>CANTUT010000050.1:2940000-3540000 GCA_947687605.1 Reutealis trisperma
TATAAGTAAACGACATATTAATAAATTATATATATATATATATATATATATATATATATATATATATATATATATATATATATATAGACACACACACGCAAAGGTGGGATAAACACATTTATTAAGATAACCTTATTGTTTACCCTATTGTTTTTTATTAATTGTTATTTTAAATAGAGTTTTGTTTGATAATTTAGTAATTAATAAATTAATTTATATAAATAATATGCTATTTCTTAGGATAAAAATCATTATTCAATTAGGAAAGTAAATATATAATTAATATGTTATATTTTAGGATTGAAAATTTATTAATTAATTAATTAATTAGAATTATATAAATATTTATTTAATTAGGAGTCAAACAAAAAAATGCAAACACAAAATAAAAGAAAAAATGAGCATTAACATAAAAGTAAAAAAAAAATTATAGATTGAGAAATAAGAGGGAATTGCATCACTTTATTATTTTAAGTAGCAATTTGAATTAGAAAATGTGACTAGATTCTATAAGACAATCAGAGAAAAATTGTAGAAAGAAAAAAATTGTCACAAATTTTACAATAAATTGATTGGCATATAGGAAAAAATATTATTTTATTGTGAGATTAGTTGAATAATATTATCTAAAAGATAAATTTAAAAATTTTATTGAGTAAGAGATTCAAAATGTATCAATGATAGAGATAAAAATAAATAAATATTAAAAAAAATGAAGAAGCCCTACTACCAAGAAAAAATATCAAAATAAAAAAAGACTAAAAATTTATAACTATGGCATGACTGTTTCCATTTATAGGAAAAATTATTTAATTTTTTTATTAACAATAAAAATAAACTAGTTTGTTTGTTTAAATACAATTTTAATTTTCAAAATAATAGTTAATTTGGTATTTTATGACAATATATTATAGTATGTTTCCTTATATTTTGATATTTAATATCAAAATTACAAAAATATAAGTTATCACAATAAAACAAATTAATGTTTTCATTAATTTATGTAGTTAGAATTAATAATATATTGCAAGTATGTTTATAATATTATGTTAATTAGCAATATATTTTTCAGAGGAAATGACATGAGAAATTAGTAAATAATTTTGAAATTTTTATCTTTAAACAAAATTATTATTTTATATTTTTAATGACCAAATCCAACATAATCAAAATAATATTAATAATAAACAAAATGTTTATTCTTTCACTTAGCCAAACAATATAAAATTTCTTTTTTAATAAAAGAAATTACAAATCTTCATATTTGCTAAAGTACGATTAAACTTGACAGTGTTTTTTTTTTTTTTTTTATGTTCTATAACATCAAAAAATTAATCTATAGTTACTCTTTAATTTTCTCTATATTTGCTAAGTAAATTAATAAGAACTAATATGAAATTTAAATTATTGAATATTTTGAAGGAATAAAACTATTAAGAATTTTAAATTATTATATTATCAGATAAATTTAACTTATATTAAAGAAAATTTTTATCAAAAAAATAAAAAAATAGAAGTATGACATTTAAAAATAAATATAAATAAATAAATAAATTGGGTTCAAAATATCTAATATAATATATAAAAATACGTAAATATGTAAAATTTTCAAACAAATTGAAAAAGATAAAAGTTAAGTCAAATTTTATATTTACTTTGAATTAAAATATGTCTTTATTTGATATTTGTTTTGGATTAAATTGTCACGCCCCAAACCCGAGGGCACGTGACCGGCATTAGAACACGGGACATGCACGTGGCTACCGGTGCCCGTAGTAAGCCTAACCCAAAACACATAACAAAAAACTCAAAACTGAAAAGCGCTATGGGCCCAATTAAGTTAAGCAGATCCAAAAGAATCACAACATAAAATAAAGATATCGTTGGGCCAACAACTCACTTATCTCGTTTATCTCAAAAATGTACTAAATTACAAAAGTTCTGCTTAACACTAGATTACAACTCTTTACAATACATAACTGAATAATATACGATGTACCAGTACAAAGTATAACATTACGGAGTTCTAGAGTTATATTTACAAATATACATATGTTACATACATTCTTAATATCCCACTAATACAAACTACTGCTAAAGAGAAATTGGCAGTTTACTCAAGTACAATTCCTTCACAAGCTCATTCCCTGACCTGAAAATGACAAGATGAACAGGAATGAGCATTCGACTCAGTGAATGATACCAGCTAATATATTAAACTGGTATCCTACAATTGGATTCTAATGCACATGTTATGTACTATGCCATAGAAACAGACAAATCATATTATCAAACAAGGATGGGATATGGTCCACAATACCACTCTAATATCCAATAAAGGGAGCCGATCCCCTTATACTGGCTCTCTGAATCCAATAATCCATCTCTTATGTCCAATAGGTCCGGCCAGCACTGGTCTGTACCAGGCGGCCCTGACCCGACTGATAGTGGCCCTGGCGATGAGCTGGCCCAGCCAACATACACCAGTCATAGCTCATCTTCTCAACTCATCAATATCCCAATCACAACCATAATCATAACAAATCCATAATATCATATCAAAGGCTCCTAGGTGGTACTGTATCCTCCCAACCTCCATTCGTCAACCGCATCACAATACAATGCAACACAGAATACAGAATATAGAGTTATCATTCACAGTCAAATGTTACATGCTTATATGCGGTAGTAGTGCATAATATACATATATATATACACATACAGAAATGCAGATGTGAATGAAAGTAGGATAATACATTAGTGAGTATCACTCACTTAGTTGATAACACGACCAATTAACTTCTCTCGAAAGTGCGACCATTGACGACAGAAGCTAGAGACATTGACTTTGGATAACAAACGATAAGATTAGAACAGGAACAACTCACTTAACTAGAATAGACTCTTGTCACGCAATACGATAAATAATGCTCACCGAAAAATGTGAACGTTAACTAATCGTCGCAAACTCATTACTAACAGACTCGTCTCAACACGTAGAATCCGAAAATACAATATGTTTCTTCTAGTTCATCGGAACCTGCGTCGGCAGTCCGGTCGATCACCGGAGTTCGGTCAAAATCAACATCATCCAAAATTAGTAATTTATATACCAAATTAAAGCTTAAAGAAAGAGGAGTCCGATGGTACCAAAATCATCTTGAACGGACGTCGGAACTGGCCGGAATTTAGCTCGGAAGTTTCTGCCTGCGGACGTTACGGCGGCGCGTGCGGAGGCTGGAGACGGCGGATGGCGGAGATCTTCGGTGGACGGCTTGGTCAGCACCTCAGAAACCTTCTTCGCCGGCGCGTGTCAGAATCCGACGACCGGACGGCGGTCCGAAGGCAGATAGCTTCTTCCTCTTCTTCTTCTCTCTCTCTCTCTCTCTCTCTCTCTCTCTCTCTCGGCTGCCTCTCCCTCTGCAGGCAGCCCACCCTTCTCTATATATATATATATACACTGAAATCTTCTATATATATATATATACGAATAATAATAATAATAATAATAATAATAATACTAATACTAATAGTAATAATAATAATAACAATAGTAATAATAATAACAGTACTAATAATAATACTAATAATCATCATAATAATAATAATAATAATAATAATAATAATATTATTATTATTAATATTAACAACAATAACACAATAATAATAATAATAATAATAATAATAATAATAATAATAATAATAATAATAATAATAATAATATCACTAATAATAATAATGATAACAATAATAGTAATAATACTAATAACAATTCTAATGATAATAATAATAATAATAATAATAATAATAATAATAATAATTTACAACATAAACTTCTATATATATAACAATAATACTGTGGACGATAATAATAATTCAATTAATACAATTTATTCATAATAATAGTAATTATAATGGAAATCCAAACTTCTGATTAAAATACTATAATTAAACTTATAATATTAATTAATACTTTTATTAATACTCAAAAATATAATTTCTCCAAAACCCACATTAACATTTTCATAATGATATACATATATAACACTTAAATAAAATTTCCATTAATAATACATATTCAAATAGTATGAATATTTATAATTTAGTAAAATATAATTCAAATTCTTACTTTAATAAGAAAAATAATAAAATAATACGTTTCCGTACGAAAATAGAATTTTATAAAATAAATAGAAATTCAGAGTATTTCAATCTCCTCCCCTTAAGAAAATTCGTCCTCGAATTTTCAAACACAACACCTTACAATTAAACTTCTTCAGCATACTTCCACTGCAAACTTCGATACACGCTCTAAACCATAGGTAAGGTAACATAACAGATCAACTTCAACAAAACACAAAATTATGTAACCAAACCTCCACAAAACCCTTCTAAAACACTATCTAATCTATTAAGCCTTACATCAATTATCTAATCATTCTTTTATTCCTATATCTTGGTTTACTTACAGCTAAAACTAACACAATTCTTGATAAATATTCTTATGTCTAATATCTCATCAAACTTATAATTTTCATTATATTTAATTGTGAGAATAACTTCCATAGTAACTTCCTTAATCATTTTATCAAATAAACATTTCAATACTTAATAATTTACTTTCCACTCTTACTTGCTTTAACTAATTTCCTCAATATATCACCTTTGTCAAGGGTTTCCTCCCTCTAGAACAGCCAAAAATGGTACTTATCAGCATCTATGCATACTTACTAATAAATATACAAAACCAAAAATTTTTCCATTCATTTCAACATCCCTTAAATTAACAGAGTCATCAAGAAATTCTATTAACTCTAAACATGTTTTACACCATAAGTAGTATACTAACCAGTAATTCACAATTTATTCAAGACTTATTCTCTTTTTTATAAAATATTTGAATATCCTAGCTTAAACAGTTATTGTCTCCTAACCATATACATTTAACCCATACATAATCTTATTTCGAAATTTCCATCAACATCTTATGATCTTTCATATTCCTAATTTTTCTATTCATCTACATAAAATCAATAAATTCACTACTCTTACTGACACTCGATAAAATCTCCATGCAGGATCTGCGTCTTTCTTAATCTATGCCATCCCATTTTGATCTCCACTTAACATATATACTTCATGAATATGCTCAATTAATAACTCTACTTATGGCATTCTAAAATTCTTTTTCTTCATAAAAATCAGTACTTAACCTTTAATCACCTCCAACATAGTGTGAAATCTAATACCTTGAAATATTATCTCATTCCGAAAACTTAAATCCACTTCAGGTATATTCAAAATTGTTTAAATTTGCAAAACTATTTAAAATCATTCGTAGTATTTTAAAACATTTTCATTTTTATTTTAGAAATCATAGTACTGTATCCATGGATGCTACATAATATGCAATCTTAATGCAATGATCCATGAAGGACATTGTCACGACCCACCTTTTTGAGCCGTGACGGTCCTAAGGCATGGGTAGCCATAAGGGCACCAAAACCCGTAGAACCCATTCCACTCATAATCAATTGACATTCATTACATTGAACCATATCCCAAGACCGTAGCCTAATCACATTTTCTTAATACCCATTACTTGCTATCATTTCCACTTATAATATCATTTACACATATAACTTGTAAAATCTTTAAAGTTTCATTTCATGTCATTAACTCAACGTTCAATAGTTCATATATAATCACAATAATAGTTATGATACGAATCATATTATACAAACATCCTTTAACATATTAATGCTAACCCATTAATAACCATTCATGTTACATATGGACCTTATAACTTTCAATAACCATGGAGCTCTACTTACAACACCGAAACTTAACAAACAGTTTCCAAGCGAAGGATGGGCTTGGGACTTTTACTTTGCTAACTCATTGACTGTACCTGAAAAGTTTAAACCACTAAAATATAAGATAGAGCTCAGTGAGTACAAAATAATACTATATAAAATAAACAAATGGTAGGTGGTTTAATGATAATTTCTTATAGCAAAGAAGTAAAACGGGTCATGAGTTACTCTTATAAAATAGTTTTCCATATACAGTAAATATTGCATTTTTAGCAGAATATTTCTCTTATGGAAACGGTGTGTTTCCCACATTATCATTATCATTCGAGTGGCGGCTTACGCCTTGCTCACTCCCATTTCAGTCACATGCACAACTGATCGGGTCATACATACTGGGGGCCATAAACCCTTCCCAGCTAGGGTTCGGATACTCTTTACCCTATCCGTGGGTTCATTACCATTGTGCACAAGGCTGATGTATTGCCTCACATCAGAGGGGTATTCTGCTTGCCACGATATCATTAAAACATTTTTCCTTTCCATCCATAAAATACTTCAATGGATAATATATCAATAAATAATCAAAATTCCCATCATTGATCATATTAGGAAATGAAGCAATAAGGCTCATTTGGCCAAGTGCCATAAGGGATATTTAATTCAATAATTGGTAAAACATATCATGCATGCCAAAGAATTGCAATGCATTTTAATTAGGAAAGTGATCCAACATTTAGGCTTATACTTAAAGCACAAGAAATGTAATATTACAATGGATAATATATAATATCAATTGGGTTCTCATTATTAATCATATTATAAGATCAAACAATATAGACTCATTTGGCCAAGTGCCATAAAGAAATGTTTGGTTCACTTTGGCTCAATAATCAAGGAAGTATTATATCAACGGTTCAATATTCAATAAGCAGATTAAGCTTATCAAGAAATCAAGATTTTGGAATATCAATGAGCCATTCAACTTTTCAAGGCATAGAAACAATTCAACCATTAAGGTTGGAACAATAAAGGTTCAAGCATATGAAACAAGGAATATTATATTATTAAGTACTCACCTTTTGCTCCTTATCTCCTATGCCGATAGTTCTAGTGCAGATTATAACGAGACTCCTCGGTATCCCGAGCAATGCCTTTGCCTTTCGATTCTACAAATATACCCAAATAATCATACATTAATTCCTACTCCTTTAACTTGCTAATCTCATTATAACTCAACTTAACATTAACTTCCTACTACTAATCACCAAAACATATTCCAATACATTAAACAATACATACATAAACACATTAATTATTTACTCACTTTATTCCAAAATCCCATGCTGTCCAAATCCTTTCATTAAAACAATTAGGTCCCTTTTTCCTTCCTAATTCCTTAATTAAATTTTTATGTTTATCAAACTAATACTCAAACAATCAACATTCATTTACCAATTGAAACTAATCTCTTTCAATTCCCATAAATCCTAACTTTACCAAATTGGGATGATTTGGGGAAAACCCAAAATTTCTCAATCAAATCTCAAATTGATCTTGCCAAGATGAAATTAATGTCATGCAAAGCCTACCACAACAAGCAAACATCAAACTACACTTCATATTACATACTTTCCTTATATCATGCATTATGCCTTCAAGAATTTCAATTTTTGAATAAAATCTCTAAATTCAAATTTTACATTTTTAAAACACTTTTCAACATCCCAAATAACCTTAGATATCATTAAAAAAAATTTTGGACACTTCCCCTAAAAATCCTAGTTTGGCCGAACCTTATGTAACATTCTTCCTTTGATATTTCATGCTTCCCTTGTTATTATTCACCTATTAAACCCCAAATCCTTAACCCCAATTCTCATATTTCATCACTTAACATGCCAAACTAACTCTCCTTCAAATCATTCCACCAAAATCCAATCATAGAGATTAAAAGAAAAGGGATAATTGCTAACAATTTATCACACTTAAGCTAAAGAAAAAAAGGAATTACTTAAGCAATAAATCTCACCTTGAAATGCTTCAAATTTAGCTCTAAGTTGAAGAATGAGTTGGGAGGTTTTTGGTCTTTGATGAGGGTGAAATTTTTGGTGTAGGTTACAAATGAAATGGTTTAACACAATTTCATTTTATATACAAATAAAATCAATGGTGGTGATTTAATCACACAAGATCAATGGTCACATTTTTGCTTGAAATGGAGGGCTAAGATTGATCAAGATGGATGGTTGAGATGGCCCTTAGGTGTATGGTGACTAAGCATCAAAATAATGAATACCATCATCACTAAAGTGAACATAATCATGGTGATGGAAAAGTAGGAGGCTTATGTGTAAAGTTGGCATAAATCAACAAATATGGCTAACCAAATTCCTTTCTCATCCTAACCCCTAATTAACTTGTTCTAACCATTCTTTAGTCAAGCTCCACCAAAATTTGAGGCCTTAGGGCCGGCCACTCCATGGGCTTGGGCTTTGAGTCCGAAAGCCCATCAACAAGCCCACCCGAAACGTTTCCCGAACTTAAAAATTTTTCTTAACTTTTTCCTTTCCTTTTCACTTGGCATTTTAAATCTTACCTTCCCATATCATAATAAGCTTAAACTAAGCCATTTTGCCTAAAATTAATTCAATCATACATACAATAAATATTCCTATCTCATAAAAATACACACTCAAGCACTTAACACCAACAAGAGTCTCTGTCATTCTATCACTATGTCATTGATACTATACTCATAAAATTTATATTTTATGGTATTATTATAACTCCGATGAGCTATGGAGACCTTGTGTATTACATACATGATGTATGAATAATGACTAATAACTTTATGATGCTTGACTCAACAGATGTAGACAGACAAACACACTGGACATGAGTACAGAGTTCTAAAATAATAAATTCTCAAAACTGATGTTAAAATCATACTTTAAATTTATTTAAAATATTTCATTTCCAAATCATTTAAAATTTTTAACAAATCATATTTTAAAATTAATCACCATTTTTAAATCCATTTAAAGCATTCCGTTTCCAAATCATTTACAATTTTTAATAAATTATTTATACCCTTTTCTGGATTAAGTTCTCGAGAATCCTCAAATTCAATTTCTTACATTCTTAATTTCTAAACTAAAACCATATCATAATCTTTGTTCTATTTTAATAGAATATCCCGACTTAATAAACCCTATGATCATCAAATTAATTTCACTTAAATCTATGAACTCCTAAATCATCACAGTCATTAAGAATTATACAAAATACACCCAAACTTAATTATTCTTACATACAATATTAAACATAACTTATACAGAAAAGGGGTACAACACCTAGGGTTATACAACCTACTGAAGCAGTGTCTCTAGTCCTGTTACCTGCCTCAATAAGCTTCCACACATCACAACCAAAATGAAAAGAAAAATTTTTCATCACAACAAAGAAAAGAAGAAAATATACTTATACAGATCCAGGACCCTGCAAACCTAGCAGGTCTCAAACTATAACTACCACTGACATCCACTACAAATTTTCTTAACCTATCACTTCTTGATAGGCTCATGCGAGGGAGACAAATTCATAACGTCATCATCATCATCATCCTCATCATACTGGCTGAAGAAGGCTGTCTCATCAAATTCAGTAGAGTCTGAAGAAGGCTCCATAAGGTGAGTCTAAATGTGATTGGTGGGGTCAAAATTGTCATCATTAGGCACTATGGGCTAAGGACCATCTCTTCGGTACAATTCCTTAAACAATTCTGATCCCAATCATCCAGAGCATTATTAATCTCACAATAGTACTCAGGAGAAAAATCCCACCATGGAGCATCAGGTTCACTAGAGGGCCACATCTCACGCAAAGGAACATTATTCTTCTCACACATAAAGTGCTGGAAGGCAGTTATCTCATCGGAATAATCAAAGACATCCTTATAGAATGAAAAGTAACATGACTTATAGATAAGAACTTGTGGATTCACGACCAGACGAGTACCTAAAAGATCACTTACAGCGGTATAAGGACAATGGAAAACCAGCAGAGTTCGAACAGTAGGACCATCTGTCCAAAAAGACTTGCCCAAACTCGTGATATGAAATCTCATCCACCGGTCCAAAGGGTTAAACCAATGCAGAAAGGTAACCAAATGCGGGTTAGCTGCATTGTTGTCGTCCAAACACTGGATATATCTCAGAAAATGAAAGGGCTGAATTTCTATAGCAATATGATAAAGATGAAGGAAATACCACAGAAAGCAAAGGAATTCTTTAGGCCATATCCAAAATGAATCCACTGTCATATCCATGATAGCATATGGCCTCAGAAAAGGATAGTCAGGGTGGATAGTTAGTTCCTTCACAAACCGAGAGCCATACTTTCGAATGAGACATGTTTGATACTTAAAAATCTGTTCAGAGACCAAATTCTTAAGGGCTCTTTCAGAAATATTGCTTCGAATCTCTGGGGGAAGGCTTTGGTAAAGAAAAGGATCAGGTCCAAGGGGAGAGGAAGATGAAGAAGATGCCATAAAGTTAAGGTGATAAATAGAAGGAATAACTATTAGGTCAAGGGAAAATTTTCAACTGAGGAAGAAAGTTATAACTAGATGGTGAGTTGCCTAACACCTGTGTCTCTAATAAATAATGAACTCAACTTCCTTACCGATAAAACTACAGTAACTTTCCTCAAAAATTGGTTTAGCTAATAACAAAGTCTTGTCTGGATATAACTGATGAAACCAGTCAAACAACTACAGCCCTTAACCCTATCTAAAATGACAAATGTTCAATTACATGTGGCTGGAAATAATCATATCATTTCATGGGATAAACAGAAATGGGGCAAGCTAGGGCTTATCTTATCTTTTAGATACTAGAGTACTCCCCGTATAACAAAATACTAGCAAAAGAAATCTCTGACCTGATACTCTAATAATCAAGAAAAACAAAGATGTCATTGACATTACCACATCTCTTATACTTTCTAACTGATAATTAACAACTGTATTAAACCTTAACAAATAAGTATTAAGCTCGCTGTTAACTAACATCTTAACATAACACCACGTTAACGTTGAATTAGAAGCAAGAGAGAATCAAAAGACAATTAGGAATCCTATACTCCGCATGTTACCAAAACAAGGACCCACAATACTGAATATATTAAAAGTCACAAGATCTTTGCTCTGATACCACTAATTGTCACACCCCAAACCCGAGGGCACGTGACCGGCACTAGGACATGAGACATGCACATGGCTACCGGTGCCCATAGTAAGCCTAACCCAAAACACATAACAAAAAGCCCAAAACTGAAAAGGGCTATGAGCCCAATTAAGTTAAGCAGATCCAAAAGAATCACAACATAAAATAAAGATATCGTTGGGCCAACAACTCACTTATCTCGTTTATCTCAAAAATGTACTAAATTACAAAAGTTCTGCTTAACAGCAGATTACAACTCTTTACAATACATAACTGAATAATATACGATGTACCAGTACAAAATATAACATTGTGGAGTTCTAGAGTTATATTTACAAATATACATATGTTACATACATTCTTAATATCCCACTAATACAAACTACTGCCGAAGAGAAATTTGCAGTTTACTCAAGTACAATTCCTTCACAAGCTCATTCCCTGACCTGAAAATGACAAGATGAACAGGAATGAGCATTCGACTCAGTGAATGATACCAACTAATATATTAAACTAGTATCCTACAATTGGATTCTAATGCACATGTTATGTACTATGCCATAGAAACAGACAAATCATATTATCAAACAATGATGAGATATGGTCCACAGTACCACTCTAATACCCAATAAAGGGAGCCGATCCCCTCATACTGGCTCTCTGAATCCAATAATCCATCTCTTATGTCCAATGGGTCTGGCTAGTACTGGTCTGTACCAAGCGGCCCTGACCCGACTGATAGCGGCCCTGGCGATGAGCAGGCCCGGCCAGCATACACCAGTCATAGCTCATCTTCTCAACTCATCAATATCCCAATCACAACCATAATCATAACAAATCCATAATATCATATCAAAGGCTCCTAGGTGGTACTGTATCCTCCCAACCTCCATCCGTCAACCGCATCACAATACAATGCAACACAGAATACAGAATATAGAGTTATTATTCACAGTCAAATGTTACATGCTTATATGTGATAGTAGTGCATAATATACATATATATATATATACATACAAAAATGCGGATGTGAATGAAAGTAGAATAATACATTAGTGAGTATCACTCACTTAGTTGATAACACGACCAATTAACTTCTCTCGAAAGTGCGACTATTGACGACAGAAGCTAGAGACATTGACTCTGGATAACAAACGATAAGATTAGAACAGGAACAACTCACTTAACTAGAATAGACTCTTGTCACGCAATACGATAAACAATGCTCACCGAAAAACATGAACGTTAACCAATCGTCGCAAACTCATTACCAACGGACTCGTCTCAACACATAGAATCCGAAAATACAATATGTTTCTTCTGGTTCGTCGAAACCTGCGTCGGCAGTCCGGTCGATTACCGGAGTTCGGTCAAAATCAACATCATCCAAAATTAGTAATTTATATAACAAATTAAAGCTTAGAGAAAGAGGAGTCCGATGATACCAAAATCATCTTGAACGGACGTCGGAACTGGCCGAAATTTAGCTCGGAAGTTTCTGCCGGCGGACGTTGCAGCGACGCGTGCGGCGGCTGGAGATGGCGGATGGCGGCGATCTTCGGTGGACGGCTTGGTCAGCACCTCAGAAACCTTCCTGGCCGGGGCGTGTCAGAATCCTACGACTGGACGGCGGTCCGAAGGCAGACAGCTTCTTCCTCTTCTTCTTTTCTCTCTCTCTCTCTCTCTCGGCTGCCTCTCCCTCTGCAGACAGCCCACCCTTCTCTCTCTATATATATATACACTGAAATCTTCTCTATATATATATACGAATAATAATAATAATAATAATACTAATAGTAATAATAATAATAACAATAGTAATAATAATAACAGTACTAATAATAATACTAATAATCATCATCATCATCATCATCATAATAATAATAATAATAATAATAATAATAATATTAACACTAATAATAATAATAATAATAATAATAATAACATAAACTTCTATATATATAACAATAATACTGTGGATGATAATAATAATTTAATTAATACAATTTATTCATAATAATAGTAATTATAATGGAAATCCAAACTTCTGATTAAAATACTATAATTAAACTTATAATATTAATTAATACTTTTATTAATACTCAAAAATATAATTTCTCCAAAACCCACATTAACATTTTCATAATGATATACATATATAACACTTAAATAAAATTTCCATTAATAATACATATTCAAATAGTATGAATATTTATAATTTAGTAAAATATAATTCAAATTCTTATTTTAATAAGAAAAATAATAAAATAATACGTTTCCGTACGAAAATAGAATTTTATAAAATAAACAGAAATTCAGGGTATTTCATAAATAGTCGAATCATTATAAATTAAAAATTTCTTTTCATATTTTTTATTTATTTATTACTTACTAACATTAAATCTTACATTTATATATATAAGTATAAAATCTAAATACAACACAATACCAATGAACTCCATTACTTATTTCAAGAATAGTATACCTGTTTACACACAATTCAATACATTGCATAACTGTATATTTATAAAGAGTGAAATTAGATTTAAATATTTAATTTATAAAATTTATAAAAGTTCAATTTTTTCAAATTTAAAAAAGTTTTATTTAAATTGATAAATAGATCGAGAGAGAACATTGAATAATAATATCAAATATAACAATAAAAAAAATATGTGGAATGTACCCATAAATAGTTTTTAAACATATTGTTACCAAATGACTTGCCATCTCATAAATTAGAAGTAAAAGTTAATTGTTCTATAATATTACTCAATTGAACAATGGTAGCGTGTAAAAAATTTAATAAAAATGTTATATATGCTAAAATAACAGTACGACAAAATGCAAAAAAATAAGTTTTATTTCGTAGAATACTACTGTCACCAGCTGAAAATGAGAAATATTATTTTCATTTGAAAAGAAACGAGTTTCTATTTGTCTTTGTTTTGCAATAACTATTAATAAAGTATAATGACACAAAATATCTAATATAGAGGTATATTTACTATGAATAATTATATGTTATATTATTAATAAGTGTTTGAGTACCTATTATGAAAATATTGGTCAAAAGTGAAAAGTCAAATAAAAAAAGTTATTTATACGAAAAATATAATTTTTAAGAAATTTTATTGTCTAATAGTACTATGATTTAAAAAATAATATCACGTAATATTCATTTAAATTATTTATATGTTATATAGTATTTATATTAATATTTATTGCATAAATATTTATAAATTAAATTATATTTTAAAATAAATCGCAATAAATTATAACAAAGATTTACTTAGGAAATACGATTGAAAAAAACTAACATATATAAAATTATAATTTTTAAATATTAAAAAATATATATATATAAAGTATATATAATCGGGTTAGGTTGCCGTGGCGGATTAAATTATTACCCGTTTCGTCTTCAAACCTAACTTGGGTTTTAAAATTTTAAATCCACGCGGGCGGATTAAAATGTGATCACTAAACCCGACCGGACAGCGGATCAGGGCTATTTAAGACTTCCAGGGCAACCATAGAAGTTACGTGGCATAATATCTACTCACCACGTGTAAACAAAGGATGCAACGAACTGGGCGGCCAGCGGTTACCAACCTCCACTGACGCGTCAACAATGTACTGGTTAAATGGAGTAGGCGACAGACGTTTATAGAATCAACACAGTCGGTTCCGTACAACCAATTTATTTGTGAACCCAAAGAGAGGAAGAAAAATGGCGGAAAAAGCATGGAAAATCGAAGAAGACGAAAATGAGAAAGAAAACAGTATCAGTGTTGTTGGAATGCAATTTTCATACGAAGGACAGTCTCCTCTTTTCTTCAATTTCAATCTCAACATCTCTCCTGGATCTCGCTGCCTTCTCGTCGGCGCTAATGGATCTGGTAATCTAAAATTTCACCCAAATTTGCTTTAGTTTTCAGCCTTTTTTTTTTTTAAGCTTTTGTACTCTGTGGTTAATTAATGGTTATTACTTTTCTGGTGCAGGGAAGACCACTTTGTTGAGGATTCTGGCCGGTAAGCATATGGTCGGGGGACGAGATGTAGTGCGAGTGCTTAATCGTTCGGCTTTTCATGATACTCAGTTGGTTTGTAATGGCGATTTGGCCTATTTAGGTGGTTCTTGGAGTAAAACTGTTGGTTCTGCTGTGAGTTATTGAGCTTATCAATTCTTTCTTTTTGTTAAAATATGGTATGCTCTGCATGATTATTAAGTTTAATTCCAATGTTACATTGCATTGAATGAGATTTGGCAAGTGGATGTGATGATCATATAAAATTCATCCATCAATTAGAGCAACTCAACTCAATCTATTTTATTTATAATCAATGATTTTCTACCTTCTCCACTGAAAGCTTTCAAGCTTTTTCCTTGTTTGATTTATGCCTAAGAGTGCCATAAGGCATATTGTTTGTAAAATTTAAAGAACAAAATGGACATAGTATTTTTCCTAACCATCGCTCAGGTCAAGACCATTTGAAAGCTATGCAATTCCTATGTTTATGTTCGAAATTTTGTTCTCGCTGAAAACACTGGTATGTATAGTGTTTTCCTTGTTCCCTAAGTTGGTTAATAAAAACAGTGATAACCGCAGTAGTAACTAGTTGATGTATGAATTTTGTAGTGAGGTATATAGCATTAATAACCACAAAATGGTAGTGTCAGGTTTGTATAATATTGTTATTTTCCTGTTCTACTTAGGTGCATCATTTTTCTTAGAATCTATTTAAGTAGTATGCTTATCAAATAACATTCATAATTAGTTGTTTATGGTAAAAATGATAAGAACTATCCCTAGTATTGTCTCTTCACCCTTGAAATACTGAATGGATCAGGCACGTGACTTATTCTTTTCAGTTGTCATTGTGTTATTCAGAATAATCTTTTCCAAGTTAAAGAATTTTAACGATGATCTCTGGTTTCACTTTTGTTTCTTCCCCCATCAAATGTATTCCATGAACTCTGACTAATTGATTCTGAATTGCAAATTTCCAGGGAGAGGTTCCACTCCAGGGGGACTTCTCAGCAGAACATATGATATTTGGAGGTAATTAATGAGCAGTGTTGGTATATTTCTTTCCTTTCAATTTTTGATAATGTTACATTTTTCTATCTTTGTCATTATTACTTTTATACTCCTGACTATATTCAAACATTGTGCTTATTTATTCCTTTTATGGGCAGTTGAAGGGATTGATCCTGTTAGGAGAGAAAAGTTGATTGACTTGCTTGATATTGATCTAGAATGGCGTATGCATAAGGTATCTGATGGGCAGCGACGTCGAGTCCAGATCTGTATGGGCCTTCTTGTTCCATTTAAGGTACTATAAAATAAAATTATGCAAGTTCTATTGTATTTTGCATTCACAGTGAATATGGATTGGATTTCTCCGGAGTTTATGAAATTCTGCAAAACCAAGTCTGCATATATCTCTTTTAAACTTTTTAGTGTACACCTTTTTTTTTTTTTCCTTGCCATGCAGAACTCTACTTAGTTTTACTAGTAAATGTTTCTATTTTGTTGCTGTTAACTTGCCAAGGTGTTTTTCTTGCACATTTTGACTGACTTCCTAGTGTAAGTGGTTTGTCGTGGGAACCTATTTGTAAAACCAATTCTGCAGAGTTTATGAAATTCAGCAAAACCAAGTCTGCATATATCTCTTCTAAACTTTTTAGTCTACACCTTTTTTTTTTTTCTTTTTATTGCAATGCGGAACTATACTTAGTTTTAATAATACATGCATTCAAAAAATGTTTCTATTTTGTTGCTACTTGCCCAGGTGTTTTACTTGCACATTTTGACTGTCCTGCTAGTGTAAGTGGTTTGTCGTGGGAACCTATTTGTAAAACCAACTCTGCATATATCTCTTTTAAACTTTTTAGCCTACACCCTTTTTTTTTCCTTTTTATTGCAATGCAGAACTATACTTGGTTTTACTAATACATGCATTCAAAAAATGTTTCTATTTTGTTGCTATTAACTTGCCAATGTGTTTTACTTGCACATTTTGATTGACCTGCTAGTGTAAGTGGTTTGTCATGGTAACCTATTTGTAAATTTAATCCTAGAATGGCGTGGTCACTCAACTGCTAGTTATAATGCCTTGTTTTGCATTTTGACTCCATACATGATGAAGATATTGCTGAACAATATTAGTATTTCAATTTTCTCATTCAATGGGAGCCAATATTTTCTATTGCAGGTTCTTTTACTAGATGAGGTCACAGTTGACCTGGATGTTGTTGCCAGGCTGGATTTGCTCGAGTTCTTCAAGGAAGAATGTGAACAGGTATTACTTACATTTTTATTATAGCATCCATATGCATTCTCTAACCAGGTCTGATTGATGGCTACAAAAAATGGTGAGACTATTGCTGGAGGACACCACCAGATGCCCCTACTCAAACTTCTATCCAAGAAAGAAACATCATTGTCACATGAACTTTGATTGTTAATTTGAAACATTTTTCTGCTGAGTAAAAATCATTTGATGGGGAATCCTCTCAACTTTCTGTCTTTTCAAGGAAAAATATTTTTACAAACAAGAAGTGCACACTGGAGAGTTTTAGCTTGAAGGTAATTATCATATATCTTTTAACATAAATTACGTGTACTCGACTGATGCTATTTTGTTGATTGCAGAGAGGAGCTACAATTGTATATGCAACTCATATCTTTGATGGACTGGAAACATGGGCAACACATCTGGCTTACATTCAGGATGGTGAACTGAGGAGGGCTGAGAAGTTGACAGAGGTTTGTGAGCTGAAAAGTTCTGCCAATCTGCTTTCTTTAGTTGAGGCCTGGCTCCGTTCTGAAACCAAACGCGAGAAAAAGAAACCTACCAACCCTCCTGCTCAAAACCAAAAGACCTCTCCCTTTGGTCCATCTCCTTTTATGTCATCCAGACACATGGCATACTACCGTTAAATCATTTATCCTGTTGATTTTCTTTTACATCCTGTTTTGAATTCAAAGCTGAATATGCGAGAAAACTGGGGAAACATAACACTGAAGACATAATTTCAAATGATGGAGAACCCAAAAACTCCCCGTAGCCAGGGCTTCTACAAGAAAATTGGGGAAAGCCGTCATTGCTTATTTATTTTTTATGCCTGCTCATATACTAGATTGTTCAAATCACTCGGAAATTCTCTTTCCAGTAGCTGTCTGCAGAAATGGGGATAACTCGACGCGGATGGGATAACTGCTGGCTTTAGGTTTGGTGGTTTAAATGAAAAAGGCATAATGGTATCCCATTAGCAGTCATGTAATTCTAGTTGAAACTGGTTTTATGCCACTATTTTATTGAAAGGAAAGCTTTCTTCTTGTGGTATGGCTCGTTTTTCCTATTTTATAAAATTCGTCATTTTTGTGGGATGGCATTGTGAGTCGGAATAACTCTATTTCAAAGTAGATTGGTGTATGTAATTTTAATATGATAATCTGAATATTTTTATTAATAAATTTATCTTATATATCAAATTATGAGTAATGAGATATTTTATTCAATACGATTTTTTTTCAATGAAAAAACACTCTTATTTTACTAGATTGATGTATGCACCTAGTGTAAGCAAGATTTATTCATAATATGGTATGCAAATGCTAACTCACAGTGCTACATATTATGTCAAATTTAATCCGTAGACCATAATGCAGGATGAAACAGACATTGATTCTTTTTTTTTTTTTTTTTTTTAATCCTTTTATTTTACTTTTGGAAGATCTTATTAAACCCACGTCTTGCTTGCATAACCAGGTAATAAAAAATTAGTAAGCAAATAAATGTTATTGACACTGTTCCCAAAAGAAGAAAAAATATATGAAACTGAAACAGAAAGGTGGAGGTCAGTGATACTGATAACTAAAGGAAAAGCAGGTTGGTTGTTAATTTGTTATTAAAAGGGTCAATTTTGGATGTGATATATATGACCAATGGTAATCATTAAGCTGTCTGGAGTTCGGTAGGAGATAGTTATACTTTTACTCCAACTTCAAACTTCTAATAAATTACTACTAAATAATTATAATCTGAATTTCAAGGCTGTGTGTGTGGAGTAGAAGACATATATAGTAATTTGTAAAAGCTAAATTAAGCATAATGGAGATATGTATTTTTCTTGCCAAACGATTGGTTGCAATCTCTCTCTCTCCCTCTCTTTGGGATGTTTATATCTCTCCTACTTCTCATATACAACCACCCTATCCACTTACACCAAAAGTTTCAATATTTACCACTCAAGGGAAAAATTAACACCCAATCAATGGATTAGATTATGATACTAATCCTAGTTAAATTTTGTTGGTACAAATGCACTTGGATTTTGATTTTCTTATTCTTGATTGGCTATTGAAATTAAATCGAGCGGTCATTTGATAATGCTTAAAAAAGAGTACTAACCATAAGTGTATATTCAATAGTCTGATAATTGATATTCATTTTATAATGATTAGTTAATACTAATAGGTTTAATTTATCAGTAGGTGCATATTCATATCAATAATAAATAAAGTTCAACTCTCCTTTCTCAATTTTGAAAAGAAGAAAAATGAAGAAATTTAAAAGTTTTTAATTTTTAGAAATTCCTTTAAACAAAATATTATGATATATAAAAACAAATTGAATATTGTACAAATCATAATATGTTGGTGTCAACTCTCTGCTGATCCAGCAAGTGAAGCTAGAGCAACAAAGCTTGAGTACCTTAAAGCCAACGAATAATGAGAACCAACTTTCTATGTTTTGGTTACTCTTCACTTAGTGCTAAATCCTAATTTGAACTGAATTTTATGCTTTTTTTTTATTTAAAAAATAATTATTTGAGATAAAATCTAAAAAGATAATTTCTGCTAAGCGTGCGTGAAATATGCCCATAAACTCACTAAGGAAAATAATTTAATTTTAATCAACTTATAAATTGATGAAGTATATCTCTCTAACTATTTGTATGAAGTAATTAGTTATGGTTTGAGGTGTAAATTACGGGGTTGGTTGTGGTGTTTATATCAAGTGAAAATGATTTTCTTCAAAAAAAAAAAAAAAAAAAAAGCAAAAAGAAAGGCAAAGAGGAAGAAAACAGAAATAAAAAGAAAAAGAGGAATATTTACAATAATGAAGAAACTCTTTTTATGGATTGGCGCGTGCTTCGTGGTTGATACTTTTTTTTTTTTGCCCAAAGAAGGTATATTTGTTAGCATTGAAAAAAGGCAAGAAGCCTATACATCAGTACAAATACACTAGAAAGCTAGTATGATACAACACATGGATTTAATATCCAAACAACATAAACTACCTAAATTGCATTTTTTTTTTAAGAGGGCTTTAAGCCCAATAGATTGGCTCTAAGACGTAGAAGAAAACTTGTATCTCTAAACTACCCCTTACCCTTTTGTTCTTTAGAACTCTCCATCACTGTCTCCTCAAAGGGCTAAATGACGAAAAGCACTGGTTGAAGTAGGTTGAGAGTAACTGAACTAACTCCAACATACATGCACAAAAAACAATCCACTGTAAACAAGTTTTGCAATAGAGAAACTGAAGATTTGGCCATTGGACAAAGGGTGAAGGCTCTCTGCCAAAGCCACCTTTGGCCTAGCATTAGTCTAGTCTATGTCATAGACTATAGATCTCCTTCACAAAAGCATCTCAGTTCTCAAGCACCTTAGCTTAGAGAAACCACGACTTTCGCTGACAAGATCTTCCCCCATTCACCTTCCTCCATATAAACCCAACACTGTCGATGAATGATGAATGAGGAGGACAAGTCAGACTAAGCTGGAGATTTCAATAGCATACTCATCGACAAAAATCCGGCTCCAAAATGCAACAAACTTGACTAGAACGAGAGACATATAGAGACCAGAACCTCTAATTCTTGATATAAGTAATTGAAAATCATAAAATTATATATAAAAAAGGAAGAGAAGTGGATCTCTCCTCTAGTGGCTTCGGGAGTCCTAATGGGAACCCTAAAAACCTAAGCAGAAAGCTTGAGAGAGAAGGGAACTCTTCTTCTTCTTCTTCTTCTTTTCAAAGGAGAAAAAGGAACTAAGCTTCATAATTGATAGTTGATAGTCTTGATCCACAATATTTTAATGCCTATATTGCAAGAAAACCCCATATTTGTTTTTTATGGCCTAACTTGATAATGTAGAAATATCTTTATTTTTATTTCTTTAAGTATTAGAAAATTTAATTTAATTTTTTAATCTAATTTATATATATACTTTTTCTTTTTTTAGCATGAGAGGAAATAAATTCGAATATGAATTTATTATCCAAACTGTATATGAACATATCATTAAATTATATTTTGATATGTTAATTCATGTGTGTGTGTATATATATATACATACGTGCGTTATTGTTTGCAATATCACTGTCCATCTTTTTAAAGATTTTAAATATATTACCATATGTCACCTTACATGACCTAAGCAACATGTTTATGTAATTCTTCAGATGATTTCCCACATTGCCTAACACAAAATTACTGAGGGCAGTTTCACTATCCTTTAATTTCAAACCTGTTATCAAAGTGAACTCCTCCATCCCAAACTTCACTTTATTTCTAAGAATATTAAAGTATGTTGAATGTCATCATCATCAACTTTCTCCAATCGCCTTAGTAGCACATTGTGAATGAGCAGTTTACTTCATTTTCCTGCTTGAGAGTTAACAAAATAGCCAAAGGCAGTTTCCTTTAGCAACTCTCTCTATGCTTCATTAAGCTTATCGTTTATTACCTAGACCTTTTCAACTAAATGACTATAGGTTGTAACTTTACCCAATAAGTGTTTCCTCTTGAGATAAACTATAACTATGTTATCATCTTAAATGATAAAATCGGATATATAAAATCATATTAAATTTGAATTCAACCGTAATAAATTTGAATTCAATATCAATAAATTTGAATTCAATCGTAAATAAAGCTGAATGCAATCATATTAAGGTTGAATTCAACCTTAATAGATATTAATTCAACATTAATAGAGTTGAGTTCAACTATATTAAGGTTGAATTTAACTATATTAAGGTTAAATTCAACATTGACTAAAACCCTAAACTATAAGACTAGCAAAAACTTAGGTAAATAATACTTACCTTGTGCTATGCTAGAGTTATGGTTTCATTTTAACAACCAATGCTTTTGATTTTGATTGCACATTCTTGCATGAGCGTTAGCATGATCTGCATGACCTATCCATTTTTTAAGAAACTGAAGATGATAAATCAGAAAATAAAACTAATGGACGATAGAACAAAAGTTAAAACGGAAGGAGAGAAGAATACTGAATGAGAGAATGGTAGGAAAACCTAATGAGAGGGTAGTTTAACATTTCTAGTAGACATTAGCTGTGGTGAGGGAGAAAAGAAAATTGAAAGGTCCAAAATTAATATAACTGTTGCCTCCCACATGACCACATGTCACGCCTTGGTATATGAAAATAAAAAGAAAATAGTTTTGATAATGCACAATTGCAAATAATAAATAATATAATTATTAAGTAAGTATTAGTTGTAGATTAATAAAATTATATAAAAATAAAAAATACATATATAATTAATTTATAACAAATGAATCAAATTAATTAGTACAAATGAATCGAATTAAGTTTAAGTAATAAATAACAAATTTATTAGGTAAATTTTATTTTTAGAGTAATAAAATGAATATATAAAATTCAAAAATAGATATATATTAATTAGTTTAGTATAAATTATTAAAATCAAGTGAAAATAATAAATAATATAATATTATGTAAATTTAAGTATAATTATCATACATGTAATTAATAAATTATAACATATATAATAAGGGTTGGGGTTTCGATTCTTTCGGGTCAATATCATTTGGTTTGGGGCTGGGGAATTGGGAATTTTCATTAATAGATATTTTTCAATTTAGAATTTTGGGTTTCATTGGGATAACAGCGTCCTGTGCTTAGCCCTAATATGTATGATTGATAGTTAATGAAGTATATTCTTAAATATTTTTCAAAATAAATTGAAAGCTGATTTACTTTTTAACTTAATATGCTTTAGTATTTCTATTACATATTAATCTCTATTTTTTATAACAACAACATAGATTTTTAATATATAAATGATGTAAATTATATATTAAAATCAAGCCTAAAGTGCAAAATATATGTTCTGTTAAAAAAATCAAATTTTAAAATATATAAAACTAGAGATTAAAATTAAAAGTTTATTTTATTTAAGAAAATAGGCATTAAAGATTGGTACTTTGATTGTAAAGCTTAAATGTAAAGGATTTTTTTAATTATAAATAAAACATAACTGACTTTTACAACAAAAAAAATAATTTCTGAAATTTTTTTTTGCCATTTAAATAATACAAATAATTTATTTATTTATTTATGTTTTCCCTTAAAAAATGAAAATTATAAAAATATTTATAAATATGCTTTCACTCATTTTCAGTTAATTAATTAATATTATAAAAAAGAAGGGTAATAATGTATCAGTGTCATGAGTGCTAATGAAATTCAGATTTATGATGGTGCTTTTAGTAGATAATGATTAGTAAATTTATGAGTATATAGCTCTCATGTGTTGTAAGTAGTTGTTTTTCTTCATATATAAAAATTATAAAATTTTTATGTATAAAAAAAATATTTATAATATTTCATCATTTAAAATTTTGGTACAATTGTCATGAATTTTTTAATTTTTATAATGAGAGAAAAATTAAAATTTTATCAAATTTATACATATATTTATCATTAAATTAAGCATATAAATATCATAAAATTAATTTTTTTTGAAAAAATAATTTCATGTTATACTTCAAGATCTAGGTAGCATTGAAACGGGAAATGAGAAATAGGGAAACGGCATTTTTTAAAAATATAAGAAACAAAACGTGAAAAAAGCACGTAAATATAAAAAATATGGATATATATATATATATAAAAGGAAAAATTAAGTTAGAAGTGAATATTTTTATTTAGGAGTTGATAAGGGCAAACTGATTTTTTTTTTCTTAAACTTGGAAACGGGTTTTCGTTTACGGAAACAAATTTTTAATTTTTTTAAATTATAAAAACATATTCAAAATGTTACAATTAAGTTTTCATAAGTTTTCAAACAAAAAACATTTTCAAAACATGAAAACGTAACTCTCCGAGAGCTTCCGTACAACATAATTCAAAATTTAAAGTCAATGAATGTTTATATAGTCATTGGTTAATGCTTGCTATTTTTTTCCTGTCTGGTCAAACAGAAATTGTCTTTTTGTTTCTGGATTTTGTGTTAATTATATCAAAAACAATTTTTTTAAATTGATAATTAATAATTAGTTGTTATTTATTTTTAACAAAAAAGATTTTATGAATAATATAATATTTTTTATATTTTTACTTGTAAACTAACTGTTGTGCATTTGTAATAAATTTGATAATATAAATCATTGATGTCAAAGATAAATAATATATAAATATAAAACTAGAAAATTAAACAAATTCAAATTGGAAATTTCAGTCAATCAATCCATTGATCTCAATTTTGGGTTTTGATTAATCAACCAAATATATGTGTATATATAATAATTATATCAAATGATATTCTGTAATTGAGTTATATATTATTTGCTTTACAATTTCAATTGAAATGAAATTTAGGTTTATTGTATTGGTAAATTAATTCAAATATAAATTTTTTATTTACTTTGATGCTATTATTATTATTATTAAAGGAATAAAAAGTATGATAGACTGTTTTAAATTTTAGTATATGTATAATTTTGTTTATATTGAATAATTGAAAATAAAAAATGCATAACAATAAAAAAAATTATATAATAGTATATGATATGATATGTTTTAATGCATCTCTCTTTTTTTCATTTATTTTTCTATTAACTCTTCTTTTCTTTTTTAAAAAATAAATATATCACTGATTTTATTAATCAAAATTTAATTTTTAAATTTAACATTCGAGAGTTGCAATTTTTCAAAAGTATAAATTGTGTCAAATATAATTTTTATCTAATGTTTTATAGATCAAATTTTGAGTTTGAATTTATAAAAATAATTATGAATTAGGTGAATTATAAATTCATATTCTACTTATGAATAAGTCTAATATAAATTTATTATTTTGACAGATATTAATATTATTTTGTAAAAATTATCTACATCAAATGTGTTATTGTAAATTTCTTTATATATATATATATATATATATATTTTGGCACACAACATATGTTAATGGATAAGGTATTAGGAATAATTTCATTTTTTACAATAAAACAAAAATAAATTAATTTTAATCATAAATTATAATTTTAATTTTTAAGATATAAAATATTAAATTAAATTAAATTTATAAATATATAAATTAAATTTCAAAAGAGGACAATTTTTTTTAATTTTTTTTTATAAACACAAAAGAATCAATTAAGTAGTGGGTGCGCATTACGCATACATTTCAACGTAGAGAGAGACTCAAGCAGCCGCCCAACGAATCTTATCAGATCAATTTTTACTTCTGAGGTCCAGTGCTGTGAACAATTACTTAATTCTTAATATATATATATATATATATATATATATATATATATAAATAAATAAATAATTAAAAAAAGTAAAATTAATAATAATAATAATAATAAAACAAGAACATGGAAAACCTATATATAAAACGGAAGGTTTTGCAATCTTAATTCATTACAAAAAAGCCAGAGAGAATTAAGCGGACATCAACAAAATAAATTTTCTCATTTGAATTCTCCAAATTTTCTTGGCATCCAAACGCATAATAAAACAATATAAATCGATCTACATTCATAAGTAGACCGTAATCGCCGCTCTTTGATCATTTAACTGACACAAATTTCGCGGTAATCCGATTTCTCGGCTTTATATCTTCGTCTTCATTCTTTAGGGTTTTTTATTTATCTCAAATTTTTTTTTACATTTGATTTTCCTTTTTTTCGTTTTTTTTAATTTTCTATTTTTCGCATTCTCTGTATTTCCTTTTTTTTTTTTAATTTTTTTTTTGCCTCTTGATTCATGGAAAACCTAGAAATTCACAGCCATTTCTTGAATTTCTTGCGCATTTAATAATTTTTTTTGTCCGGACAGTGGCGGAGGCAATGGTGGTTGATAGTGGTTGAAGACCGAGGTTGCGTGTGTTTGTGTTAGTTTTGAGGTTGGAAATGGATTCGGCGAGGAGCTGGTTTCAAAAATTTCAGCCCCGAGATAAGCTGAGGGCTTCTTCTAGGAAGAAAGATCCGTTTGATGAATCTAAAGATGAAGTGAAATCACCAGAAGATGATGAATCTCTCTCTAATACTACAAAACAGAAAGTTGCTGCTGCCAAACAATATATTGAGAACCATTATAAGGAGCAAATGAAAAATCTCCAGGAAAGGAAGGAGAGGTAATGATATGCTATCCTATGCTTCCATTTTTTCTTAAAATATAGATATAATTCTGGTCAAATGTAGGCTACAGAGTTAGCTTTAGCATGGCCCTCGAGTGTACAAATTTTAGGGGTTGTTTTAATAGCAGTTATTGTGATTGAAAGCCTTTCATTGATTTATTAATTATTATTTTATTGTTCAAAGACGAAATATACTGGAAAAGAAGTTGGCTGATGCTGATGTGTCAGAGGAAGATCAGAATAATTTACTTAAATTTTTGGAGAAGAAAGAAACTGAATACATGCGCCTTCAAAGGCATAAAATGGGTGTTGAGGATTTTGAATTATTGACAATGATCGGCAAGGGTGCATTTGGAGAGGTATATACTTCCCCCCCTTTGTAAGTGATACATTTAATGTCATTATTCTGTTCTAGAGTTCCCATCCCCTGGGTGGGTTATGTGATTGGCCATTATGGGTCTTGTTGAATAATTATTAATTTCTGGCAGTTCTTGATTGGCAATATCTTTCTTTTATCATATTTAGATGCTACTAATTCTTTACATGCATTTGGAAATGATTAGGTAATTAATTGAGTCACTATCTGCAGCATTGGAGGCTGTAACAATAATGAAATACATGTAAACTATATAATATTGGCTGTACCTCCATCACATCTTTGTTTGCTATGTACATTTACTGATATAAACATTTCACTTGAAAACAATACACAATAGAGTTTTTTTTTCTCTTTATATTGTTAAATTTTTAATATAGATTTGGGAGAATCAATCTTAAAAGCTAGCTATTAAGGTTGGGGAGTCCATTTTTATATTAATTGCTTAATATGTTTGTATTTAATGCGAGATTATATTCTTAACACATATAAAGTGTTTTTCTTACTCTTATTTGTCATTTGTAATTATGGTTCATATAAGATGGGCAACCGCAATTTTGTAATTCACATCCTTCATCTGCATCTGTGCGGTTCAAAATTTTCCCTTAGAGCTTGCGAATCACTAGTTCTTTTTTAGCAATTAATTAATAATTGATTTAACTTTTGCTTTCTTGACAGGTTAGAGTTTGTAGGGAAAAGACAACAGGTCATGTGTATGCTATGAAAAAACTCAAGAAATCTGAGATGCTTCGCAGAGGCCAGGTATGTTAATCTGCCCTGCCTGATATTATTACTCAAGTTTTTGACAGTATATGTATTACCAATTGGCTTTGTATCTTTTCTAGGTTGAACATGTGAGAGCTGAAAGGAATCTGCTTGCAGAGGTTGACAGCAATTGTATCGTAAAACTATATTGTTCTTTTCAAGATGATGAGTATCTTTACCTTATCATGGAATATTTGCCTGGTGGAGATATGATGACTTTACTTATGAGGAAAGATACCTTGACAGAAGATGAAGCAAGATTTTATGTTGCAGAAACAGTATTAGCAATTGAATCTATCCATAGACACAATTACATTCACAGGTTTGTGCTTAAAATTAACAATATGCCAATGCTCTTTTAGGTGTTGTGGAGAAATGCGATTATATCGGACTGCAAAATGTTAGATTAATCTTCTCTTTACAAATTTTCTTGTAATCACGTATTTTAGGGATATCAAGCCCGACAACTTGCTACTTGATAGATATGGACACTTGAGGCTGTCTGATTTTGGGCTATGTAAACCATTAGACTGCAGCACCATTCAAGAAGGGGATTTTTCAGTAGTTAACAACCAGAATGGGACTGCACAGAGTGAAGAACGCCCAGCAGCACCAAAGCGCACACAACAGGAGCAACTACAACATTGGCAGAAGAACAGAAGAATGCTTGTAAGTTCTAGGCTGTTATGTATCTGAATTCTAGTTATGTATCTGAATTCTATGTTACTGCACGTGCACAATTGCACTTGCTCAATTTTACTCCATTTTCCTTCAAATTTTTTGGTGATTATTAGTTTGTGGTTATTGCAGGCTTATTCCACTGTCGGTACACCTGACTACATTGCTCCTGAAGTACTGCTGAAGAAAGGTTATGGAATGGAGTGTGATTGGTGAGTCCTTGTGCAAATATTGATGGGGCGTTTGGATGTGACCTGTAGATTACTTCTATAGTATTTTGTCTTGCATTTTTATGTTTTACAATGAATTTGGTTAGATATGTGGACAACATAATCACATTTATGCAACTAAAAGTTCCTTTGAATGCTATTGACTACAAAGTAGAATGATTGGATGTCTATCAGATGTCTAGAGATGCCCCAATTTATGTTTGTGGAACTAACGGTCATCATGAATCACAGGTGGTCACTTGGTGCTATTATGTATGAGATGCTTGTGGGATACCCGCCTTTTTACTCAGATGATCCAATGTCAACCTGTAGGAAGGTAAAGTCAGAGATATTGCTGATTATCTCTTAAACTATTCTCACTAAATCTTGTGACATTTTATTAATTTGTGCAAGTTCACAGCTCATTTTGATGTTAGCGAAGGCTCTCTGCAACATGTGTTGATTTGTTACACATATATTGCTTTTATTTCAATATTTAAATTAGTTTCCATTTTTTTTTTTAATACTTCAATGAAGAGTGATTGATTTCTATGACCTGGTAGAATTTGCAAGGAATTGTGCACAATGCAACAGAGAGACCATATTGGAGTCAATTTTTCTCTCATAAATTTCTTAGCTTGTTAGCTTGTAAATTACTTGTTTATTTGTACTTAAAATTAGGGTTTACTGCTTCTTGCCTGCAACATTGCTTTGAAGGTAAACTCCAGATATGTGTAGATCCTTTCTAGAGTTGATTATCTATAAACTCTACCCTCCCCCATAAAATTAAGGTTAAAAAACCATTTAAAGGAAAATGAATATAATAGTCATAATTAATGTCATAATGTTACTGATTTTTTATGCAGATAGTAAATTGGAAAACTCACTTGAAATTTCCAGAAGAAGCAAAATTAACGCCAGAGGCGAAAGATATTATTAGCCAGCTCTTATGTAACGTCAGCCAGAGATTGGGATCAAAAGGCGCAGACGAAATAAAGGTGTTGTATGGTGTGTCCTTCTCTAAATACTTGGATTTGCTAGATAAGGTAGTATAAAAAATTAGGAATTACCTTCCACATTTCCTTTTGCAGGAGCATCCGTGGTTTGGAGGTATTGAATGGGATAGACTTTACCAGATGGAAGCTGCATTTATCCCTGAGGTCAAGGATGAGCTGGATACTCAAAATTTTGAAAAGTTCGAAGAGGTATTGACATGTCTAAGCTTCTTATTGATTTTATGAGTAATCTTGTATGGCCTCATGTTACTCATAATGCCATTTCTCTTTCTTAGCAGTCTGAGAATCAAACCCAAACTACAACAAAAACTGGTCCATGGAGAAAGGTCAGTTCACTGCATTTATGCTACTTTAGCTATTTTTGAATTTTGATCAACTTGCTTATATCTTCATCTGCATTTTATCACATTCTATTGCTGGCTTCAAGCTATGAAGTTTTGTTGGTTCCTTTAGAATGTTATTTTATCTTTCAATGAAAATTGAGAGCAGTAATTTGATTGAGGTTGCTGCAATAGTTTCTCTTCCAAGTGTTATATGAATTCTGTTCATGGACGAGCAGCTGTGATGAGTGATTGTAGTCATACATTGCACAATCCCATTATTGTCTCCTTTATTTTTTCTGTTTACCCTCTTTTTCATTATTTGTGTTTGAATATATGGGTAGGATATAATATAAGAGGTATAAGTAAGGATTTACAGTTTTAGCTTGGCTGATTTTATTGTTAAAATGTTCTTCTGGTGCTTTCAATTTCATTTTAAAACTTTCATGTGGACTTATTAACCATATTTTCTTGTGTGAAACTTAGTTTGATGGGGGAGAAAAGGCATTTTATATTCTTGGGCTTCCAAATGATGTGTTAAATGATATATAGTGGAAAACGCATTCTTATTGGTATAAATAACGCTTGCAAATACTGTTATAATGCTGGGTTGAGGTTTGAGGGTCCTGTAACATGATTCACTATGGGTAATGCTTATCTGTCTGAATCAAGGAGCTTTGTTTGGGATGTGCCCTGGATTAAGTATTAATAGAGATTTAAGTATTAATAGAAATCCACATTGAAGTTGTTTCTAGCTTGAATCGATCTTGGTGATGAGAGTTTTTATGAGCATCAACAATTTTTCCCAGCTTTTTTTGTTTTTGTACCTGCTAATTTGGTTTCTGAGGAATCATGATTGGTTGACCTTCCTTTATTTATTTCTTTATTTTTTTGTCCTCACATTCTTACCCTCTGTTTTGCAGATGCTCTCCTCTAAAGACCTAAATTTTGTGGGCTACACATATAAGAACTTTGAAATTGTGAACGATTATCAAGTGCCTGGAATGGGTAATCTTGCTCTCTTATATGCATATAAGGACACTTTAATGTTCATGAGAATGCTTGCTTATATATTGAATTTCACAAATTTTATGCTTTCAATTTTTTTTTTTTTTTTTTTTGAGTATCATTCGTGTAAATTTATTTGTATGTACAGTGTCTACTTGTGAGACTGATTAATGAGAGGATATAGGGAGTTCCAATAAGTGCCTGGGGGCTTCAGCATATCACTTAAAAGAGGAGGGAAAAATTTAGTTATCTTTTCAGGAATGAAAGATGACTAAACTTTACTGGGGTAACTAAAAGATAACTAAATTTTACTGGAATAAATGATAGCTATGCGCACAATATACATTATGAGAAGTGTACAAGACCTTTTATTTTACTGGGATTTTAAACATAAAGTTTATGCGATGGATATTCTATACGCAAACAAACCATGTCATGTTTTGGACATAGGTAGGTGAAGAAGCATATTATAAATGTGCGTTTGTTAGGACTAGGATTATGTACATGTTTTTTATGTTGCGTATATATTTTTTTTAAGTGCTTGGCAAAGGGGTATGAATGATCTCACAGTTTTTTGTGCCCTTTAATTAATTTGATGCTTGATTTTAGTTAGTTTGTGTTGCTTTATTGTGTTCAGGTATTTTCTGTTTAGATTTGTATTCATGGTGATTGATTTTTTTTTTTTTTTTTTGGCTCCTCACAGCTGACTTGAAGAAGAAAAACAACAAACCAAGGAGGCCATCCGTCAAGTCACTCTTTGGTAGGCTGAGTTTCTCCGTGATACATAGTCTTCATTTACCTGATTCCTCTTTATGTGCCTGACTAGGATAGAACTGCCTGTATCATTGCATTTTGTTTGTTAACCATATTTGACTTTGCTTGTGCAGATGCAGACTCAGAGACATCAGAATCATCCGATGCAACAAGTGATCAATCTGTTCAAGGGAGTTTTCTGAACCTCTTGCCTCCCCAACTAGAAGTATCCGAAAAGCAGAAAGAATCCCCCTAACCCTGCTAATCTGATTGTACTGTCGGATGATGAGCTCCATCCCGTTAACCAACTACAAAATTTGACTTGCAATTATTACAAATAATTTCACTCCTCATTTAGATTTGTTGCCCTACTGACAGTTGCACAAAGTTTGAGAATCTCAATATCTAACATTTGAAGAAGGGGGTTTTGAAAGCAACTATTTAGCTTAACCCTGCTCAAGGAATGGTTCTGCAAGTTTTCTGGGTTACAAAGATGGAAACAAGACAAGACCAAAGAGTAGATTAAGATACTAATTCATTTACTGCTGGAATGTAATTTATCTGTTTTTTCATTGTTTTTGCCTTTTGCTTCAAAATGTTGTACAAATGCACTCTACTCATACAAGTAATACGAATACATGCACTTTTTAATGGATGATGGTAAAACCAGCTGCATAATTTGTTCATTTTCGGTGGGGGCCCACGATTTCGAATTTGGGATTTTCAAATTCAACTTAAATGAAGAAACGTTTGTGTTATTTTCTTCCAACTCAGTCGTACATATTTGAAAATTTTATTCAAAAGGATTGAGTTAGACCTTTTCCTCAGGTTCCGGATTTGATTTGGATTTCAATTATGACAAATCAATTTTTTTTTTCTGCCGAGTTATTATTATTATTTTTTTTGAAATAAGATATAAAAACACACATATAACACATTCTTTCACAAAATCGTGGCAATTAATTATCATATCTAAAATTTTTACAGGTGTGAATTCAACCACTGAGTTATTTATCTAAAAACAAATAATTATAAATTTTTACTTTTAGTATTATAATTATAATTTTAAAATATTAACTATTAAAAATATCATTATGAAAACTCAAACACGCATCCAAACAAGTCTTGAAATGTTAGGAACTTACGAGAGTAAATGGAAATGAATTATTCCATAGACTAAAAGGAAAAAATAGTCCCCAAAATCAAAGGTAATGATGTAAATTGATGACTCCTTATATGGATATATGATTCGCAAATTTGGAATCTTGTCCACAACCAAGTTACACAGAAGATCATTCCTATGCATATTCTGTCTGGTCATTCACGTTTGTGGGTCTATGCTTGCCTTATGTTCTCCATTTGTCAACAAATTCTGCCAATCTCATGTCAATATCAAAAAAATAAAATAATAAAATAATCTTCTAAAAAAATTTTAAAAAATAAATATATTTTCTTTAATTTTTTTTCCCTGTAAACAGGGTTGGGCCCAATCCCTGAAATTATAGGGATAATTTAATTATTAAACCGACATTTACGTTTTGACTAGTTATTCTAGCAAACACTAATCAATTATCTTCAACATTTTAATTGAGACAAAGAATCCTTCAAATTAAAGACAGGCATATCAACAAAACCAGTTTTATATTCTTCCCCTTGAAACATATAAACTCAAATTAATATTTACTATAACAATCCTGAATTTAGCTAAGTTGATAAGTGTGTTTATTGTTTTATTCATTAAAATTTTAATTTTAGGATCAAAATTTAAATCCAAGGATATTTAAATTATACATATATTATAATAATAATAATAATAATAATAATAATAAAAGCTGTAATTAATTTGAATTGCGATATTTAAAATTTATGAGTTGTATATCCATGGGTTTATAAGAAGACAAATGTTAAAATTTATTTGTATAAAATTAATTAACTTGTGTTAGATTAAATATTTATTTACTTGTAAATTCTTTGTACGTTTTGTAATCATTCGATGTGAAATTCATTTCTCAACAAAATATAAGTACTTTAGTTATTATAGTTTTTTTTTTTTTGGAGGAATTTGGTTGCTTATATTTAAGAATACTAAAGATATGATGTATATAGTTTGATTGTTTATAATTAACTAACCTTCACTCACAAAAACGAATAAATTATCTGAATAGTTTTTCAAATGAATTGGAAGAAAGGGATAAAATTGTTAGGAACAACACATAAAGAATGATTAATGATTAAAAATAAATTTAATAACTATTCTGAAATAATATAATTAAGAATAATTTTAAAATTTCTAAGTGTGAAATATTTTCATTTCATGCATAAGCTTATTATAATTCATTAATTCAAGTCAAAGAAAATAAGATTATTAGGAAAATATTTAATTCAATGGTAATATTAAAATTATTTTCAAAATTGCGATATTGTAAATTTCAACCTCTATTGCAATATGAATAAAAAAGAAAAGAAATTAATATTGATAAGGATAAAAAATAACTTTAGTAGCCAAAGAACACGAGTATATAGAGGATCCGTATTTTTCTTTATAAATAGATAAAAGAAAACTTTCTCTCTCTGCATTATCTAAAATCTAAACTAATTCACTGATTTAGAAGTTAAAAGCTCTCTATTGAATTTTGTCTCCGAGAGCTCCTAATTTTTTATTTATTTATTTACATGTCATATTTCTCAGCTCAATAAGTTTTATTTTTCAATGAACCCTTTATCAATAGTATGAGGTGATTTTTACTTCATAATGATAATAATATTTTATTTAACATAACGAGAAGCAATGGTTTGGCAAGCAAGTTAATTAGTAAGTTATTTGATGCAAGACTAATATTGAAGGAGTCAGGCCAGCAGGCCAAGACTTGTTGACCAGGAGTTGGACCCATTGAGCAAATTTTGAATGTTTGACTCTATAGGAAAGATCCCATCTTTACTAATAGTTTGTTTTTAATTTGATGCAGATAGAAGTATATAATAAATTAATTATATAAATATATGTAAAGTTGATGGGATATAAGATATTTAAATATTACTTAATTATAATGAATGAAATAATAAGAAAATTAAGCTAACATTATAAATATTTTGATTAATTAAGTTAATTTAATTTGGGTTTTGCAACGTAACTGGGATATTTACGTGCATATATATTCTGGTTTTGGCATATTTTGCTAAAGCAACCGTCTAAGAAAGAAAGTACCAAAAGCAAGATGATGTTTGTTATATTATATATAATTTTAATACACATAGGATTACATGTTTATTAATCATGTTTAATCAACAATGCGATACCTTAACCTTTGGAGATAATAATGCAAGCCACGTATTAATGAAGGAAGGAAATTAATGAATAATGTACAATAATAATTGCTAATTATAGGCCTATCATTGTTAAACTTATCATTAATGTATAAAAATATTCTTAAAATTTTAATTTAAAGATTCATGTGTTTTTTAATTGGAATAAGAATATAATATCATTCAAGTTGAATTTATTCAATATCTTATATATCGAAATTGCAGATATAATCACTCACTACCATATATAATATGTTATTTTTTAATAAAGATAAAATATTATTAATGAGAAAATTAATACATGAATTCAGATTTAATGATATTGTTATTATCCTAATAAAATATTATTATCAGATTTAATTGAAATTTATTAATAATTTAATAATTTAAACATTGAAATTTTCCTTTTTTTTTTTTTAAATGGAGAAACCTGTAATATTGTGCATCTAGAAATTAACCCCATCTAGATGGCCTGATGATTATTATACTCATTTTTATAAATGGTAGTCATGAAAATACAACATTAAATTAAATATAATAAATATCATTTATATATTTATATATTATATTATAACTGTCATTTTGGCTTAGAAAAGTAGTTTCATGGTGTTCCAATTTGATTAGCACCAACACTAATACATGTCAATGTCAAAGAGACAAGCTTGTCCACATAAGGCTGAAAAAAGTCTCTAATAATTTAACTTTATTTATTTATTTATTTAATATATAGAAATATAATTATGGAAAGATTATCTAGAGCAACCATCTTAATCTTCCTGAAATAATCAACATAAAAATTAAATATCATATCTACAATAATTAAATTTACCTTAATTAAACATATGATTAATATTTAATAATTAAACTGTTTTTACATAAACAAATTGTTTATATATGTTATTTTCAAATGATAGCTTAATTAAAAATATTTTAATTTGCACACCGAAATTTAGCTTAACGGTAAGTGTATATTCTTATAATCGATTCACTCTCCCATGCTCAAACAAAAAAAAAATTTCTAATTTACACACTTAATTAATATTAATGAGTGGTCATTGGTTTTTGTTTGATAATTTATTTATTATGTGGGTAGTTATTCTTTCTCCATCTTCCTAATTCTATATATATATATATATGCAAAATAATGCTTAATATTTTAGTGGAAAACACCCTTAATTAATCCAATAGTACTTTCATGATTAATTTAATTATTAATATCATCAATTAGTTAAGTTGCAAGTTAATAAATTACTATGAAAATCACTACCAAAATGACCTGTATGTTTGGCTTATAGCAACTTATCTTCTTCCTTACGTCTTGCTATGCCGGCCATGCTTTTCCATTAAATAAGTCCCAAAATATTTTCTGTTATTTCATATATATACTTCATAGACCATTTCTTTGGTCATTTCTTTCATCATCCTTTTTTCTTTTTGTTTTTGTTTTTTCCTTTTTTATCAAATGTATTCTTAAACTAATTTATGTCTATAAACATTAATTTTTCCTTCGTGTATAAATTTAAATATATATTTTATATTGATTTTTTGATATAAGAGAGGAGAACATTCTATAGAAATATAATAGACTACACAATAGAAAATAGTATTTTTTTTTAATATTTTTTATCAAATTGATAATAATTATTTATGATTTTTGGAAAACTCAAATTAGAAACCTTTTACTTCTTACTCCTTAAAAATATATAAAAAAAAGTGAATCGGATTACACCTGTTTATTAAATTTATATATTACTGATTTTTTTTTTAATACTAACTCCACTCTTAATGTAACTAAATTTTTTTTAAATATAGCTATATTTTTATATATTAAACCAATCATATATTAATATTTTGAAATTTTATTATACATACCAGTGTTATTCTTTTTTATATGTATATATAATTCTCCCATTGAATCTGACCTATATATTAGGTATAGAAAAGTCTTTCCATAATAAAAATTAATAGTTAATACAAAACACGAAAAAAAAAAAAACCCTCAGTTTACTGATTGGGTCAACGTCGGATTTCATTTCTGGCTTCCTTTAAAAATGATCCTTACCTCTCATTAGCACCCTCCCACCTCCACTCTCATTCTCCCTCCCTCTCTCTCTCTCTCTCTCTCCCTCCATACTGTAGCTAGGGTTCATCAATATTAAAAATGAAAGGAGGGTATGAAGTTATTCATGGTGCTATTGATATGATACAATCCCATGAACCATGGGACTGCATCGCCTCGGTTGGGTTTCCATCAGCTCCGGTAGTAGTCTCTAACTCTGTGGCAAAGCCAGCAATTGCAATGAACTTGGAGAGAAATGAACTCTCTGAGTGGGTTGAGCATGTCACCAAACAACTTATTGATGACATGCCTGAAACGGCAAGTGGGACCTTGCAAAACGACACCACAATGGTCTCCCATCAGGACAGCAGCAATAATAATATCGTAATTGGTGGCGGTAGTGGTCTTGATTTTATAAGACCAAGAAAAGCCACGAGGAGTGGTTACTTGGATCTTGAAAATCAAGATCATGAATTTCAATGGAGCTCTAATAATAATAATAATGAGATTGCAAATCAAGAAAATGGAGTTGGGTTAAGTAGGGTAGATGAGCAAGGATTAAGCCTAATTACCCTTCTTTTAGAATGTGCAGTTGCTATTTCAGTTGATAATCTTGGTGAAGCTCATAGAATGTTACTTGAGCTAACTCAAATGGCTTCTCCTTATGGTCCTTCTTGTGCTGAAAGAGTTGTTGCTTATTTTGCTAAGGCTATGTCTAGTAGAGTTATAAATTCATGGTTAGGTATTTGCTCTCCTTTAATTAATCACAACAATGTTCATTCTTCTTTTCAAATCTTTAACAATGTTTCTCCTTACATAAAGTTTGCTCATTTCACTTCTAATCAAGCAATTCTTGAAGCTTTCCAACGCCGAGATAGAGTTCATATTATTGATCTTGATATTATGCAAGGGTTGCAATGGCCTGCCTTATTTCACATTTTAGCTACAAGAATTGAAGGTCCTCCCCATGTCCGAATGACCGGTATGGGGACTTCCAGGGAAGTGTTGATAGAAACAGGAAAACAACTTTCCAATTTTGCTAAAAGACTTGGAATGTCATTTGAATTCCATCCAATTGCTAAAAAATTTGGAGAAATTGATATCTCAGTGATTCCATTAAGAAGAGGAGAAACGTTAGCTGTGCATTGGCTACAACATTGTTTATATGATGCAAGTGGGCCTGATTGGAAAACAATGAGACTACTTCAAGAATTGAGTCCAAGAATCATTACATTAGTAGAACAAGAAATTTCTAATAACGGCTCTTTTCTAGATCGTTTTGTCAGTTCTTTACATTATTATTCGACTTTATTTGATTCACTGGGTGCATTTTTGCCTTGTGAGGATACAAATAGGCATAAAGTGGAGCATTGTATTTTTTATAGAGAAATAAATAATGTATTGGCAATAGGAGGGCCAGCAAGAAGTGGAGAAGATAAATATAGGCAGTGGAAAAGTGAATTAGCAACAAGAAGTAATTCATTTATGCAAATACCTATGAGTGGAAATTCAATGGCTCAAGCACAACTTATATTGAATATGTTCCCTCCTGCTCATGGGTACAGTCTAGTTCAAGCGGATGGGACTTTGAAGCTTGGATGGAAAGATACTAGCTTGTTTACTGCTTCTGCTTGGACTTCACTTGCTTCTAGATAAGTTGTAAATGTAATTAATTTAACTTAATTACTTGTGTTTAATTTAACGTATGTTAGGTTAATTTTATTTTTGTTTGATGTTTTTGTGGTTCTATATATATATATATATATATATATATATATACACTCTTCCATCTAAAATGAAATGTTAATTTTGTGGATACATATTTCTCTATCTGCATAAAATCAAACTCCTTTCAATATATAGGAGTGAGTACATGATCAGTAGGATAGACTGGAAATTTGTAATAATATAAATTTTTAAAAGAAAAATCAAATCAGAATTTCATAATAAACTAAATTGAAATTATGTTAAAAAATAAAATTATAAAAATTAATAATCCAATAATCAAATATTTATTTAGTCATATAAAAAAATAAAGAATTTAAATTTTTAAAAACCCATTATTTTAAAGAATTTTGATATATACTAAAAAAAAATTCTTAGGTATCTTGCTATAGGTGTTTTTTATAGTTACTTTATTTTTAAATAAAATAACTTATTTTATTGTGAAAAAATATTTTTTTTACAAAAAATCATAATTTTATTTATATTTTTTGTAAATTAAACTATTTTTTTCTAATTTTACTTAATTGCGAAAAAAGTTCTAATTTTTTTCATTCAACGACAAAAAATCTCACTGGTTTGCTGGTTAGACCTATACTAATACTAATTATCATCAGAAGAGTGAAAGAATAGAGAAGCTGGATCAACAACATAAGTGGCAGACGCTACAAAAGGAGAAAAAGAAGTTAGGTTCGTTCGAGCTCGAGTTGTTCGTAGCGAGACGGCTAAGGTGGCTAGGGCAATGAAGTTCGTGCTAAATGATCGAACGCTAGTTTCGAGTCTTCTCCTACTGAGAACAGAGCTGCTGGATGAATTCTGCTCTGATTCCTGAAAATGCTTGATAGAAATCTCAATTTCTTTATTCAACAACTAAACCAACTCCTCATCTACGAAACCTCATTCTTCCATATATCTCTTCAAAGACATCTTCGTTTGAGACCTCAAGCCCTTCCCCCATGTTCACCTAGCCTATGGGAAATTCCCTGGTGCAACTGTGTTTTCCTTCAGGGCAGATAACTTGGATGAATTAGCCTTCCATTCCAATCCAAGACTTCTTTTCTTTATGTACGAAAAAGACAATTGGAAAGGCGAATAAAGAAGAGTGCCTGCTAAATGAAAATATGATTTATTTTATATAAAACAACAATTTTATGAAAAAAAAATAATTTTATAATTACTAAAAAATATTACTTTTTTTAAAAAAATTACAATCTTCTTAGAAAAGGTATCGTATAGGCAAATTTTTATATTACTTTTTTTTAAAACAAAATACAAAATTTTATTTTTTACGGTCAATAAGATAATTATAAATAATAAATGTAATTAAAATATTTAAAGTATTATAATTAAATTAATCTGCTATTATATTTCACTAACTAAAAATAAGAAATACTATAATAATTAAGTTAGTATTTTAAATTTATATATCTATAAATTCTATTAAAAAAATAGTCTAATTTACGAAAAAATATAAGAAGATTATATTTTTTATAAAAGAGTCATTTTTTTATAATTATAAAATTATTTTTCTTTATAATTATAAAATTATTTTTCTTTTTTCATAAAATTGTTATTTTGCAAAAAATAAGTTATATTTTCATAAAATAAAAATTTTTTCGTAACTAAAGAAATTACCAAAAAATAGTTTAATTTATAAAAATATATAAATAAAATTATTATTTTTCGTAAAAAATCTATTTTTTTTTCCACAAATAAAATAAATTACTTTATTTAAAAATAAAATAACTATAGAAAACACCTATTGCTGTAATCTTAAAAAGTTAACTAACATGTTGAGTTACATATATTATCATGGCATATCAATGTTTTAAACATATCACATCTAAAAATGTTAAATAAAAGTCAACAAAATTCAATAAAATAGTAGACTTTTATAAGGCCATAGATGTATTAATTTCCTTTTCTTTATATATATATATATATGTATGTATTTCAAGGAATACTTGACTAATAAATATTTGAGATTGTTTTAAGAAATTTCAAATTTAAATCCATTTATTAGATTAGAAATTTATTATTAGAATATCCATTATGCTTGTTGGCAATATAGACCAAGTACACGTACTATACCGACCAACCTGATAATAGAATTTGGCACCATCTAATCAAGCCAAACCCTTTTATCATTGCTCTAGAGATGCCTGAATGCTATTAACTTTTTCTATCAATTCAGAGTGATCACATTTAGGTATAAAAGGGAGACACCTCCAATTGAGATAGCCAACTCTATATTCGCTATTTCCTTTTTTTCACTAAAAAATTCTGAAGTTACAAGGAAGCTAATCTTCTTCCTTACAGCCTCTAAACTCTAAAAATTGATCTAAGAAGATGCTTCTTGTTTGTCTTGCACGCCAATAGGTCAAGTCTAAAGGAAGTCCAACCCATTTATCATCTTGACGTGGCAGTAATCAAATTCCAAGGCTTGGTCCTTGACATTCCATGTTTATCTTGCAGGCCGCCATGTCAAGTTCAAGGAAAGTTCAGCCCATTCATCAAGATCTAGTACTCATCACCTTTTTTTATGCGAGTATATTCTTGAAGATTTTAAAAGGCTTTATTTATTTATTTTGAGGACTTAGATGACTGACTTTACAGGAGTGTTTGGCTGTTGAAATTTAATATTGGTATATATGTAGAATCACTTTCTTATGAAAGTAGATACGCAAGTAAGTTGTTTTTAAAATTGTAAGATTATCATGTTTGATTATCTGAAATATAAAATCATTGTATTTAGCTTTTTTTTTTTTTATAAAAAATTACAAATAAAATAAATAAATTATCATAATACCCTTAATCTAAATATACTTTATTTAATGTATCCACAATAAATTTTTACGAAAAATAAAAAAAAAAACTATATTTATCTAAATATTATTATAATTAAAGGTATAAGAATTTATTTTTCTTAATTCTAGCTCAATATATATATATATATATATATAAACAATTGAGCTTAGGATTCCTTTAGTTATATAGTGCCTTTTCAATTATAAGGTTAAAAAGGTATATTTGCAAAGAGGCCCAGCTGCAATGAATAAACGAGAGGAAAGATAGTTACAACACATGACTACGAATCAACTTTCATATGTAGAAAAGATTTTCTTGTTTAATTCATTCAAAATGTTGAATGTGATATTTTTAATTAATATGTATGTATAACATGCAAAACAACTTCACTTTTAAATTCCCTTAAAAAAAAAAAACTTCTATCTCAATAATTAAATATTTCATAACTTCCAACGTTGTAGAAACAATTGATATATGATAAATAAAGAAAAATATAAAAAGTATGATGTGATTTAATTCCTTTTTATTTTAAGGTTTGTGAATTTCTTTTTTTTTTTTTTATAAAAAAATATATTCATATTTTAAATAATTAATAAAATAGGGTTCGCCGTCATAATGTCCTATTTTTCTAATTATTTAAAACCCGAACTCTTTTTTATAAAAAAAAAAAAAAATCATGGATCTCAAAATGAAAACAAGTGAAATCATATGTTATTTTTTTTACTCTTGCTTAATAAAATATTACTTATCAAATATGTGAAATAACTTATTATCTATGAATTTGATTTATATTATATATTAACTATATTTAATGAATTTTGAACTATATTTAGGCTATATTGGTTCGCATAATAGAATATATAAAGAGTAAAATAATTATTTTTGAGAAATAAAATAAGTTAGAAATAGAATAATTATTTTAATTTTATAATTTAGTTCATAGTATAAAATAACTATTATATTTCATATAAATGACTATAATATTCTTATAAATTAATTTCACTATTAATATTACAATTAAATATAATTTAATAAAATTTTATTTTAAAAATAATTTAAATGCATAATAAATAATTTTTTTTTGACTTAAAATTTAAAAAATAAAAAATCTGGAAAAAAAAAGGTAATAATGGTAAACTTATATTTGCCAACATTTTTTTAAGGATAAAAACAAAAATATTCTATTTTATAATCTAATGAATATCAATTTTTTAATTTTTTGTAAAATTTGTGTTATATAAAAATTGTAAAACTTTTATTTTATGGAATTGGCATTTTTTATCTGAAATTTAAATCAAAATTTAAAATAATTATTTCATATGGTATAATTATTATATTTCTTAACTATTTCATAAACCAAATATAGTTTTAAGTAATTTAAAATATTATAAATCATTTTTTTTTTATTATACTAAATAGATCCCAAAATTATGAAATTATAAGTTTGATTTTCAACCAAAACTATATAAAAAAAAATCTAAGATACCATTAAACTGAAAAACATAATTAGTGATTTCTACTACATTTATTTTTAATTTCTCTCCTATTTTTCTTATCCTATAATTTGAAGATAATTAGGAACTTCAGGAAAGTTAACCAAAACAAGACCCTTTAATTAACATTAAGGATAAAATTGAGATATAGTTTAGTAGCACAAATGACTCCACAATAAATTTAAATTTAAAACTCCCAAAAAGAAAAAAAAAAGACTTTTCCAACAAGAATACTATTTAATACGCATTTATTTTAAATAAAATATAGTTAGAAAATAATTATTTCAGATAAAATCTAATTATTAAATAATTATTTCAATAAAAAATAAGATTTTGATAGAATTATATTTCATATCAAAATTCTATTTTCACTCATATAATTTATTTATTTAATTTTATCTAAATTTTTGTTTTTTAACAAATGTCTTAGGCACTTGCTATAAAAGCTAAGAAAAAAAAGGGGGTTGAAATAAGGTATTATGTTGCTTTATCAAAATCAAGACAAATTGAGATAAAGATGTTTGTTGTAGTTGATACACCTATAAGTAAAATAACTAACAAAATTACCAGAAATAGAAATTGACAATTCTCTTACACAAACTGCCCTAACCTCAAACCTTTACTCATTCTCTAAACCCATATGCACACACTACTGACTTCTCACCTTCCTTTCTTTGTTTTCTACTTTTCTTTTGTCTTAGATCCAAATGACTCTATGATACACATGGAAACATTACCATATAGAAAAGAAAATAAAACACATGTGTTTCAATAAATTCATAAACCAAACTAAGGTGTTGTTTAATAAATTAAAAAATTATATGCTAAATTTTAAATATGGAATAAAATAAATGATTTAATTTTTAAATTGTTAAAATATTTAAAATTTTAATTATATTTAAAGGCTGAATAATGTTATCAAATATAATTTAAGTGACACTGTAAACTAATTTATGTATATTTTACTAAATCTATTATACCTTTAAAAATTAAATTAAATTGATAAAAATTGATTTATCCATACCTTATCTACCTAAATTATTATAATTTTGATGTAGATTTATTTCAATAGATTAAAAGAGTTTATAATATTGAATAATTATAAAATAAATAAATAAATTTATTTTTATTTTATTAAAATCATATTTTTCATCTCGAAATTAAATGAAAAATACAAGAAAATAACTATTTGAAAGATGATTCAATATAAATAATTGAGAGAAAAGCTGGCAACCCAAACGTGTTAGGTTGGGCGGTGGATGGAGAAGGTCTCGCTTCACCCCTCAAATATTTTATTAATAAAAATAAAATAAAATAAAATAATTTTTGTAATAAAAAACACAAAAAACAAAAAATAATAATAAATAAAATAATAATAAAGTCACCTGCTCTATTTTTTTATTTATGGTTTATATAAATAATAAGATATTTTCCTTCTTTCTCACATTACTTTTCTTTCTGATCAAACACAAACGCCTATCTCTCTCTCTCCCTCTTTATTTATACAATTTTTTTTTTGATTTTTTGTTTTTTGTTTTTGATCTTTGTTTTAATTAATTAAAAAATAATCTGAAAAAGCAAGTTTTTTTGATCTATAGAATATTTCAATTTTGTTTTAAATTTATGGTTTACAGTTTCTATTGGCACTTGATTTTTCCGGTCAATGTAGCTTCATTTTCGTTCAGATTAGGGTTTTGATTGCTCTTTCTCTCATAAGCATTTGAAGATTTTGTGGGTTACTTTAAATTCAAAGCATGTGATTAAAAAGATCTTTTTTTTTTCCTTAACCTTTTTAAATAAAAAGGTAGAAGAAGTGTTATTTATTTATTTTTTGAAATTAGATTGTTTTTAAGATTGTTTTGATTCTTATTATCAGTTTTGGTTTTTTGGGGTTTCCAGTTTTTTTCTCCCCCAATTTAACGCTAATTAATGCGTTGATTGTAAAAAGTTAAGTCCTTTTTATTGAGAAAGGAAAAGGAGAATTTATGAACAGGTCAATTGGGCAAATCTGTTGGTTTTGGGACGGTGAATGTTTGGTGGGTAGGAGATTTGCATAAGGAAAAGCTAACTGGGCATAAATCTCCGTAAATATAGCAATTTTTAGCTTGTGGATTGCGTTTTTTAACAATGGAGAAAACAAAGATTGACCATGTTGTTGGTGGTAAGTTTAAGCTAGGAAGGAAGATTGGGAGTGGATCTTTTGGAGAACTTTATCTGGGTATGATTGATTTTCATTTTATTTCCACTTTTTTCATTTCACTAACTCATTATTTTCATTGTAGCATTTTAGCAACAGCATTATGCTAGTTTTGTTATTTTGTTTGTCTAAAAGATTTTTTGATGGCTATTTGACTTGAATTTTCAGGTGTAAATGTGCAAACTGGAGAAGAGGTTGCTGTTAAGCTGGTATGTGATATGTTACCCAATAAAATGATTCATGGATGTTGATTTGGATTTACAGCAGAGTGATTTTCGTCATGATTTTTTTTTTGCACGTATATGACATAATGGGTACTGTTCTGGAAGGTTTATTTGACATCACTTTTTATAGTTAGAACCAGTATAGATACTAGATGCTGTGTCCCATTTGAGTGTGGCATATACTCTGTAAGGTCAGAGAAAAGAGAATTTTTTTTTTGTCCTAATGAGGAAGGTAGAAATGAAAGTTAAGATCTTGGGTGAAGTCTATGTGAGTAATTTCTAATCCTCATGCTAAGATAAGTTTTCCACTTTCAGTTGCGTTATTGCTAATGAGAAATTGAGAATTAATGAATGTGAAACCAAGCCATTTTCATTTTTGTCCGAAAAAAGTAGCATTTTAACTTACAAGAATTTGATCTAGTCACTTCGCCGTCTTCTTTTTGTATAAAGGAATGCATGTTATCCCTTGATCCTCTTTTCCAATTCTTGACCTTTTATTTTGTGCCAAATTTCAGGAACCTGTGAAGACCAAGCATCCACAGCTTCACTATGAGTCAAAGTTGTATATGCTCCTTCAAGGAGGGAGTAAGTACCGCATCTTTCTCTCTCTTGAACTGTCCCATAGAATGTTTTGGAACTCTGGGATGAAAATTATGACAGAACATTATGTTTTTGTTTGGTTGCTTTTTTCTAATTTTATAAATGCTAGCTCCATGTTAAGGTTCTTGTGCCTCAGATATCCTCTAGAACCTTCCTTTACGACTCCTGAGGAGGGGGGTGGTCTGGAAGCAAATCTTTTCTCATAAATAATTTCATCTATTTTTTCTCTGATGAAGCTGGAATTCCACATCTCAAATGGTTTGGAGTTGAGGCTGACTACAATGTCATGGTTATTGACCTTCTTGGACCAAGTTTGGAAGATTTATTCAACTATTGCAACAGGAAATTTACATTGAAAACAGTATTGATGCTTGCAGATCAACTTGTAAGTGGACTTGACTACTTTTTTGTTAAAGAGTATTTCTCACTCCATTAGATTGATGTTTTTCCCTTGGTTTTCTCTCTTCAGATTAACAGAGTTGAATACATGCATTCAAGAGGCTTTATTCATCGTGATATAAAGCCTGATAACTTTTTAATGGGCTTAGGCCGCAAAGCAAATCAGGTACTCATTCCTGTGCAATTCTTGGTCGTTATCCCAGTAAAATGGAGCGTATAGGCGTGCTTCTTGTAATAGCAAGTCCAATCATTTTAGTAGTTTTATGTTTGGGTGAAATGCCTTTACCTGATAAAATATTCTCTGTTGAGGGTTATATAGGAAAGGGACATAGTGCATATAATTTACATAGTAATTGTAGCTGGTTGAAGCAACACATTGATGAAATGGCATACATAAATCATATTTACTTTGTAGTAAAATTGGCACGTAATTGCCTCGTAGTAATTTAGTTTCTTTGTAGTGTGTGGTGGTTTATGCATATCTTACTGCATCATGATGTATATTTGGCACCCTCCCTGGTCAACTGTATGATTGCTAACATTTTCTCATTCAGAGAATTTGATTTGTTATAAGATATCTATTATATTATTGCCAATCTGTTTGTATTTCACATTTGTTTGAATTGTTGTCACAGGTATATGTCATTGATTTTGGCCTTGCAAAGAAGTATAGGGATCTTCAGACTCACAAACACATCCCATACAGGTAATTCACTATGTACACACAATAGAGTAATTTCATTGTTGGCATATAATTTTATGATCTTGAGCATGATGTGCTTCTTAGGGCCTAACCATTGCCTTCATTAGGAGAGGCTAGGTGCTTGATTTAGCTCTAAAGATTTTTCCACTTTGAGGAGCAGTTAGGTTATTCAATAGGGCATGTTAATCATTTCTCCTCTCTTTCACATTAGTAAAAGAAGTAAGACCTCAATAAGTGTGCCTTAGAATGTTTCTGGACATTTTATTTTTCTTTTATATGCATTGAAATTTGAGTTGGTGTGAGACATGAAGCTAATATAGGAAAGGCAGTGACCTATATTAAGAGGTTAGGCCCGAGAAGCTGAGGGGTGCCTTCATGACACATGTTACCGTAATCTAACTTCATAGTGTTGTCGAACACACATAGTACTATCCAATAATGACTTTATTATTTCTAAAATATGCTCAATTGTTCATATTGTTGAAGTTGAACATAGGTTAAGGACCATTTGGAGCATCTGGGTTTGTGGTTGTACCATTTGATTTGTGTCTAATGTTCATTCTTTAGTGCTTATAAAGGATAATGGCAGTTGTGGTCCTGTGGATTCACAAACACAATTATTTTAATGTGGACTTTCTTGAAGCTCTATTATGAAAGTGATTTCCATTTGGATGATTACATCTAATAAATTAAGATTGTCAAGACTTCTACATTTCTTTTTAAAGAACCAGAAGTTCATTTTTACTAAAACACGTCACAAGTTCTACTTTTCGTCAGATTCTACCTTAGGTACTAAAAGTATTTTATTCCTGTTCCTATGTGATCTATTCCACTCTTGCCACTTCTAAAAACATCAGACATGATAACTGACAAAAAAAGATTAAAAAAAAATTATGGAACATGTATAAAATAATGACGTGAAACTATAAGCTTAAAATCTCTGTGCATTACATGTTTTACTGTCTTGGAATATAATTTACCTTTCCCGGTTACTTATAGTTGTTGTAACAATGCAGAACTTCTTTGGTGATACCTAATTTTACTGCATGAATCTAATGAAGATCTTCTCTTTCCCTCACTTGTGTTTTGATTTTATTTTTCCTGCATCCTTTTTTTTTTTTTTTTTTTTTTTTTTTTAAATCTCGTTGGTTATATTGTATAAACTTATACGACAAGGATATCCATGCCATGTTTATATGTCCTTGTTTAAACTGAGATCTAATATGACAGTGCCATGCTACTCTTACGACTCTTCTATTTCTCATTTGATCTTCTCCTCACCACTCCCCTTTCTCTCTCTCTCTCATATTTCTAAAGATATTATACTCACTTCTAATTTCTTTATTTTTTTTCCTTTGTTTCCTGCCATTGTGATGATTTGATGTTTTTGTTATGGAAACTCATTAGGCTTTTGATTGCAGAGAGAACAAGAACCTCACAGGCACAGCTCGCTATGCAAGTGTCAACACTCACCTTGGAGTTGGTGAGTGATAATGAGTTTCCAACTATTAACAGGAAATTATCTATAATATATATATATATATATATATATATATATATATATATATATATATATATATATATATATATATATATATATATATATTTGCATCACTTAATTGTAATGGTCTTATCTCACTGTTAGAACAAAGCAGACGGGATGATTTGGAGTCTCTTGGTTATGTGCTCATGTATTTCCTAAGAGGAAGGTAGAGTATATAATTGCTATGAACTTAATTCATTTCTCTCCATTCATTTCTCTCCATTCATTTCTCTCCTGGTCTTTCTTTTTGGTTGGGAATTTTTCTACCTGATGTTAAATAGTCCATGTGGCATTTTTACCTAATTCATTTTGTACACTTCTTTGTCTTAGTCTTCCCTGGCAGGGATTAAAGGCTGGTACAAAAAAGCAAAAATATGACAAAATCAGTGAAAAGAAAGTTTCAACTCCCAAAGAGGTATGGTATTCTATACTCAACACAATTTTGTTTAATTAGAGTCCTTGTAAAATTTGATTGTCTTCTATATCCAAAGTCAGATGTCTTCACATATTTATTATCCGGATGGACAGAACTAATGGCATGGTAGTTATGCAAATACAGGCTTGAACTCCTGTGCTTATCTTAGGTCCAGACTTGGGCTGGATGCTTGTGATTCAAGTGTGGTATAACATAGACCAGATTTTTCATTAAATGATTTAGCTTTGAATCTTTGCACAGTACATGAATGTATTACGGTGAATTACTAATCCCCACCCCCCACTGCTTTTTAAGGTCTGGCATGATATACACTTTCATCTCTACCGTTTTAGTATTAGTTACACTCAAGTCCTTAACATTTTCGGATGGCTAAACTTTTGTCCCTAAAATTTTAAAATTTAATTTCACTTTAGGCTCTAAATTTCTATATCATAAAGTACTTTAGTCCTTCAGAGTCATATGCTTTTTACCAAGAAATATCAAGACAAAAATTGTTAATATGGCAAGCCTCAGTGGGGTCTTAGTAATTCACCTTTTAATTTTGTATGCAGTTTGGTTTTATTTGGTAAATGCAGTCAATTTATATGTTTTTTTCCTTATTCTATGGTCCGTATATTTTCTTCCATGATGAACTAGTATGTGACAAGCTTGCTAACATTGGGTGAGTTCATGACAACATTGTTCCTTGTTTTTTTTTCCATGTCAACCTAGTTTATACTTGATGTTCATGTTGTTGACTCAATCATATAAGTTCATATCTAAAATAGGTGCTATGTAAATCATACCCATCCGAGTTCGTATCATACTTCCACTATTGCCGGTCATTGCGGTTTGAAGACAAACCTGACTATTCATATTTGAAGAGACTATTTCGAGATTTGTTTATTCGAGAAGGTGAACTACCTAGACTTTCTCATTTAAGTTATTGAAAATTATGTTCATATTTAACATTTTTTGACATTTAATCCTTTTCCAGATTAATTAAATATTTAACTGTGTTGATGTTTTATTAGTACTTTGGATTTTGGCATGGTTGCTCTTGCAGGTTATCAGTTTGACTATGTTTTTGACTGGACGGTTTTGAAGTACCCTCAGATTAGTTCCAGCTCAAGAGGGCGGGTGAGTGCCGATGAGCTCTGGTTGGCCTAGGTTTCTACCCCTCCAGAACGTGTTACTTACTTTGTGATTTGACTCTTTTCAGAATTCCAATGCAAAACCAGGTCATGCAGGACCATCTGTAGAAAGACCCACAGAAAAGGTCTCAGGTATTTCTCTAGATAAAACAGGATTTCAACTTTGGTGTAAAGTTTATGGAACCCTCGATTATAATAAGTTCTTCAGTATATGTGAACGCTACGCTTGGAAATGGGCAAGATGGCCTTTTTCTCTATTTTAAACCCAGACCTGCACATACATAGATGGACAACCCTTTTGGAATATGTTACATAGTATCACACACAGTCACTTGGTTCTTTTGCCTTACTTGTTTATTTCTCACAATTCCTTAATGGTTAATATCTGTCATACAATATTTCCATCCAGTTGGGAAAGAGATTCGGGATAGATTGTCAGGTGCAGTTGAAGCATTTTCTACAAGAAAGGTCTCTGGCTCTAGTCCACTCGACAATTCCAGAAACAGGTCTTCGGATAATGTAAGCTTATCCTAATGCAGTTAATTGCTAAAGAAAGAAACTATAAAAAACCATTTGTCCTATCTTATTGAAATTCTGATGGCAAGTGATATCTTGTTTTTGAGCCAATAAGATTGAAGACATTAGTAACTAGTCAGTAACAATATGTTCTGTCATATGAAGTCTACAATGGATGATATTTGTTTCAGTAAGTAAGTCACAATAAGAGTATTAGAGAACAAGGAGAGTAAACAGCCTATTTTGTCTAATTGTTTGCATTAGTTCAGGCTTGAGACCCATCTTTCTAAATGTTTGATTTAAACCCAAAACAAGTAGATCTTGTATATAAAGATCTTTTCATCTTCCTGCTAATGCATTGTTTTATTAATTTTCCCTTGATATTTTCAGTAGCAGCCACGCTTTGATTCTTGAAATTAGTTCTGAATTTAAGCTATCATAATATCATTTCTTTCTGCTGCTGATAGAGCGAAAATGGAAAACAGAAGGAAATGTAACAAGGGAGGTTTTTCTGCCCAAGGATAATTGTAATTTTTTGGATATATGGACTTAAAGCTGTGATGTCTAGTCTCATTTGCTTCTGAGTATTACAGTAGTGAAGTCTGCTTTTTCTATTTTTGTGCTTTACACATCTTTATATTCAAGTCGTAGCCGAAGTAGTCATGCATTGGAGTTCTTCCATTTCTCTTCAAAAAAAAAAAAAAAAAGAAAAAATCCTTAACTGAAGGCCTTCTTTGGCTAGCATATGCAGCAACCTGAGCCAGAGAGAGGGCGCAGTTCTTCTCGATATGGTAGCAACACAAGAAAAGCTGTTGTCTCAAGTAGTAGGCCGAGTTCCTCTGGCGAACCTAGTGAATGTCGTTCTAGCAGATTGCACTCGAGCAGTAGCCGTCTGACTTCTTCACAAAGAATCCAACCTGGGTATGATCCCAAATCATCTCGTGCTGTGGCGTCTAAAGGTGCAGGTGGGCGCGAGGACACTTTTCGGAGCTTTGAACTCCTTTCGATCAGAAAGTGATGAGAGAATTTAATGTTAGTGAGAAGATGCTTAAGCATCACATAAAAACTCTCTTCCATGTCGAACAATCTTGGTATTTATAATCATGCTATTGTATATGGGATTTCACTTTATCACCGCCATAACTGAATTTCACTTTGAGAAAAACATCACCCCTCTTGTACTTGCTTCCTTTTCTATTCTCTCCTCCCCCCCCCCCCTCCGGGCATTACAATCCGACTCTTGTAACTTGTTTTAGAAACATCCGAGAAGAGGATCATGTGCGGAACTACTATTTTTTTTCCCCTTGCATATAAGACTGAGATGTTTACTTAAGCTCATTTATACTCTTCTTTGGGTTATATCTGCTGCTGCTGTGGAAGCCTTAAGTTGGTTTGTATCTGCTGCTGCTATGAAAACTAGCTGGGTTGTGCGCTGTTGTTCTATTTGTTTTGAGAATGAATTTCCTTTTAAAAAAAAAAAAAAAAAAAAAGGTGCTAGGCTCTGAAAATTGAAGATAAATATAGATAATGAATAATTGATCACGTGTGATAATTAAGGGCGTGAACATTTATTAATGTAAATAACTTTTTTTTGTTAGGTGTATACCTGTTTATGGTATAAATTGCTTATATGGATTCTCATCATTCTTGATCATTGTATGTATAAAATAAATTGAGCTCATATTACCAGCTTTCATAGTAGGGATAAAAGCCGTCGTTATCTTTGTTATCAAGAGCTTGGGCGCACAGTTTCAGTTTCTTTGCAAGTGCATGCCATGATGATATAGGTATGCTACTTCTTATTCTAATGACTTCCATTTAAACTGTTATGAACAGCTTTTTGATAATAAAGAAATTATAAAACCATCTCATTGTCTTCGCCATGTAAAATGACCAAAAAAAAAAAAAACACAGTAAAATGATTAATCTCCCATTCTCCACATTGGTTGGTGTTTTCTCAATGCCAAGGTCATGCTAATCTTTTTCGATCACCAAAAAATTTCTATCTACTAATCACATTATTAGCTTTTAACTCTGATCCTTGGCTCTTAATCTCTTCAGATCACAAAAGTTACAAGACAAACTGATCCAATGATATATGTTCTCAGAAGCGCCAAATTACAAGCTAAACACATCCAAGGGGAACATGTAAGGAGAAGAAAATTTTTACAAACAAATCACTTAGAAGAATCGACTAATGTAGTGGAGATTTGATCATTAGGATAAGAACTAGGATTGTGTCATTGTTTTAAGGGTTTCTCAGAGCTGCCAACCTCTTCTCCAGTTCATCAATGCCCGAACTGCAAGAAAGGAATTAAAGATGAGTCAAGAGATTTGCAGTTGCACTATTCTATTGTAGTACTGTAGTCTCAATTGGAAATGTTGCATGGTTAAGACCTCTCCTTGCCAAAAGACTAGGTTTGAGCCCATGAACCACTCACTGAATTAGAGACATGACATGTGAGGTGGCATGTAGGCCAGTGGTAAATTTGTTAGTGTAAACATGTTTCATCCTTGGTCAATAAAACACAAGAAAGAAGAATACCTGCCGGCATCCTCTCTTTGTTTCCCTGCTATTCTGCCTTTTGGTGCTGTTGACAACTGTTGAATTTCAATTCAAGTCAGGTATTACAGGGGGAAAAAATTCTTAATCAACTGAAAACAAATTTCAAAAATGAAATTACTATTGTCACTAACCTGTGAGGCAACATCAACACCAATTTCATCCAGCACCTGTCATGAGTTAAAAAGAAAAATTGTAATCACTTTCTGCTCTAAAGACAGTTAAAAACGATGCACAAGGAATAACTCCTACTACTGTGCCCATAAAGTCCTTAGTTTTCCAGTGCTACCACTACAACAAGAGACTTGGCATTGTTGAGTCATTACTAATTCCAAGCCATCGCACAAATGCACGGGGCTGACAACTTCATCCTAGATTACTATACTAATTAATCTATATCATAAAAATGACTCCAGTATTTCATTTTATGGAAAAGCTTCACAACACATCATCATGATCATAATAATTATAAACTGAGGTAAAAGAAGAATAGCAATGAAGTAAAGAACAAACTTGATTTGTCAACTCGTCAGTCTCCTCCTCAGCCTCATCATCATCTACGGCATCATCTATGGCTTCTGACATCATTTCCGTCTACATGCACAAGTTAAGAACCAATAACTATCACAATTCACAAATAAAGAACATAAAGAACAAGATAGAATGTATGTTCCATGTTAAATTATTCTCAAGTAAAATCATGATCTTACAGTCATGTCCATCTGCACTGACTGCTTTTGAAATTCCCTTATAACCTTTGCTTGCTTTTCAGGAGCCATTTGCTGCAAAATAAAACATACTAGCCATTAAGAGATGCTACAATTAGCAACAAAAAAAATGCTGAATTATATAATTTAAGGTTTTATTTCACATGGCAACAAAATAATACAAAGAAATACTGAGGCAATATCATCATGAGGCTGCTTTCATCATAAAGCTCATAATCAGTATCTACTCTTGCACAGTGAAACATCCAAATATTCATTTGATATCCAATCTATACTAATTACATACCTTATTCATAGATGTCATTGCCTTTGTGGCACCTTTCAAACCACTAGCAACTGAAGATTGGGCATACATTGCCTGCGAGAAGAGAAAAATATTACTAAGAGCAGATTGCACATGCAGTAAAAAAGAAAAAGAGATAGGGAAAGGAGATTGTCTCTATTATATGCTCACTAAGACAGAATACCTGTGTATGAGTTGCTATGCCTCTCATTTGAGCCCGACTACCTTGTAAGTTAGCTATTTGTTGTCTAAGCCTCACTAGTTGTCGGGCTAGAATTTTAGTTGCTGCCTGAAGAATGCATACCAAAAAAAGATCTTTAAAAAACATTAAGGGAAAATAAAAAAGAAAAGAAAAAGATGTATCAGAAAGTTCCATTGCAGGAAGGGTGTGGCAGGACCTATATACTGAGTGTTTGTGGGTGTTAACAGTTTCATTTGGTAGAAGCAGGAAAATCCTATCAGGAAATTACATTTCAATGTAATGAAGGAAAAAGGGCAAAGAGAGGTCTAGCTAATTGCAATTAGGGTTCCTAGAATAAGAAAATGATCAAATTATCATTTAAACTTCAATGCTTTTGAAACATTTAGGTAAAATGGATCTCTATCAAATTGAAGGTATCGCATTAATTTACAAGGATTGATAGTCCTCCTTTTATTTTTAATAGGACTCGGATCTCTAAACAGGACAAAGGCAAAAAGAATAAAAGGGTTTACTTCATTGAATATGAAAAACAAAAAAAAGTGAAAGCATCATATTAATGAACAATAAAAATTAATTTAAAAAAAAAAAAAAAAAAAAGCAAGCTAGGCATTTGCTCAGTCCTGTTAAGGATGTAGCCAACTCAAAAAAATTGGAAAACATTGAACTTGCAGCAAATTTAAAGAATTACAAGATATAGCCAACTCAAAAAAATTGGAAAGCATTGAACTTGCAGCAGCAAATTTTTAATACTTTATAATATCAAGTAGCCCTCACATTCACTAAATGTTGATCTTTTAAACCCTAACCATAAAAAGTTCTTGCAAAAGTTAAGAACAGTTATCTGCCAAAGCAACAAGTTTCCGAGAATTGACAAGAATGCGACTCAAATCAAAACACATAATATACCTCATTCCCTGTCTTAGCAGTTCTTTTTATCTCAGCAACAAGCTTCTTTTCCTGGCAAGACAATGAAGCTGTTAGATCTAATGGCAAAAGTTCAAAATTGGTTGTCAATGAAAACTATTGACATACCTCTAATTGCAGAGCCCCAATTTCCTTCTCTACACCTGATAGAAGTGAAAAGCCAGCAAAAACATCAATATGAGTATCAACACATTTGCTTCAAATCTAAAATGAATAGAGGAAAAAGGACCCTCCCTAACATTCCCCCTGCAATAAGTGGTCCAGGAAGAGCCCAAAGCAAGAGGAGAGCTCCCCACATAAGATGATCCACAATGAAAAGGGAAGCTCGAAAGGAGACTCAACAAATGCACAATATATAAGCTAGAGCAATGACCAGACAAGTGTATTTTCTCTATATTTGTATGTAAAGTTTGACAAGTTTGAGATGACTAAAGGACAATGAGAGAAACTAAGTACAAACTTAGATCCTCTAATGGAGTCTAAGTTTCTCAGATGAGAACAAATAAGATTACTTCTTCAAGTATATTAATACAAAAGGAACTAGTGATATCTAATTACCCACTTTGCACGAGTAATTCCTCCAGGAAGCAATTCTATTTTTCTGATGCACCTCTTACCCAGTTTGCATATTTCAGAGTAGGAGCTAATGTAAGTGCTTAAATCTAACCACTCGACCAGATTGATAACTTTGCCAACAAAAACCCATTTGAGTTTCCTCATATCACCACAAACCATTAAAACTAAATATCCTTCTGCATACATGTGTTTGATAAAATCTTAAAATTGCTAGATGATAATGTTAACAAGTAAAGGAAAATAGAGCTTAACCCAGAGAGATAGTGATCAAGGATTTTGTAATCCAAATGCTGAAAATTAACTAAGCAAAAAAATAAATAAATCTACCTCTAGTAGCATTTTGCATTTCTCGTTTACTTTCTCGAAGAGCCTCTGCAATCAAAATTAATAATAACAAACAAACAGACTCAAATACAAAAACATCGATAAAAGCGAGTAAGATTCGAAATTTCTAGAGTAGAGATTGGGAACAAAATAGATAATAGAAAATGAAATTTGATAGCAGATTCAAGAGATAATCGTACCTTTGGGATTGGGTTTCTTGCTGAAAAGGTTCATTTTTTTGAGCTCGGATTTGTTATGTGCAATACAGTTGAGAGTTTTGAGGTTTGTTAATGCTGAGGAGAGATGGAGGTAAACACGCAGACTTTTATTTTCGGCTCGAAAATGGGGAGAAATTGCCCTGTAATTGTTCCGGCTTTTTCCTAAATAAAAATATTCAATTTCATCTTTTATATAAAAAAAAAAACCTGTGATTTTTCGCAGGAGCTCCCCATTTTTTTATTATAAAATTATTTTTCATTAATTTAAAAAAAATTATCCATAAATTTTTAGGTTATTTTGATTTTTAAAAATTTAAAAAAAAAGTTTAGTTTAAAAAAATATAAAAGAATAATGATTTTTTATAAAAAAATATTTTTTATTATTATGAAATTATTTTTAGTTAATTCAAAAATTTTTTCTTAAAAATTATTATTTTATACAAAATAAACTACATTTTCATAAAACTAAAACTTTTCACAATTAAAAAGAATTATAAAAAATAATTTTATTTATTAAAATATAATAAAATTATGATTTTTTGTAATAAAGTAATTTTTTTTATAATTACATAATTATAATTCTTTTTTATTAATTTGAGAATTTGTTTAAATTTATTATATTACACAAAATAAATTACATTTTTATAAATTTAAAATTATTTTTGCAACTAAAAAGAATTATAAAAAATAGTTTAATTTAAAAAAAAAATTGGGATTTTTCTTATGAGCTATTTTTAAAGTAAAAATAAAACAAAGTATAATGAACTTTTATGTATATAATTAAGCCTCCCCAGGCTGCTCGAGACTCAGCTCGATCACAACTCAGCTCAAGCACCAGTTTAATTTTTAGATTTGTTTATTAAAAAACTCAATTTCAATTGTATTAATCTGACTTCTTGCAATTCAACTTATTATTCGTTGATGAGACAAATGAACATACTTGTTTATAAATTCATAATTAGCTTGATTTCATTATAAATTAAGTATTTGCTTATTTATTTAATATTTTTAATTAATGGTATTTTATTATACTATAAATACATTTTATATAAAAATTATTCTATAAAATAATATAAATAATTATTATTTAAAATTATGATATAATTAAACATATTTTGAATTCTTTTAACGAAAAAAGTAGGATAGATGATAATATATCACCATTACATATTGTTATAAGGAAATTTCATAATGACAACATTGCTTAAGGAAAATTTAACTTGATATTAGATGGATAAATAAGTCAATTTATTTATGAGCTATTTAGACTCAACTCCAACTTCACTCGAGTTTAATCAAGTTGAACTCGAATTCAAGTGTCAAATTACCTCACTTGAACTGCTCACAGTCTTTAATTGAGTTTATAATAAATTATTTGTTTATCTTTTATTTAATTGAGTTTCTAATAAATTATTTATCTTTTATATATTTATTATTTATTAATTATCACATTTTATCAAGCTTAATTGAACCTTTTTAAGCATATTTGAATTTTCAATGTGAGATTAAAATTCGTAATATCATCAATCAAGTCCAATCCGAGCTCTAATAAATAAAACTCAATCGAGTTTGAGTTAAGTTTTAAGTCTCAAGTTTTAAAGTCAAGTCGAGTCAAGTTTCAACTCGATAGTATTGAGTTTGACGATGTCCAACTCAATTACACCATTACTTAACACCTAAAATATATGATTTAACATTTTAAATACAAGCAATTAGACCTAATGAAAACATATAATTTGACAATCATATAAGTAATTCTATGGCAAAAAAAAAAAAAAAAAAGATAATCATATAAGTAATTTACTGAAATAAACAAATAAATTAATTAAGATGTTAAATATATAAAGTAATAAATAATAAAATTATAAAATTAATCATTTTATAATTTAAAGAAATATATAATACAATATAAATTAAAGTAATTGAATTTTATGAAAAATTTTAATCTTATATAGAGCAAAAAATTTAAATATTATATAACATACAAATAAAAATTATTAAAAATTTAATTAAGTTAATATTTTTTTTTCTTTTAATTGTTATCTTCCTTATTTAAACTATCAATAAACAGATATATTCGCAAGTCTGGCTCTAATCAGAGACCTCCTAGACTGTTGCTCATTGGTTTTTAATATGTTGAATTGATGACTCTCTGCTGCTTGTATCGAGATTCTTGGAGTTTTTTTACATATTATTGAGATGTTTAAATTTTTCTCGGATGTATTTATAATGTTCTATTGGCTTAATAAGTTATATCTCAATATTATATTTTTTTCTTATTTTATCATTATTAATAATATTAACTCTTATTACAAAAAAATTATAAATTAAAGTTAACTTATTTTATCTTGATGGTAATTTATTATTTATATTTAAAAATTAATTATTATATTGCATTTTGAATTTATTGAATTTCAAATTTATTAAAAAATTTTATATAGAAGTATGAAAGATTAAGACTTAGTTTTTTGGAATTATCTAGGCCTCCAAAAATGCTAGAGTGGCCCTTGCATATCCAACTCCTCACATTAGTAGTATAAAGAGCGTGTGAAATATAAGGGTGAACGTATATATTCAAAATTATCATAATTTTATTGTGTGTATATGTTTTTTTCTCTGTCATTCTGAGTGTGTTGGTGTGTGTATATACATATATATTAAAAAATTGATATATTCAGTAATAAAAATTAAGTAAATTTATAGTCCCTAATTTTTTGTAGAATTTTGTAGTGTACAGTTATAAATTTGAAATTTGTAATATTAATTATTGCAAATTACAATGAGTGAAACTACTTAGAAATTCATTGTTTCAATTTATATTTTTTATTTTTTTAATTTAGAAAATATTTAATTGCTTTATTAAATTTAATTATTTTATATATATATATATATATATATATATATATATATATGAAAAAGCATAGCCAGCAGTATGGGTGAGCGAAATCCAATTAAAACTGAAAAAATAAAACCAAAATGATTAGTTCAGTTTGGTTTAATTTTTTAAGTACTTTAGCTAAGCTTTTTTTTTTTTTTTTTTTTTTGCGGTCCGATTCAATTATTCACTAAAAAATTTGGACCAACCAAAATTTTATTATATATATATATATATGTATAGTTTTAATATATTTATGTTATTAGTATTATTATTGTTGATATATATATATATATATATATATATATATATATATATATATATATATATATATATATATATATATATATATATATATATACAAACGTGTTAAAATAAAAGAAGAAGAGAGGGGAATTAGTATGCTTCTGATTGGCTGGGAAATAGTCCAACCAATCAAAAGGTTGGGATCGGAACATAAAGAAATAGGAGACAGAGAGGGAGAGAAGACTGAGAGAGAGAGAGAGAGACTGTTGGTGGGGTTCCAGTTGGCGGTGTCGAGTACCGCCACCATCACTGAAAAGAGCGGTGGCCGACGAGTTCGAGAGAGGCAACGGCAATCGAGATCGGCAGCGCACGCGCAGTGGAAAGAATCACCGGTGCCGAATCTTCAACCGCAGATTCTGGCGGCCAAATAGAGCGAGATTGGTGTTGTTCAACTCCTCACCTTGAGAGTTTTCGTTTGGTACCTGTCCCATCCCCTAAGGCTGGCCAGATGTGGAGATCGAAAAACTTAAAATTGAAGCTTCTTTGGCATTTTTCGGCTAGATGCCAGCAAGTGGCGGCAAGTGGTGATGATGTTCAAGATCCTAGCGTTGGGGCAAACTTGCTAGTGTGAAGATCGCTCCATTCCGCCACCAGTAGCGGCGGCGCATGGCCGGCCAATGACACTTCGGCGGTGACGCACAGACCTTGATCCAGCAGCCTCGTCTTGCTAATTCGATGCGGTTTTCCATATTCGATAGATCGAAACTTGTGAGGGTAAATTCGAATCTCTTGATTTCTATATTTTGAGTTATGTTATTAGATTTAACTAGTAATTTTTACTGTGATATTTATGAATAGAATTGATAGTTGATTTGTGTTAATAATTGTGAGTTGGGAGGACCCAGAAGTGGTCATTGATATGATGTTGGGTTATGGAAGTTAATTAGAAGTACTATGTTCTCTGTTGATTTTAGATAATGTACTAGTTTAGGAGAGATTCTGCCATAATTTTAGTAAGAATCTCAATAATCTGTCACTTGTGTCTTGATAAGTGAGTCGTTCATGTTCTAATGATATTGTTTGTTAATCAGAGTCAATGTCCCTGGCTTCTGTTGTCAAAGGTCACACTTCCAAAAATAGATGAGTTGTCAGTTAGGTGAGTGATACTCTCTAATGTATTATACTTTTTTCTCATGCATCTGCATTTACTGTATGTATTTATATGTGTATTTATTATGCATTCTTATTGCATAGATGCATGTTAATATTTGATTGTGATTAATGAATTGATATTTTAAGTTACATAATGATTGTGGTTGATGGATAGGGATTTGGAGGATGCAATACCACCTAGGAATCATGGATATGATTACGATTATGATTATGATGAGATTGAGAAGATGAGTTATGACTAGTAGATGCTGGTCGGGCCTGCTCATCGCCAGAGCCGCTATCAATCGGGTCAGAGCTGCGTGGTACAGACCAGTGACGGCCAGGCCCATTAAATATAAGAGACAGATTGTTAAATTCAAAAGGCCAAGATAGGGGGATCGACTCCCCATATTGAGTATTAGTGTGGTACTGTGAACTGTATTTCATCCTTGGTTGCTTGTGTGATTTGTTTGTCTCTATGACATATTATATTGGCACAAACATTAGATACATGTTTATAAGATACCAGTTTAATATATTAGTTAGTATCATTCATTGAGTTGAACGCTCATTCCTGTTCAATTTATTTTTTCAGGTTATGGAATGAGCTTGTAAAAGAAACTGTAAATTGAGTTAAACTATCATTTGTCTTTCAGCAGTGTTCTGTATTATAAGCACTGAGTTATGTAAAGGATATTTGTATAATTATATCATAATTCTAAAACTCCGCAATGCTACCTCTACTACTTGTATTATATATTTATATTATGAGTTAAGAATTGTTTGTTAAGCAGAATCCAATAATATGTAAATTGATATTTATGAGATATTTGAGTTGATAGCCAATTGATATTTATGAGATATCTGAATTGATAGCCCAGTGTGACATTATTTGAATTTGATATTTATTTGGATCTGCTTAACATGGGAGCCTATAGCTCTATTATGTGGTGATTTATCGTGTAGTGTGATGTCATGCTTACTATGGGCACTGGTAGCCACGTGCATCACCCGTGTCTTAGTGCCGGTCACGTGCCCTTATGTTCGAGGCGTGACACTCTCACAACTTCTTAGTTCTTTACTTTTTCTTGGTTTTTCGATCACCAGAGCAGCAATTTATTAGCCAAACTAATCTCTTTTTCAAGAAAGTGTTTTTTATCAATTGTTTCTTCAAGTTATACTTTGCGTTATTGATAAATTTTCTCAGAATTTCTAGGGTTTTGAGCTCTTCACTTGAGTTTTGGTGTTTTGATTGAAGAAGCAGCATTGAAGTTTTTACAATGTGCTTTGCTTGGGGTTTAAGTAGGACACTTTGATTCTTGTTCTACAAATAACTTTCCTTCCTCATGCGCAAGAGATAATGGTTTGTGTTTTGGGAAATTTTGATTTGACTTATAATAGATGATTTGAGGAAGTGAAGAACTAGGGTTTTGGATAATTTTATGTCATGGATATTGATGTAGTGAGTGGTCGGGATGATGCTTCTTATTTGGACCTTGAGCTGTTGTAGCTTCCAGAAGTGTCTCCATTTGTACTTAAAGCTAGTCCTCAGCTTGCTGAAGAGTTGTTCTCTCACTGGCTTTCGCTTCCAAATACCAGTAGACTGGTAATTTCCTTGTTTCTGTAATTGTTATAGAAACATATTTGACATTTGATAAATGTAAATTGTTGTTTTTAAGGTATAGTTAGTTGATGTTGGTAAGTTGTGAAATGAGGTTTACTGTATACAAGTGGGTGATGATGCCGTGATTCATGATTGACTGGATTCAATGATTAATTTCAGTATCAAACTTTTTTTTTTTCAATATCATAATTTATTTTGTAAGATGGTAACTTTTTGGTTGTGTTTTTGCTTCCCCTGTTGTGATTTCAACATACTTCACGAGTGTTTTCCTTGTGTGTGTTAACCCTGCCCCAGCCCCTTGTTCTGCTTCCTTATTATGTTCCATTTTGATCCATGTGTGGATGCCTACCACCACTTATCCAGGCTTGAAGCGGGGATGCTTTTGTGGTGCAATAGGCTGGTTTATCAATTCAACACCACTGTATTTTTGCCATTAATTAGTGGCTCCAACTTGTAATTCGTTATCACCATTTTTCTACAATCCACTTCATTTTGCCTATGTTTTGAGTTTGCTTTACATGATATTATGCGAAAAATGTCTACAATTGGGTGTAGGTGAAATCCTTAATTGAGGATGCAAAAGTTGGCAATCCTATTAATGTTTTTGGGAGCTCTGTCAATGCAAGTTTTGATGGGGGAAATTCACTACCTTCCATGTTTTCTGCTGGCAGTACACAGCCACTTTCACCAAGAAGTTCATCTGGTTCTCCACGCATGTTGAAGCAGAAGACAAGCCCTTCTTCTTTGGGTTCTCCATTAAAATTAATTAGTGAATCAGTACGAGAAGTCATACCTCAAGTTTCACCTACTCCTAACAGCTTCTGTTGTAAGATACTATCATAATTGAGATTCAAATGTTGAATTGAAAATTTCTAATTTTCAACTTTTCCCAAGGCTATGTATTATGTTCTCACATTGTTTGCGTGTTTATGTGCTTATAGTTTTATTTTCAAAATGGCCATCCACCGGCAAATGAACTGAAAGAACAATGTCTGTCTAGAGTTTATCACTTCTTCAGCAATCATTTAGATGGATTGTAGATAGATGGTCAAAACCATAATCAATCTATATCTATCTTATCCACCTATGGTAGTTAACATTTGTTTTTTTTTTTTTTTTTTTTTTTTTGTTATATAGAATTTAAATATATTGTGAAGGAAGTTTGCAAGCTGCCATCTTTCTTCTCCTCTGCAATGTTTAGAAAGATGGACACTGGCAACAGTGGGATAATGACAAGGTAAGCACTTGTTTGTTTCCTATATATTTTATAATAAGAGTTTAAAGTCATGGGATATTGCCAGGAACTTCTCCATTTGAAACTTGTCTTCATGTTTTGTTGTTTAGCATTTGGCAATTATGAATCACCTTTTTTAGCTATTAAACTTACTGCTACTATGATGTATAGCACTAGTAGTTGGCATATTGAGTTTACCTTTGATTTTGTGCCTATTTTATCATTTCATGCATTTTTAGCTACATTTTATCTTTCATGTCATTTATACTCGGTTAATTTTGAAAAATATCTTCATACTCTCAATGCACCATGATTTTGCCAAAATTATATGTTTAGGTAGTTATATGTTTATCTGTATTCTGTGATCAAGCTGCACTACTGGAGCCTAAAATACATGGAGCCATTTAAGATTGGTTGTTGTGCACAACTGCACTGTAGCATATAGTTATATAAAATAGTCAATTTTCCTCTTCATTAACATAGACTGCTTGATTCATTATACTACAATAGGACAAAATAACTTAATGCACATACACTTTTAACTTGCAAATGAGAAGTCAAAAGGTTGAATTTAATTTCTTATTTAAGTTTAGATAATGATATTATAAGATTAAGGTTGTTGAAACACTCAAGTATAAACACAACCTGGGCATGGAGATGGCTAATCTATCAGCAGTTTTGATTTCCTCTTTTAGTGGGTTTTTATAGGTGATCCCACAAAGGAAATTATTTTTATAAATATAAGGGGCTAGCAAACCATAAATTATGAGGCAAAACCAATGAATAAAGCTAGTAAAACATGCAAAACCAATAAATAAAGTCAGTTAAACATCAGTAGATTGATCTTCTCCAGTATCTCTTTTTGTATCCCCTGAAAAATAACATCATGTTTGGGAAGAGCATGGAGGGAAGAAAATAATGGAAGGAAAATAGAAGGGGAAAATAACAAGGAAGAGGAAATTGTTTTCCTTATCATGTTTGGACATGGGTGAAAGGAAAAAATGGGGAGAAAGTTGAATAGTGAACTTATGACTTTATCCTTCACTTTTAAAAAGAAAAAATTAGATGAGAATAAAATTGTAATTCAATAGGTTTTTCTTTCACTTATATCCCAATTTAGATAGGAAATGGGAAGTGGGCCCCATGACTTATTTTCCACTTAAAATTTTCCTTTACTCCACTTTTTGTTTTTTTTCCCAAAGAAAAGAGTAGTAAAATAAATTTATTTTTGTCCTCCCATTTTCCCCCTCATTAAGCTCCACTCCCAAACAAGACATAAGCCTAGGAATATGTGAAGATTTGGAACTGAATGCAAACAAATACTATAACTTCACTTGATGAATCACTGAAAACATTGTCTTTTTTAGAACTATTTGATAGAAAGCAGGCATGTCAGTTAGAATTTGCAACCATTATTACCTCATAATTTGGTATCATTTTAACTGCATAGTATTCATGTTTGATTGTGTAAGAGAGTTAGATTTTGCTTCTTATTTATAAATTGAACATATCTACTGGATTTATAGAATGAATGATCAATTGTTTACTTATATTGTTGTGATCCATTTTTTGAAGGATGCTTACTGTACCTATTTCTTTGAATAAATATTTGTCACGTGCTAAGTTATATCATTTGTTTTTAGGGATGTGTTCATAAAATAATAGGTGGATGGCAATATGCTAGCAATGGATAAAGCAACTTACATATTCCATGTTCTAAAGCAGTCAGAAAGCAACTACCTAACATAGGTTTGTCTTGCAATCTCCATTGTTTCTGGTTGCACTTGTTGGCATGTTATATTTTGCTTGTAGGTGGTCATGATGTCAAAATGATCACATTGCTGGTATTCCGTTGGTGAACAGACTTGTCATTATCATCCTTTTATTCATGCTTTTTTACAGGCCAACTTCAAACCTGTTCTTTGAGAACTTTTGGCAACCCATCCGGGGTTGGAAATCTTATAGAACACACCTGAATTTCAAGAAAGATATGGAACTCACCTAACCAATTGGTGTTTCATCTTTTCATCGGCTAAACTATGGTAACATTTCAATTATAAATTTTTGAAGTTTTCATCCCTACCTCAATGGATTCCCTCCCCCTCAAAGTAGGTGTTGCACAAAATTTCTCACACACACACTCCCATGCACTCATTAACCTTTTTTTGCATGGGCGCAATTGATGTTGGCTAGGGTTACTGCAAGTATACAGACCGTATCAAATAATATAATGATGAGTCAAGTATTGTTCCACTCGAGGATATTGTCTAATTACTAGCTCAAACTTTGACTATTGTTTAGCAAATTAAATTATGAAAGTAATTTAACTAAAACGAATTACTAAACTAAAATTGAATAAAATAAGCAATGAGATAGTTATAAAGAAAATCAATGGTAACGGTCTATCTAGATATTAAATCCCCCTAGCTCCTTTTTGCAATTCATGAATAACACGTCAATCAAGCCAAACCAATGAGTTGAGTTTGCATTTCACAAAATTATATTAAAATCTTTCTCAAGTGAATTAACCCCTATTCCCTAAGTAAATTGAAAGGAATCTCTTCTCATTCAAAATCAATTAGGCAAAGCATTAAAAACAAGGAATAAACACCAAAGGATTTTGTAAACCTATTTCTAATGTTCCAAGCAATCCTCAATTCCTATGAATGATCAATTCGAGTTAAGGTATCTCTACTCAATAACAAGAAATCAATATCCAATTAACAAGCATGCAATTGCTAATTAGAATAAATAAATATAAATCATAAGAATAAAACAACTCAAAAGATGATTTGATTGAAAATTAAGTCATTCAATCTATACAATAGAAACTAGGTTTCATCAAATCTAGATAACTACAAGTTCAACTCATGCTAAGAATTGGAAACAACAAAGAAGAAGAGAAAGGAAGAAATCTCAAACAATCCATGGGAAATATGAGAAATTTTGACTTCAATCCTTAATTCCCGCTTCAATTATAGCAAAATCTGGATCTTCACCTTGAAAATCTGTTACCAACTCTCTCTAAACCTTCAGAAAAGTCGGCTTTCAAGAAGAAGGTTTGAAACCTTGAAATCTGAAAAGAATTTGAATATATATTACTACAGATTTAGTGCCACACCCAACCATATGGGCATGGGTTAGGGAGTGCAGATGATCTGAAATTACACATAGTAATGCAACATGCACGAACATTCACACGGCCATTGTTTTGGGCATGGCTAAAGGGTAGTTTGCGATTCCTTGCTCCAAAAATAACCAATTTTGCACCTAAACTTCGTAAATTCTCAACTTAATCAATCCATGGCATTCTAAAACACAAAATCCCTAAAAGAACTCTGAAAAGCATTGAACAAACAAATCTAACTCAATTTAAGGATAAGAATATGCTAAGACCAAGGGGCAAAATATAGTTAAATATGCACTTATCAACAATTCAGTTCCAAAGTAAAAATAGATTTTTACAGCTTTACTACTTGAAATGCTCTTCTCCTTTTTTTTTTTTTTAAAAAAAAAGAATGCTAGTGCTGGTAAGTATGAGAAATGTAAACAAAATTCTGAGCTTTCATTAGATTATAAGTTGTTGCTTCAAGTAGTGGAAAACTGTATGTAATTTCAATCATGAGCCATAATATGTTTTTGCATGGTTGAATAGTTGACTAATTTCACATTTTGCTAAAAAACATATATGCAATAATTTTTAAGTGAAAAAAGAACTGCTTGGATGCTTCTAGCTAATTTTCATTGAATTTGACAAGCATATGGTTGTGACAACAATATATTTGACTGGAATTCACTTACATGTACTGGTTCCTCTGTTGAACTTTTGAAACAGACATAAATTAGGGTTAGAGATCAAGTATTGCTATTCCATGACTATTAGAGAAATTATGATTAATATATCTAACACGTCTTTGACGCAGGTTCCCTTTTCTTTTTTCATTCTAACATTATGGGCGTTTGAATTTTCAATGAAAGTTGATTCATTTGTAGGCCTATGGCTTTCTTTTCTTGGATTGATTTGGCATGATTTGCGATAATCTAGCACAAAACTCTATTGTTATCGTAATATTTGTTCTTGAATTAATGTGCCTTAAAAATATTTTCTTCTACGGCCAGCTGAAACAGTCATATATAGAATATTCTATCGCATCAACAGATCAGGTAATGGTCATCTTACACTTAAGGAGTTGAAACGTGGTAATCTCATCGGTGCCATGTGATCATGCTTGATCAATGTGAAAAATGAATGGGCTGGATCTTCTCTTCTTGGACCTGAGCCTGATGCCTGCGAAGGAGAAGAAAAAGGATCAGAGAGGAGCCGGGCCTTTTGCCTGGCTTTAACCCTCCGACGATCAAGTTAGTCCTTTCTTCAGAGTCTTTTAGTGAAAGAAAAGGGATGAGAGAATGCAGAATTTCAACTACCTGTGCTTAGGCTTTTCTTTCCCTTTTGTATGATTTTCAGGTTAGGTACGTCTGACACCTTTCTTTTGAGGAAGGACATCCTCTGTCATTCGACCATACTGGTTGGTGAAAGTTGGTAGCAGGCGCATGTCCCCTGTCCCATCCCTAGGGATGTCTGGTAATGGGGGTGTCAGGGCATGGTGCAGATTGTCTAAGGACTGATCCTCCTGCTGGATGACTGGACATGTCATCAAAGGGCTTCGGCCCTTACTTGCTCAGCAAGTCATCCGGCTGGCGAAGGAGGGGAGTAGCATCTAGTCCGAAGACCTTTGGACTTGGATCGTTCGAGGGTCCGGCCAATGGGCCCTGTTTCCGTTTATCATGGTCTCTGAAGGCTTTGCAATGGGCTTGGACTACAGGAGGGTCCAAGCCTCTCTTGAGAGTCACTTTCATCCCTTATCACCATGCAACAGGCAGATGAAGAAGAGACATTAACAAAGTCCTAAGGTTGGTGTGCCGATAAACTCTTTTCATGAATTAGTGCGTTAGGAATAATAACCATTGCGATTGCATTTGAATTTAACGTTAATTCAATCTAATTACATAACAGGAGCAACCTAGATTTATCCTTGCTTGTGAAAGTGATCATTTGAGTGTTCTACTGATAGAGCTGAACAAATATTTTCACAGCAATTTGATTTGAGAATACAACTTACTGTGGGACATGCTGATGCTGTAATTGCATCTGAAAAGTGTTCTTTTACAGTTCAAATATAATATGTTTTGACTTTTATTGTTTAACATATTCATTCAATTATCAATTGCTGTTAGGGATGAGTTATGTGTATTTTCCTATATTTCAGGTACTTTTCATATGAACATTTCTATGTTATATACTGCAAGTTTTGGGAGCTGGACACGGACCATGATTTCTTGATTGACAAAGAGAGTCTTATTAGATATAGTAATCATGCCCTTACCTACAGCATTGTTGATAGAATATTTTCACAGGTTTGTTGACTTCCTACATTTCTTTCCTCTCCAAAGTTTAAATCAAATTGATTTTGATTTTCAAAGTATGAGAGGCAGCTTTTCCTAAATGAGTTACACAACTTTGTTTTTTGTGCTTTAATTTCGTCTCAGGTGCCAAGGAAGTTCACTAGCAAAATTGAAGGGAAGATGGGCTATGAAGATTTTGTGTACTTTATGCTCTCAGAAGAGGACAAGTCATCTGAGCCTAGTCTTGAATATTGGTAAACTTTGCTTTCGTGTAATTACTAACTTTTTTTCTTCTCATTGGAAGGGCATAAAAGGTTAAATAGATGACGAAATTTTGCATAGTTTACAACAAATTCAACCTTTCTACTGTAGTTGCAATCCCACACCCCCACCCCCAACCCTGTCTGTCGCACAAATAAAATATAAATCTTTGAGAGGAAGAAGAAAGAAACCTAAGCCTATTTCTTAATAGAACCTATATATATATATATATATATATATATATATATATATATATATATATATATATATATATATATGTATGTATGTATCAGCCATTAGATGTTAAAACCAATATTGAGCTTGCAAGAGTTGATCCAAAGATACGCTTAGTTAACTATTCTATGTTATCTGTTTCATGGAAATAGTCAATTTGACTGGTGTTGTAGGCCTTTGGCAATATGGATAAAACTAGAAAAATGTGAACTAAAGGTCCCGGTGCCCAGGGTATCTGATACCCATACATCTATAAATATTCATGGGCTGTTTCAGCACAATAGTTCTGGAAATTTTCATTAATGTTAAGACATATTTACCTAGTACAATTATCACTAGAAACTTTGCCAGCAGGGCAGTGTGTTAATACTTTGGTATTTTTCCTTGACCTGATTCTTGCTTTTCATTTCAATTCCAGATGCCTAGTCACAATTCTTCCTGGATAAAATTTTTTCTATTGATTTACCCAGTAGAAAAATTTGAGGTACAGTCCCTCTGAATAGACGTGGTTCTACCCATAGAGAAAGAGTGAACAATCACTCTTATTATATTGAGGCATGCCATTTTCTTGCCAAATCTCACTTTCTGGGGAATTACAACCAAAGTATCAGCTTAATTCTCTACCAACAACAGGAGTGCTGTTATCCTTGGTCAACTCCTTGATTTAGCCTCTAATTTAAATGAGACAACTCCGGCTTCATTTTTTACTTTCCTTTAGTGTCATTGTCCTAAAGAGCTTCTGCTAGTTGTATCTAGAATGGAGGTCCAACACCGAAACACTGCTCTGTGATGCTGTATCTTCTTATAGTTTTCTCTCGTTATATCAGCCATGCATGCTTTATCTTGCAAGTTTTACTTACAGGTTCAAGTGCATAGATTTGGATGGAAATGGTGTGTTGACAGCCAATGAAATGCTATTCTTCTATGAGGAGCAGCTGCAACCGGATGGAGTGTATGGCCCAGGAGCCTGTTCTATTCGAGGATATCTTGTGTCAAATAGTTGATATGATAGCACCAGAAGTAAAATCCTGTTTCCTTCTGATGCTCTGTAACCTTCTACTTGTGCTAGATTCATATGTAGTGATGTAGTTTTATTTGTAGAGAGAAGATTATATCACACTGCATGACTTGATAGTAAGCAAGCTTTCAGGAAATGTTTTCAATATTCTATTCAATCTCAATAAATTCATGGCTTTTGAAAGCCGTGATCCATTTCTAATTCGCCAGGTACATCAAGTGTTTTGCATTTGTTTGTTTCTTATTGATGGCATAATTAACTGTTGGAGGTTGAAAGATGCTAGTGTGCCTTTTCTGGAATATTACTAGCCCAATTTATGTCCTTGTGGTGTGAGCAGGAGCGCGAGGATCCAACCTTGACAGAGTGGGATCGGTTTGCACGTAGGGAATATATCAGGCTCTCAATGGAAGAAGATGTTGAGTATGTCTCAAATGGAAGTGCAGATGTTTGGGAAGAATCACTCGAGGCTCCTTTTTGAGTCAATGAGGTAAAATTTCATTTGAAGATTCAGAATTGAAGCTGTTCCTTTGAGAACGATACGGAACTCCGAATTTCTGAAGTAGTCAATGTTTGAAATTTGGAGTTCTCAATCGGGTGGTTGTGAATTATGTTTCATTGATGTTGAATGGTGTTGCAGAAATGTTTTCATCTTGGGTTGAAGAGATTGGAATATTACTGTTATGTTATATCTTCACGTTATTTGTACTTACAAAGTCGGTTGTGGTGATCTTTGCATCTCTACAGCTATCTATGGAATCAAGTTTGGAATGGAAGGAAGATTACTCGGTGAATTTCATCAAGATACACAACATCAGCCATACATTTCAAGGTTGGGCATGACTATGACACGCGAATTGATCCAGTAGATGACAAGTTTGCCCTCTTGCAATCAAATTTAAGCTGCACTTCAGAATTCTTGCAAATTTAAGGGATCCTAGGAAATTCTTACAAGTGAGAGGTGGCTGTTGCCTAGACATTAATCATCACCAGGTAACAGAAGTGCATACAGTTGTCAATGGGTAGCTATGTTACTTCGAGTTGTCAATGGGTAGCTATGTTACTTACAGATAATCAGCATTTCTGGTTGATTTTTTCTTGTGCTTTTTTTACGATAAAGGTAGTTGGTATCCTTGTTCTGTTCCTGTAAGCTCGGCATTCAGATTGAGATTCATTACATCCTCGTCTTTTCTTCTTAGTTTTTATGTACATCTGTTAATGTTTGTATGTTCTTTTCTTGGATTCCTGACCAAGAAGAGGAGGTAGCTGGAAAAGTAGGAAGTAGATATGTTTACTTTGTGATCGGATGGTGGTTTAAATAATGCTATGGTCTCCACTCCCTTTCCCCCACCCCCTACAAACACCAGCTAGCAATGAACAGTCCAAAACTCTTTTTGTCTTTTATTCGGTATAGCAGTTAAGTCGCTTGCCAATCTTCAAGAGAACATGAGCTTGGCTATGGACTAGTAAAAGTGGTAATTCTTTGGCAAATGCGATTTTAGCAAAACAATGCACATTATGGTCGATTCAACCGATCAAATTTTGCTATATATAAGTGTAAATGGACACATGCTTTGATAACACAAGTTCTCGTGAAGAAGGAATAAAAGGCAAAAAGAGTACACAAGTTAAGGAAATAATTTCAAGAAAAAATTAAAAATTGTTGCTGGGATACATTAAATACAAACAAGAACAGGAAAGACTTTCAAGAAAAATAGTAGTATGAAACACAATCCGTTAAGACAAGTTCATGATACCGAAGAATGAACAATAGCATACTGTAATCATTGCATAATAATAATGAACTGAGAAAAATACATGGTCTAGTAACTTCCATTAATTCCTTTCAACAAGATGAAGGATATTTGGTGTTCGCAGCTAGCACATAAATGTAAACAAAATCTCAAGTCTAAAAGGCTTCTTAAGTTGATGAAAAAAATTGGAAAGTTCGCAAGTCAAAAATTTTTAAGCTGACTCCTTTTTAAGTTTAGCGAGTTCCTGCCTGATGATTCCTCCTCTCTGCAGAAAAAATTATAACAAATTAAACTTGGATATAAATATTGGTTCGTGGGGTTGCACACAACAATGCTCAAAACTCTAGCAAAATATTGAAATTATAAGAGACATGCCTAAAAATTTATTATTTGCCATTGCTCTTAAAACCCTATATATATATATATATATATATATATATATATATATATATCCATAAGGAAAGCAGATTGCCAACGCTGTGAGCTAACAAATGTTACATGTACGGGTCAAAACAGGGTATCCCTCATCCTGTCTAAGTTAGATACTCTCGTTAACAGCTATGTAAATTTCACAGCTATGTAAACTTCAACATGTCCTGCCAAGGCCCAAGGGCTCAAATCCTTTCATGCAAGTGATACCATAGAACATTGTTTAATGTGTGTGTAGAGTCAGCTTTGCACAACACAATATGTTGGGTGGGGGTGTTCTAACTCTAAAATTTCATTGTACTTAATGTAAAACAATCGAAAGCTAATATTAATGTGTTAGTTTAAATTACTGGGGCCTTTGAACAGGGAATATGCAACAATGAATAGAACACTGATGATTGAATGCTAAAATATTGCAAACCTTGATCTTCGCCAACATGATCTTGAACCTATCAAAATCATTAAGTGATGCCCTTCTCTTCTGCACAATGAGCTTCCTGCCCCAGGAACTGTTCTCCCTCTTGTTCTTCACATCTGCCATCAAAGTATTACCACTTTTAATTTCATGGAACTAATGCAAGTAAGATAAGAGGAACACCGACCAGCTTTAAGATAAGAGGAACACCAACCAGCTTTCTCCATGGCTTCAATTAGAGTTTTCTTCTTGGGAACCCTTTTTATGTCAATCTTGATATCAGTGAGTGAAAGTCTCTTGAAGTTCATCTGGCTCCTAACCATATCAGGAGCATCAACAAGAGCCTACAGCATCATAAGAAAGATATGATCTTTACATGTGGTGTTTTGTCAACCAAGATAGCAGGCAATTTTGGCTAGCAATCAATAAATGCTGATGAAAGGAATGAAAAGGTCAGCTAAGAAAATAAAAAAAAAGCCTCCTTAAAAAATTAGGTTGTGCACCAGATTGCATCCTAATAGATAGCAAAATCCAGTACATATGAGATCCAAATTTCTTCATCAGCAAAGATAACTTTGACATAAACAGTGTTGTTAAAGGAGCGCCTAGGAGCAAGGCACAACCAGGTGCAGCCTCTGCGCCTTGGATACACCCAGGCGAGGCGCATCCTGCCCATGCGCACTTAGGCCCTCCAGGACCTGAGGCACAGGCATGGGCTTAGGCAAGTGAATTGAGAACTTAAAAATGATTTTTTTCCTAATAGATATTTTGGTCCAGATGTTAAAAAACTGAATATTCCTAATAAAATCCTAATACGAAAAGAAATTTTGAGCTTCCTTTATTTATTGAAAGTTAAAACCTAATGCAAAAAGAGACTTTTATTATCCACCACAAAAAAACTCAAGCTAATATAATTCAGTTTTCTTTTCCTTTTAAATGTAAGAGTTAATGTGATTAGGATCTATTTCATACCTTATTGTAGGATTTATTTCATACATTATTATTCAACTAGGAAATATATTTTTCCTTCTAAGTCAATGCTGCACGAGCACCTAGCATTTCGCACTGCGCCTCTGGCTCCAGGGCCCTTTGCACCTCGGCCATAAACAAGGCTGGACATAAATAGTAAAAAATCTAGCAAAACCAGGCTTAGGCTTCTATGGTTGAAGATATATGCTTTAAGGGTTAACCAACCTCATCTCTAATTTTCCATTTGTTTTACTTCATAATAAAAAACATTGTTTAAGAACAAAACAAATAATAATAGACGAAATCTTATGCACCAGCTCCAAGTAAGATTAGTACTCACTGTCACTAAAACTAGATCTTAGACAGCGAGTAGTTCCAAGATCACAAATGCCACAGAAAAAGGAAATCAAGAATCAACTTAACATCATGAGGAGAAAAAATATATATATATATATATATATATATATATATATATATATATATATATATATATTTATATATATATGTCATTGATGGCAACCATAGGCTTACTGTTAGAACACCCTGTATTAAATTCTGAAGGGCAAATATATTAGATCCATTGAACTATCTAAGCATCTCATATATGCTTAATTGGAATAACATGAGGCTTAATTCTAATATAAATCTAAGCTGAAACATATTATATCCAGAAGAAAGAAAACAAAAACTTAAGTACTCAATGAGTTTAGAAATATAATAAAGTTATAAAGAACAACTTATTTGAAATTGAAAATTTAATAAGAATGATATTGTTAACAGTTAATTTCACTGTTAGCTTCACTCAGCCATCAAGAATCCAAATAATTATCCTTAAATGCAAAATCATTAACTAAATAAATAAATAAAGCAGCAGTAATTAGCTCAACAAAAAACCCAAATTAAATTAAAAATACCCTGTTTTGATCGATAACATCGACGATGACAACAAGCTTTCCATATTCCTTCCCGTAGTTAACCAGCGCCACTCTTCCAATCTCCACGTATCTCTTGAACGGCTACGAACACACACAAAGACAATAAAAAAATCAATAATTCAAAACATTCAAATTATCTAATAAAATGGCTATGAAATTCGAATAATGAGCTAATTAGCGAGATATAAATAACTATATATTACGTTGCCGAGAAAGTGTGAGAAAATAAAATGACAGGAACTTTATACATTTTCTAGGCAACCAAACATATTAATTTTAGAGTACGTCTCACCATTTTTGGTCGATTCTTTGAAAAGCGATCGGAGTTGAAAGAGGCAAGCGACGCCGAGAGTGAGGCGCAACAAAAGATAAAGAAATAGTACTGCACGCTAGGGTTCTCTCCAAGGTAGTTATCCGCTGCGCTCGAGTGTAGTACACTGTAACACGTGTCAATTTTTAATTTGCAGTGCTATTGAAATAATTTAAGAGCTTATATCTTTGTCATTCGGCCTAATCAAATCTAATCTTCTGTGCCAAAAAAAAAAAAAATCAAATCAAATCTAATCCAATATACCTATATAAAATAGGCTTAAAATATCTTAAAATTTATCACGTAATATATGTTCGCTAATATATGTTTGCTATGTATTTATATTCTATTGATCCACATAACAAAAATAAATTACTTAATGATACTTACATTTACATATAATTAGTATTTATTATCATAAATTATTATTAAAACTTAAATAAATATAATTATAATTATTATAAATTGAGTTAATATAAGAAATATTATATCAATATATTTAAGGTTATGAAAATAAAAAAATTACTTTATTAAAATCATACATATATATATATAAAATAACATATCTTATATATCTTTTATATATATAATTTTTTTTATATATAAATATATGGCAACATATAATTTTTTTTTTCATTAACTTATTAATTATTATATAAGCATTTAAGATATCAATCACTTAGAAGCATTTAATTGTTTTAATATTATTTGTAACCTAAATGAAATTTTATTAGCTAACAATATTCAATTTTAAAAATTATAATTTTAAGTGATATAAAATAATTAAAAAAATTAAAGTAATAATTGTAAATAGAATATTACACTAACATTTACTAATAATTAGCCTTTGTTACTAGGAATTAATATTAAAACTAAAATAAATATAATTATAGTAATTGTAAATTGAGTTATACTTGCCTTACTCTTTGATAAACAACCAATTTTTTCAAATTTTTTTGTGCAAGCTATAGTGGACATTGTATTTGTATTATAAATTTACACATATGCAATAAGAGATGGATATAGCAGTATATTTAAAATTTTGCTATGATACTGTTGTTCTTTCTTTTGCTCTCCTTTAACGTGGTATGTAACAAAAAGTTTCAATAATCATTTGTAAATTTAATTGGTAGTTATTTGAAATAATTATTTTTTAGTTCATTTGCATAGAAATTAAATAGAAAAATGGTATGTTTATGGTATGATCGACATACAAAATACCAATTAGTCAATTATCAAATTATTCATGATTTTACTATTTCAATTAGCATATCTTTTTTTAATTTATTTCAATCATTCAAATAAAATCTCTAAGATGGATCAACCATATATATTTTGTATAGAATGATTCTATCTTTCTTTTTCTCTCAAAGAAAAATTATCTTTCTTTAATAATATAAGATTAGACAATTAATATTTTGATTATTAGATGTAGTGAAATACAAAGATAGTGAATGAAAAATTGTATAAAAAAACCATTATGGCAATTTTTGTCATTTCCATTCTTATATATATATATATATATATATATATATATATATATATATATATATATATATATATATATATATATATATATATATATATATAATGTTTTATGATAATAAAGAATTATATTCTTTAATGATTAAAAATTGTAAAAAACAGAATATAATACATTCATCTAGCACTCACCACAAATATTTTATAGCTAATTTTATTTAATGCAAATTCATATAAAATTTAATTTGATAGTTTTATTACATTTTCTACGATCACTTAAAAATAATATATTATCATAATTTAAATTATTTTGGTTAAAAAAATACAACATGAAATTAAAATTTATTTATAAGAATGTCAAAATAATTTAAAATAAACTATTATTTTCTTGTAAATTATAAAAATTGATAATATAAGGATTATAAATTATATAAAAGTTTAAAATTATTATTAGCAACACACAAAGTATAATATTCTTTAATTACTATTTTTTTTTTATAAATATTCATTATAAGATCACTATTATTTTTTCTATATCTTATAATTAAATAATTAATAATATAAATTTATTTTTAAAATTAACAAAATCAATTATAAAATTTCATGCAACGCATGAGTATTGACTTAGTTATTGTTATAGGTTAAAAACCAATTTCGCCTCCACTATTGCATAAGTAACAAATAAGTCATCATGATACTTTTTCATTATTATTAACACATGAACTCTTCTATAAATTTTTATTTAAAACATAGTGCATGTCCCACACTCATCTATAAACTCAAGTGAATCAATTAAAATATTATATTCTAATCATTTAAAATCCAGAATTCATGAGCCCTTCTCCCTTTTCATTCATTAAATTCACATTTCCATCTTTTTTTTTTTTTGGGAAAATTAAATGTTCCTAACATTTTTGATCTCTATATAACCATTGCCATTGGTAGTTCTTGGCCAGTTTCATTTTAGCTGAAGCTATGGTTACTCTCCTTCTTTACACCGATAGCACAGAGGTGAATTGATCAATGAGAAAGAGAAGAGGCCCTACTCACTACAAACGAATACATCGTAAGATCTATGTATACAATTTGCTTGCTTGTGAATTCCTTGGAAATGAATCAACTATCTCTACCGCTTGTATCTCTATTTCGAGCTACATCATATCTTACTCATCTTTAGAGACTCAACCATGGAAAGAGCTGGGCCTCAAATCACTAACCCAGTCACTAAGTTTGGCTTCATATTCAATCAAACTTTTTAAAATTCTAACATCTCCTTTGCCATGACCACTATCGGTTAATACAGACCTTGAGCCTGGCCTAGGTCGAAATGGCTGAGTCAAGAGACGGCAAACACCGAGCTGCGAATTGAAATGAAGTTCAAAACATAGGTATTTGAGTATGAATGGGAATATCCAACACAAAATAAGGACAGTTTGAAAATAATTAGCGAGTGGGAAAGAATTCATAGGTAGGAGACTTGTGTCCACAAAAAATGGATTGATGAAGCAGAGCTATGAAAGGAACTTTATGGAATTTATAAGCATATAATCTACTATGACTAGAGAGAGGGGGAGCACCTGAATGAGAAAATTGATAGTGAGATTAATCACCTATTGGATTGAAAGAAATCAATATAAAAACAAAAAACCACCACAAGTCATACAAGAGCAATGCCTTTAAAGATAGTATAAGCAATTCCAAACCATTCAATAGTGTTTGGATGCCGAGAAAATTTGAAGAATTCAAATGAGAAAATTTATTTTTGTTAATGCCTAATTAAAAGGAAGAATTGTTAGAGAATGATTAGGAATTTCGGTGAAAGTAATTAGGATTTAGAGATTTTGACCCTTTATAACGGTAAGATAATCAAAATGTAAATAATATTATTGTTTTTTAATTTTAAACTTTTAACATTATTTTATTGTTATTTAATGCAAATGAAAAAAAAAAAAAAAAAAAAAAAGTAGCGTGTGAGACGCGCTTCTTTTTGGCCAAAAAAGAGGTCATTGCCTTTAAAAGAGTTCATGTAGAAATAATAGCCAAAAAGTACAGTGATGACTTATTTGAAAGGCTAAATTGGCTTTTAATCCTTACACGATTATGGTTTAAGATCATCCCAAATCATGCTTTTTATTTTAAAAAATATATTTTGTCCAGTAGAGAGTATTTTATTTAATAAAAAGTATAAAATTTTATTTAACTCTAATAGACTCTATATTTTATATTTTATTTTATTTATTTTATAAGCATTAATTTTTTTAATTTTTATAATTTGTCTAATAGAAAAAATTATATTAAAATTATATATAATAAAGTGTATAAAAACTTTTGTTATATTAATTAAAATTATAATAAAGAGTGATATATGGCTTTTTAGATATGGAGAGTCAAACCAAACTTTTTTTTTTTATTTTTTAAAGATAAATATTCTATTAGAATTTTATTTTCTGAGATAATTCTTTACAAAAAGTTTGACATATATAAAAAGTACATTGGAAATGCTCTAATAAAATTATATCACACTACTAAATTTAAATAAAACCGAAGCTTATGTTATTTTTATAAAATTAATTAAAAATTAAAAAAATTCTCTTAATATTTTGTATAATCAATTATTTAAAAAGTATGAAAAAAAATCAATACAGGTATAGTAATCTTATCGAAATTATATATAACATAATTTATATAAACCTATATATATAAGCATTAAATTTGATATTATTATCTAGATTGAAACTTAATTTTGGTTGATACGTAAATTAGTCTGATGATATTTTTAATTAAAGTGGAGCACAGTACTACATCTAATCGAAATATCGAACTGTTTTAATATTATATTATAAGAAATTTGAGACTTAGGTCATCTCTAACCCATAAAATTAAAATGTAGTAACTATAAAACTAAAATGCAATAACTATTACACTAAATTGGTGCAGCTACAGTAAATTATTTTCTAACAATCAATTCCATTTTTAACAACAAAAAGAATATTCCATGTAATTTTTTTACATATTCATCTAATAAAAATATATTTTGTTATTTAATAATCTTACAAAGAGTAAAAATTTAATTAAATTTTACAAATTATAAAAAGACTAATTTACTATTTATATATTAAATAAAAAAAAAATTTATTTAAAAAAGAGCGTACTAAACAAACATTACATTGTGTTGTTAATAATAACAATAATTAAGTTTTCTTTTGTAATAAATATAAAAAGCAAATGATGTCGCAACATTGCCACCCCAACAAATTTGACGTGGTTTTTGGCACTAGATTGGAGCAACTCCAACTGCTAAAAATGGCCAATTCATGCCATAATTGGTGTGGGTTGGAGATGCTATTAGGTTAAAAATCGTATTAAATTATGCTAAAAATTTTAATTTAATTTGATATTGATTGTTAATTTATATATGAGCTGATAATTATACTGAACTGAACTATATTAAACCGACTTAAAAGCGCCCATATCAAATGAATTTTAACATAATATATTTTTGCTAGGAAAGTTTTAAGGGGTCATGATTGCTAGACTATTTCAGCTCAAACCATATATTTGAGAATAATCAAGTTGGTTAATTAGGAAGTGCAGCTTTATGTTTGTTGTGAGTTTTTTTTTTTCATACTTCTGTAATTTTAAATGGACATTAATGAAAATTAATTTAATGTCAACATGAACATGACTAGTTGAAATTAAACTCCATTCAATATTTCAAGTTGAGATGGACTAATCTAACTCATTTGCATATGTGGTGAAATTATAATTCCAAATATTTTTCTAATATTAAAAAAAGGAAAAATAAAAAGTAGTGTTATTTAAATAGAAATAAATTTTTTTAAAGAAAAAATTGGTATTTTGATTTTTTTTTTTAATTTGTTTGAACCATTGTTATAAGACCCGAATTGAGTTGGCTTCAGTGACCAAAACCCAGGTTGGTAAGACCCAGTGTAAAACTCGTCAAGTAACCAGTGACCCAGTTGGCCAAACTGATTTTTTGCAGATGAGCTAGTCCAACAAGCAATATATATATATATATATATATATATATTAAAATTGAGTTAGCATTGAGCCGGTTTATTTTTGTATGGCATTCGTGTATGCATGTCGCTCACTCATACTCTGGACATGTGGTTCAGACCATAAATTTGTACTCTGCGCACGAGCAAAAGAGTCTCCTTAGCTACTTTCTCATTATTGAAATGAGAAATCTTTCAATATATATCCCATTTTAACTTATTATTTTTCTAATGTGTAATAGCTCAATTTTTTTTGTCATTTCTCTTAGCATAAAATTTATTTTAAATTTTAAATTATTATTCATTTATTCACCATTTTAATTAAATAAATATTTAAATTCATATTTTTTATGCATGATAATATAAATCTGAGTAAATATCCTACTATCAAGTAGTGAGACCTATTCAAATTTAAGTATCAAAATAGCCACTTAAATAGAAATAAATTTAAATAGTGTTATTTAAATAGAAATAAATTTTTTTAAAGAAAAAATTAGTATTTTGATTTTTTTTTTAATTTGTTTGAACCATTGTTATAAGACCCGAATTGGGTTGGCTTCAGCGATCAAAACCCAGGTTGGTAAGACCTGGTGGAAAACTCGTCAAGTAACCAGTGACCCAGTTGGCCAAACTGATTTTTTGTAGATGAGCTAGTCCAACAAGCAATATATATATATATATATATATATATATATATATATATATATATATATATATATATATATATATTAAAATTAATCTAGCATTAGGCCAATTTATTTTTGTATGACATTTGTGTATGCATGTCGCTCGCTCATACGCTGAACATGTGGTGCGGACCATAAATTTGCACTCTGCACATGAGTGAGAAAGTCTCCTTAACAACTTTTTCAGCATTGAAATGAGAAATCTTTTAATATATATCCCATTTTAACTTTATATTTTTTCAATGTGTAATAGCTCAATTTTTTCTATCACTTCTCTTAGCATAAAATTTATTTTAAATTTCAAATTATCATTCATCTATTCATCATTTTAATTAAATAAATATTTAAATTCATATTTTTTATACATGATAATACATATCCGAGTAGACATCCTACTATCGAATAGTGAGACTTATTCAAATTTGAGTATCAAAATAGTAACTTGATAAATTAATTTACAATAATTTTGTCTAATTAATGGTTTAAAATAGTTTTAAATTAATATTTTTTTATAATAATATTTATTAATTGCTCAGATAATATTGATTAATTTTAATTACATGTATATTATTTTTATTTTTAATATATAAATTTAATATCTTAACATATAAATATAACATATTATATTTTTATATATATTATAATTACTTTTGATATATAAATAATAAACATATGATATTATTTAAAATTTTATTGGGACTCCAATTTAATTTCTGGCTAATGTGATTTTTTATTTTCACGGGATTTAAGGCGGCCTGTGTTTGAAAACATTAGTTTGAACAATAACGTAGGTATTTTGATTGTGGAAAAAGAAAAAATAAAGGGCATTGCCAGTTGATAGGGATGGCAATGGGGTGGGGAATCCCCATTCCTATGGGGATTTGCCCCAAACGGAGTGGAAATTTCTCAATTTTTATCTCCATGAGAACGAGGATGGGGAATATTTCTTTCCCATTAGTGGGAATGAGGCGGGGATAGAGAGTGTATTCCCCACCCCATGGGGATCCCCGTCCCCATTCCCGTAAGAACTCGGTATTATGTTTACATAATTATTCTTAATATTAAAATATATATTACTTGATTAACTTTATATATATATATTAGAGTTTCTAATTTTGTTATTCATTCTTTATAATTTTTTCACATCATGATAATATTAAAGAATTTTATATTGGATTGATTCATCTTTTCATATTTTGTATGTTTGAATTTATTAATATTTTTTACATTAATTTATTCTTATTTTTCAGCATTTATGAATTATATATATATAAATTATTAATATATATAGTACATATACTAATAAGTTTTAATTTAAATATATTGGAATCAAATTAAGCATAATTAAAATCTAAATTTTAAATTTCTATACATTATATTTCACTATCTAAAAATATATAAAATTTAAAAGAGATAAAATAAAATAAAATTTTGAAGTAGGGAACGGAGATTCCACATGAATTGGGATGAAGAGTAAATAGCTCCTGCATATGAGATAGGGATGAAAATAGAGATTTCTTACTAAGTTAGTGATGGAGACGGAGGATGGTACCCGCTCCCGGCTCGCCCCATTGCCATTCCTGCCAGTTGAGGCCAGTCTCGTATCAGTCTGTCAAACAATAGCCGTTTATCAAGGAAACCAAAAGAAATGTCAATCATTTTTCAAACTTTGTCCAAAAACAATATACCGTTCTAATAATAATAATAATTAAAGCTCCTAATGCGTTTCCTTCGCTCATTCTTTTCTCTCCATCTCTGTCATTCTTCTCCTAATTTTCAAGAAATCTCCATAATAATTGATGCTTGTTTAGGATCACGAAACTTCTTTCTTAACGAAGCAATTTTTATTAGCTCACTCAAATATCTTTCCATCATTTTTTCAATAAGGTAAATATTGTGGGAAATGGTGGATCTTTATTCATTTTCTTGTTCTCTTTGTTTTTTTTTTTTTTTTTAAAAGCATGATTAAATGGGCTGGCTCTTCAATTTTTCTGGGTTGTTAGTAATTTGATTGGTTATTTGATTTAGCATTGCAAAATTTATGGGTTATTTTGAAAAAAAAAAAAAAAAAGGGATGTTATTCGTTGATGAGATGAGATGAGAATAGGAATTTGTTTTGTTTTCTTTCTTGGCAAATGCCCATTTTAGCTTCTAATGGGAAATTCTTTTGATTTTTGTTAGTTTTGGCGGTAAGTGATTAATTTGGATGGTTGGCTGCGGAGGATTTATGAAAAAACCTGAAGGAGGGGAGGAGTTCGGGGCTTTTTATCCAATTCGACCCGAATGTCAAGAAAATGCTCCTAAGACCCGTTTCAAGCCTAGGGTATGATTTGCACTTACTCTGTTCATGTGATATTTTGTAATTAATTGATTGGATGTTCTTGGTTGATTGCTTTCTCACTTTCTCTGTTATAAATTTTGATTCATAAACTAGTGAAAAGAATGCAGACAAAATGTTCTTCATCCCCTGGTTAAAAATTGAAAGACCCTCTTCTTTGCTTAATAATGTTTGGCAGAATATTTGATTGTAGTAGTAGTGGCAGTTAGCTTTTGAAAGCTTTGAGGGTCTTATTCTACTTTCTTATTTTTTTGGTGGTTGAGTAGCTAGGGTTCTAGTTAATATGTGCATGTGATACTTTTTTTTTTCATAGCTTTATTATAATACTTACTTTTGAAGGATGGCTGGTTTTGCATATAAAACTTCATTTATGTTTTTGTTTAAAGTAGTCTATTTTTTCCCAGGCTGGGAAAACTCTAAGTGCAAGAAGGTGGCATGCTGCATTTTCTGAAGATGGTCATTTGGATATTGCGAAAGTTCTTAGACGAATACAAAGAGGGGTATGCCATTTATTGTTTTGTTATTGCCTTTTTTTAATACTAGTCTTAAACCAACAATTGCACTTTAATTTGTATGTGATGCTGTGGGTTGAAGCGATTCATCTTCTGAATATTCTTGCTCCTTTGTGTGTTTTAAATCAGCAGTCATATATCGAATGTGGAGTGTTCATTTGTAATTGGTTTTACATGTTAGGGTGTTCACCCTGCAATTAAAGGGTTAGTCTGGGAGTTCTTGTTAGGATGCTATGATCCTAATAGTACATTCGAAGATCGGAATCAGCTTAGACAACGCAGGAGGTAATGCTTTCATTTTTATTTTGATTTACCTTCAGAAATAGTAAATAGAATTATCTAAGAAATTTTGATCCTTATACTCTTAAATGGTGTTTGTAGAATGCGTGTGAATATTCATGTTGTCACAAAATATAAGTTCCTCCTACTCATATAACATTGCACTATTTGACTTCTAAGCCTCTTTCTACCAAAGTCATATTATTCATACTACACATCCAATAAATAAGAACAATAATAATGGACTCTCCCATCTCTTTCTTTCATAAATCCACTTGTTACGTCTATCTCAAATCAATTTGCTGGGCCAGTTTGCCCATGAAGCTGCTGCTTTCTAAGTTTAGGCCCATGGGTGAACATGGGGATGATGTCTTATAGATGACATTAAAGGGTCTTATGTATTCCCCTATATGTTTTCATGTTGATTTTGTTATCTCACTGATACCTGCTCACTCCTTTATTGGTACTGCCATGCTTCAAATTGAAAACATCTTAGTTGCATTTTTTTTTACAACTTTAATTTATTTTAGTTTTTTTTTTTTTAACTATCTTTATTAGTTCAAACAAGCAATTTTAGTTTATCACATTGGCATTGGCATTGGCTTCTTAGGGAGCAGTATAGCACATGGAAATCCGAATGTCAAAATATGGTTCCAGTTATTGGTAGTGGAAAGTTTATTACAACACCTATCATTACTGATAATGGCCAATCAATAATTGATTCTTCAACAAACAATGATCAAGGAGGGCCTGTAAATAATGCTGTTTCGGACAAGAAAGTGATTCAATGGATGCTTGCCTTGCATCAAATTGGTATGTATATGGTACAGAATCTGTCATTTTTTCTGAGTGGATTTTCTGTTTCCTTTCATTGGCTTTTTAGAAACTGACGTAACTGTCCTTTATGCTGGCTGCACTCCACTGTGATTAATAAATGTCCTTTCACTGACAATTTGGAAAGAAGTACTACTTTTAAAACTGGATCTGCATAATGATTTACTGTTTGTGGGAAAAATCAATTTGACATAATCTTTGTAAACATAGTAGTCTACCTGCTTTTCTGATGTGTGCAAAGCTGTGCTGGGGTGCTAAAGATTTGTTGGCTAAAACAGTGCCTGTTTTGGAAATATATTAACTGAAAGTGTACTTGCTAGAAAGCATTGCTCCATCTGTCTACTTTCTTGAATCTTTCTTTTTTTTTTTTTATTTATTTTATTTATTTTTTATTTATTATTTTAAATCTAATTACTATGTAACTTTTGTCATTTCTGACAGAGCTTGATGTAGCTAGTAAAATTTTCTCTTGTAGGTCTGGATGTTGTTCGCACAGATCAAACACTTGTCTTTTATGAGAGTGAGACTAACCAGGCAAAACTCTGGGATGTTCTTGCAGTTTATGCATGGGTGGACAATGATATTGGTTATGTTCAAGGTGAGTTACTATTAATTGCTGATTGTATCAACTAATTTTTATGCTCAGACATGTATATTTCTTGGCAGGAATGAATGATATTTGTTCTCCAATGGTAATTCTTCTTGAAAATGAAGCAGATGCCTTCTGGTGTTTTGATCGTGCTATGCGGAGACTGGTGTGTAATCATAACATAGTTTAAGCAATAGTAGATATGAAAGTAATTCACAGGCTTTCTGTTGTGTGTATAGGATTAGTTTATGTTAATGATGATTTCAATAATAACACTTTATATAATTAATTTAGTTCCACTCAGATATGTTATTGTCCTGCATCTAGATTCTAGTTGTAATCTTTCCTTTCTTTTTCTCTGTCCCCATTTTGATAATTTCTTTCAAATTTTTGACCCTAACAATTTGATTCATCATTAATTCTTGTGATTTCTTCTGCTAAGTTTAGTTTTCTCTTCCTTTCGTGTTTTTAAACAGAGAGAAAACTTTAGGTGTAGTGCAAGTTCAATAGGGGTGCAAACTCAGTTGGCGACACTGTCACAAGTAATTAAAACCATTGATCCGAAGCTTCATCAACACCTTGGTATTTGTTCCAGTTCCTAAGTTTTGAATTGGTTGAGGCTGTATTTACTGTTTAATATTTGGAATCATGGACCTGGTTATTTTTTATTTGATACCACTTAAATATATCATCTAAGTGTGCTAGCCAAAATAACTAGCGGGTAAAATTGTAAGTAAAATTTAAGAAAATAGGCTGAAATTACAATTTGAATATCGTAGCCAACTTGCCAAAAAGGGTGGCAGCAAGAAGTCCAGTGCATAACAGATTAACAGATGTAACATTGCTCTCTGCTCGCACAAACACGCATATATTTGTGTATGCATGTGCACCAAAAGAGGTCTTCCTTCGTAAACTAAAAAACCTAGTTTTCACATTTGGCAGAGGAGCTTGATGGTGGCGAATATTTGTTTGCATTTCGCATGTTGATGGTACTTTTTCGGAGAGAGTTCACCTTTGTGGATGCCTTGTATCTTTGGGAGGTAAGTCTCCAAAATTCATGAAGGGTCTGTTTGTTTGCTATGGATTTAGTCTACAGTAAGTAAATATCCTTTTGTTTTCTTATTATTTTATGGATTTACTATGAATTTTTCCTTTGTAGTTTTATTTTCATATGAATTTAATCTACCAGTCATTGATTTTCACTGCGATGCTGCTTTTTGTCAAGTCTTTTGTGATTAGACACAAAAATAAGTTTGTTTATGCAAATTCAAATATAAAAAGAACGAAAGAATTCCAAATCTAGAAAGTGCACATTTGAACTCTTGAACAATATCGAGCAATAAGTTTTAAAATCTTAAGATGTAAACACCTAAGATTTACAAGTGTTGTGATTCCCAAGAATTGGGAGTTTAAAATCTCAATAAAAGAAAAGACTAAATGCAAAGCCACTGCCTGGAATTTTGAGTGGTTCATCTAATATATTGATTTAATTGTTGAAGTCTGCTTTGGCACCTTTTATAGTCAAGTTCATTATATATACAGTAATATAGATTGGTTTCAGCTGATGTGGGCCATGGAGTACAACCCAAATATCTTCTCCTTGTATGAGGAGCCTAATGATGCTACAGATAAGAGCAACATACCTGTGTTAGATGACAAGTTGCTAAAGCAGTGTGGCAAATTTGAGAGAAAAAATGTGACGACTGGAGGTAATGACCAACACAATGCACTTGCGGTTTTTCTTGTTGCTAGTGTTCTTGAGACCAAGAACAAGAGAATTTTAAAGGAAGCTAAGGGTTTAGATGATGTTGTCCAGGTCATCTCTCTCTCTTTTGTACATCTGCACCTATGCATTGCTTTAAAAGAAAAACAAAAGTCAAGAATGAGAGAAAAAGGAAAGGAAACGCATATACATATATATTGTGTATTGCATCTGCGTTCATCTTACAGCAGACATTTTGTGCAGATATTGGGTGATATTACTGGAAATTTGGATGCTAAAAAGGTTTGCGACGAGGCATTGAAGATTCATAAGAAGTATTTGAGCAAGGTAGGCTACATTCTTGCACTTCTTTAGCTTTTCTATTATCTCTCTATCTCTATCATAAGGCAAATGCTACTATAAATGACTGCTTCTGCCTGCAGGCGGCCAAAAAGACTCCTGAACAATAAACGCAAGATTTTTTGGCACATTGCAATTGGTTGGCCGAAGCTGCACTCATAGATTGTTCTCATAGTTATAGAGCCCCCCCTCTCTCTCCCATTTATTATTGTCTAATCATTCTTTCATTTTTTTTTTTTCAAATTTTTATTGTAAAAATAAAAGTTGATACAATGTGTATATGATTTCAATATGAAAGTTGATGCAATGTGTAAATGATTTTCATTACACCCTTTACAAGAGATGAATGAGTATTGCCTAGTACATGAGTCTTGGCTTAAAATTGGGAAATTTATTTGCCCCTTTTGAAGAGCACTTATTGTGAATCTCTTTTAGATATGAATCTATTTAATTTAGAAGGTAAGAATTTGTATCTGTATCTCAATTTCAATTCAAATATGTTTTGTCTAAAGAAATGAATTGAAAAAAAAGCAAATATACAGAACCAAAGTTATATAATGACTTATCTAATAATGATTTAAGAATTAAATAATGACTAATCTAATAATTAATTATGTTTTCATTTTTTGCACTTTTTTTTTAATTTAATTAACTAATTCATTTTCTTTTCCGATGAAGGATCCGGCTAATTAGTTTTACACTTAACTAATACAATAAACGCTGTCGTTTCAATTCTTTTGGCATCAGATTTTTCAGCATGTAGCTGAAAAGAACGGCATTAACATCATTTCATTTTAAATTCTTTTAACTCAAAAAAAAAAAAAAAAAAAAAAATATATCACGGTTTCTCTCATTAGCGTTTCTTCTTGGGATTTCCATATCACGGTTTCCATTTAATTCCGTTACTATCATTTGATGGCTTCTCTTTTTTCAATATTATTGTTATTTTAAGATAAATTATTATTTAATTTTTAAAATTTGACATAATTAACTAATTCATTTCTCCTTTTGATTTCGTTAAATTATTTAGTACTTTCATCCAATTTTTATATTTTTTCTATTAAATTTTATATAAAATAATGAAAATGCCCTTATATATATAATAAATATATTTTTACTTTTAAAAATAAAAAATTCAAATTAATAAAAGTAAGTGGTATGTACATAATAATTATATTTAATATCATCAAATTATAAAATTATTTATTATTATATAATTATTATATTTAATAAAAATAAAAAAATATTTATATTAATAAAATTAAATAATAGTTAAATGATTATTATATAATTATATATAATTATTATTTAAGTTTATTAATTTCAAATTTTATTTTTATTTTAAATAATAAAATTATACTTATATTAATTATACATGCAAGGATATTTTAATCATTTTGTATAAATTTACCAGAAAAAATATAAAAATCAGACGGAAAGACTAAATAGTATGACGTAACTAAAACTGAAGTGCTAAGAAATTAGTTTCTCAAAAAATAAGGATGAGTTAATTAATTAGATCAAATCTAATGGACTAAAATAATAATTTGCCCTTATTTTTATTATGTATAATTAATTTGATCACACTCATGTCACATTTGTTCTCTCATTTATATTCCATCTATTATACTTTTTAATTTCTTATTTTTATTATATGTAGAGTAAAAAAAAATATCGGTATTTTTTTATTGAAAAATATAAAAAAATCATATTAGCTAAAATAATATTACCTGTTTTAGGTATATTATTTTATTTATTTAAAATTCTTTTTTAATTGTGTTTAACGAAATTGAAAATACTCAATATATATATATATATATATATATATATATATATATATATATATATATATATATATATATATATATATATGATCGATGTTAGATCAAATAAAATTTATTGGATTGGATCTTCTAAGTTGGACTTGGATAATATGACGTGCAAAAAAAGAAAATGAGTCAGGAGGGGCCTAGGCCTTATACCTAGGTAAGGGCCTTTGATATTCAAGTTAGTAATACACTTCGTTAGTGATCGAAAGAAAAACTTACTCTTCTCAGGCCAATAAGACTTTAGAGAGAGAAAAAAAATCAGAGAATATAAAGTTCAAACTACCTGAGATATGTGTTGATTCTTCTCTTTTATATGGTTTGTATAAAACAATGTTAACACATTTTTGCTAGGAAGAGAGTGTTCTCTAACAGTAAGTCTCTTTAATTAGTGTGGTAAATACTGAGGTGGTGGGTACATGGATATTTGTCTTATCCTTAAAAAAGTATTAGGTAAAAGACTGTGTCAGGATATGGAGCAAGCCTCCTGGGAGGAGTCTTTTTGCCAGTTGATGTGATATCTGTATCAGAAACTCTCAACCACATAAAAGAAAGTTTGCTAATGAAGTTACTTGTGCCTGAAGTAAGATAGAGGCTTCAAGAGGTCTTCACTATCGTATTGGAATGAATGGGCTATCCTGACTTATCATCAATTAGGCTTTCCTTAATTGTTTTGACCTCTCATCCTAAGTCTTTAGGCCTAGGATATATGTGAGCTTTCGTCCCAATAAATCTATTAGACTGATAAGCTATTTTTATCCTTAATCAATATATATATATATATATATATATATAAAATCTGTTATTGATGTTAATATATCGGCATGATGATCCTTTAATTTCCCACTACTTAAAAAAAAAAAAAAAAAAGGAATCTTATAATCTTAAAAAGTGAGCTCGTTTGACAAGTGGGGAAAAGTTGAATCCAAATTTATTTTCTAGTGTTAGCATGAATGATTTAGCATGTGAAAGTTAATTATAATAATACCAGGGAAAAAATTACTATCAATCTACACAATAATACTAAATATATATCTTTTTAGTTGCAGTGAGAATATGAGAATGCTGTTTCGATTTGCTGGAGAACAAATATTCATCCAAACCATCACAACTCAAATATAGTACGGTTAGAGATTGCTTCTAAAACACCAAAAGGTTCATCAAGCTGCACAAATGGTCTACTTTGGCTGATAAGGTATGTGTTTGGTTCATACAACAAAACCCTCAAGCAATGGCATAACTGGCTAGCTAGTTCAAGTTTTTCCAGTAAATTACTTGCGATATGAATATTAATTAATTATATATTTGCCAGAAAATCCATTTATTGTGAATGAATACTTGCAAAATTTATATTATGAAATGAATGCAGGTTGCTTTGAAGCTTATTGCCCTAGATAGGAAGAACTTATGGAAAAGTACTGTACTAACTTCTCACCTCTTCTTGAAGAGAATCACAAGTTCTTGGCAAGATTCAATATTTACAATCGATTGAAATAAATTTTTGCTAAAACAATTGAGCTTATGCTAAGTACAATTGATTGAATTTAATATAACGTAATCAAATAATTTTAGTTGATTAATTAATTACTTCTAAAACATTAAAATAAGACTTTATTATTTGATTTTATAATAAACATTACTGTTGATTACATATATACCACCAAAATATAACTTTCAAGTGTTTGAAAATATTATAGGGCAGAATCATAAAATTGAAGTATTTTATCTCCTTGCAGGCTAGAGTTGGACTGGACGAAATGAAAGCTTGATGGGCTGCTAAGCTTCTTTCATATTACAAGTTATGGATTTTTTTAGGAATAAAAATCACAAATTCTATGTTTGTTTGATGTATCCATACTATATAGTATTTATTATAATGATAAACTAACTTATAAATTCTTTATAATAATTAAAATTATTAATAATTCTTACTTCAAGAAATATTTTTGAATTCGGTATGGATAAACAATCTTTTTATGTTATACTGTTCAATTCTCGATGATAAATTGATTTGATAGCCCAAATATTATTATTTATAATATTGATAACATTCGATATCATCTTCAAGGTAGGTATTCAACATAATAAGATTTGAGATATTATTTCAACTATTAATTACTACATTAAAAAAAAAAAAAAAAAAACATGGGGTGGGAAAAGCATAAAGTGTGGGGATGTTTGAGAAACCATCAAAATATAATTAGAAAATCCTATTAAAAACTGAACTAATTTTAGCATTGATCTATTTTTGGATTTTAATTAATGGCCATCAAATTAACGTAATTTTTGCTTTAAACAGCAATTTTCCTTCTAATTCATCCCTTTTCTCATCACAATCTAACTTTTTACACATTTTGTCAAAAACAGTTGCATGTTTTTGATCTCAACCTTTTCGAATTTCATTTCGCCTTCAAAAATTGAAAATTTTACCCACCCCCAAAAAATAATAATAATAATAATAATAAAATTTTCTCAGTTTATATCAAGAAATGTAGTTTGAATTTAAGGCTGCATTATCAAAACAGGTTTTTCTTTTTGTAAATTATAATTATGATTTTTCATTCATCGATTGATTTGCAACAGTAATGTTTCTAACCAACCAAATTAACATTAATTTTTGTTTTTGTTTTCTTTGTTTCAGAAATTTAAAGAAACTACTTCAATTTTATCAATTCTTTTCACTCCCAAAAGCATACTAATTAAGGAAGAAAAACTAAATTCATAAAGCCAAATATATAATCATTTCATTACTATAATGTCAAACAACAAGATGAAGGGCCTTTTGAAAGGCCTAAGATACATTTCCCAAATATTTGGTACGAAATTCAGCTTAATTATCTATTTTTTCTTCTTTTTTTTTTTATTAATTTTTTGGTTTCTTGTTTTCATGTTCTTATAGCTATGGAGGATTTATAATTTATATATTGCAGATAATGAAAAAGAGCCAGAAATGCAGATTGGATTTCCTACAGATGTAAAGCATGTTGCCCACATAGGATGGGATGGTCCCTCAGTGAATTCGCCAAGCTGGGTAATCATTAATATTTCTTGGAATACATATCACAATTCAAAATTATTTAGGTCTCAAAGTGATTGATCTACTCTTTATTTGTACGTAGATGAATGAGTTTAAAGCTCCTGAATCCAATGGAGAAGCTAAAGCCAACGGAGAAGCAAAAGCAAATGGAGATGCAAAAGATGATGCAGCAAAATGGGTTTCTGAAGGTATGATGATTGATTTTAAAAATTTTTCGATTTGTAAATTATAAGTAAAGGGCTTCGAGAGAATCTAAAACTAAGATAATATCTTATGAAATTAGTTTTTTGAAATAATCATTTGAATGTTATGAGTAATGTATGCATGGTAGATGCAAGTAGTCAAAGAGGATCAAGGGGATCACAAACAGCAAGGGACAGGGACTTGCCGGAATTGCCAAAATCATCAAGACGGCATTCATCGTCAACTGGTGGAACAAGTGACTCTTTGCCAAAGGAAAAATCGGAAAAGAAACATTCAGAAAAATCAGAAAGGAAATCAAGGAAATCATCAAGAAGTGGAGCAAAGGAGTTGACCGATGGCAAATCATCAAGCAGACAAAAGGATGCAAAAGATGGAGACTCTTCGTCCAACCCATCATCTGATTTACCCAAAAAAGCTCGGAGAAAGAAATCAAAAGACTCTTCTGGGAAATCCTCTCGATCCAAAGAAAAATCTTCAGATGCAGATTCTGAATCTGGTTCAGTTTCCAAGTCTCTTAGCATTGACAACTGCGACACTGCTTCTGTTTTAAGTGCTCTAGAAGAAGATGATGCAGAAAGATTAACTGAAGTTTCTTAGACAAATTGGTGTCTGTAATTCAATTTTTTTTTTTTATTATACCCGTAGCTAGAATCTTTAGCTGAACCCAAGAGAGTTCATCACCTTCTTCTTCTTCTTTTTTGTATTTTCTTTTCTTTCATGGAGCATTTGGCTTGATTCGTATATGGTACATACAGCTATTGGTACCCAATCAATTTTTTTTTCCCTTGTAAAGAGTCTTATATGGTCGGTTAATCTTACCATATTTTTCAGCTTAGAAGTACTGAAAATTATTCTATTAACATGTAAATGTGATTATTATCATTATCATAGAAAAATGTATTATAAATATCCCTATACCCTATTATATTTGCATAATGTGAGTAAGTGTGTGGTTGAGCTAAATTTTTAATGATATAATATTTCTTTTGCATATAAGAAATGTTCAAATTGAGGAGATTTAAGATATTAAATTTTAAATCTCGACCATATGAACATTCGATTACTGAATTATTAGTATATATCCCGCAATGTAAAAATGTCGAAAAACATCAATATTACGAGTTTACTGGTGTACCAGAGGGATTTATTTTTGCATTTAGCTTGCAATCTCTCAGATTTTATAAAAACAATATGAGTTTTTTTTTACACAAATAATTCACATTAATTACACCAACTGCAAGAGAGCTAAAATCCCACCGAAAAAAGAAAAAAAGTGTTAAGCAGTCATATAATAATACCCAGTTAAACTCAAATGAATCTAATTGGCTTTACAAATTGAAAAACAAACATTAGTTAACGCAGTATATGCTTTTTTCAATTTTCATTAACAAAACCCATAATTACATATTTGTTTTTCTTAATCCCAGCACTCCACAATCTAAACCCCAAAAATTTCCTATCCAAAGTTAAAAAAAGTATAGAACCTTCTGTTTTTTGTTAGCCATTGTCATTCTCCTGAGCAAGTTACCAAAACAAAGAAAAGCAAAAACACAAAATCAGGAACTCATAATAAGAAGATAACACCTGCAGCATTGGTGATAAAGAAATAACAGAATCACCCTCTTTGAAAAGGGTAGGATTGGGAATTTCTGATTTTCTGCATAGCTTCAAATTCCCCAAGTTGCTGTCATGATTTTTACCAGACCCAAAATCTTTATCAACACAGAGTCTTGAATTACCTTTTAACTTCAATTTTTCACCAACCTTAGCAGTAAATTTAGCAGATAACGGAAATTTACCACTTAAATTGTTGTTCTCCAAATTGATCTCATTGACAAAATCCAAAAACCCTAATTCCTCTGGCACTTTCCCTTCAAGATTGTTGTTATCAAGCCTTAGATAACACAAGTTTCTCAAGTATACCCCCATGGAAGCTGGGATTTTCCCAACCAGACTCATGTTGGAAAATCCAATTCCTGAAATACCCCCAAGCTTTTCCCATATTTCTGGAATATGCCCTCCTAGTAAATTCCCACTCAAATACACTTCTCTCAATCTCGGCATTTCTCCTAAAAACAGAGGAATTCCAAAATTACCAAATTGGTTAAAACTCAGGTCTAAAAACTCCAAGTTCTGTAAATTAACCAAGCTATTTGGAATTTTACCAAAAAACCCATTAAAGCTCAAATCAAGCTTCAAAATCTGAGATAAATTACCTAAAGACTCGGGGACATTTCCGTAAAAGTGATTTTGACTCAAATCTAAAACTCTCAGCTCCTTCAACTTGGCTAGACTCAATGGAACCCCACCAGTTAACTGATTTCTTGAAAGTGTAATTTCTTCCATATTCACCAAATTCCCAATCCCATCAGGAATATTTCCATAGACCCCATTGCCAGTCAAAACTAGCCTTCTTAGGTTAGTAAAATTACCAATAATGCCATTAAGAGACCCAACCAAAGCTGGGTTTTCCATAAACACAAGCTCCTCAAGATTGCCCCCAGAACTCATCAGAGAAACATCAGGTACCGAAACAGGAGTTTCAGTGAAACACTTGTAAAAAAACAGTTTGCGGAGGTACTTAAAAGAGGTGAAGAGAAGAGGATTGAGAGTAGCATTCGGAGAACAAGGTGGGTTTGGTGTATAATCAGAGACATACCCAAAATTAAGCTCTGTGATATGAGCAGACTGAAGATAAGGAATCGAACCGGTAACATTTTGTGAGTCGGGTTGTTCAATAAAGTAATCACAAACGACACCATGTGGAGCAGAGAGGCAGAGGTCATCTGGGAAAAGAGTGCGCCAAGGAATGTCGGAGTTAATGGAGGAGAGAACCTCGTAGACTGAATCTTGCTCGGCCGAGTTGAGAAGCGGTTGTTGGTGTGACAAGGCAAAAGAAGATAAGAGAGTTACAAGGACAAGGAGGAGAAAAGGATGCGAAAACGGGAATCTTGAAGCCATTGATTAGGGTTTTAGGAGATTGAAAGAAGAAGAAGAAAGGAGCGTTTGTGTTAATGGGAAGGCTGAAAATGAAATGAGGTATGAGGGAGAAAACTGAATTTTGGAGCAAAGGAGTTGTGGGTAGTTGGGGTCATCAGGCAAGTACTATAAACTTTAGTAGTGAGTCTGTTGCTTGCTGTTGTGTGGTTTTGTTGCAGATTATAGTATAATTACTAAAGTAGCCTTTTCTTGGAGATTGGGTTTTGGAGTAGAAAACACCCACACCTATGATTAATCAAATCAACCCTTTTATCAGTTTTCAAAGAAATCAAGAGTGAAATGATGATATTGACACTGCCTCTTTTCTCAAAATAATAGAATAATGATATGTCTATAATTATAAGGATAATGCTTCTATTGTGATTTGTGAAGAATGCTAAGCAATTTGGGTTAATAATTAGGCCATTTGGATTGAGTTTGATAAAATGTTTTTCAATAAAATTTCTTGTATTTTTTTAAAATTAATTTTAAATAAAAATAGTTAAATTGATTTTTTTTCACAAATATATTTAAAAAAAAAAGTGTATAAAAAATAATAAAAATTAATTAATTAAATAAAAAATTATAAAAATGTCTTTTTAAATTTTAACATAATCTCAAATATATCCTTAATACTTTATAATCCCAACTCAAAAACTAGTGATTTTGAAAATAATCTTTATATTTTTAAATGAAAATTTAACTAATAATCTTACTTTTTTTAACAAAAATGAACTTTACATTAGACTAATAAAAAATCAATTTTAGATGACCAGTTTAACAGATTATTAGCATCTCAATTAAAGTCAAGAAAAATAAATAAATAAACCGACAACTATAAATCCAAATTTACCTGGAAATTTGGTGCACAGCAGGAGTCAAAGGCAATGGGACTACAAAAAGTTTATCGGAACTCGAGGGAGTGATGGCAAAGTAATTTTAGAAAATGGTAGGGGCATTATAGACTTTGAATCTGAGATCTCATCCCTTCACAATTCGCATGTATAAACACAAATGTCGGGGTTCAGAACTAATGATCAGACTACCACAGATACCTCATTTAACTAATATTCAAAACCCTCGTAAACCTCGAACATATCCCCACACATGTGTTTAAAATCTGACGGATAATATCCACACAAAGCCAAAAAACCAATCGAACTTTAACTCCCAAAAGCTCAAAAGGTTAATTTTGGTTTCTGCAAACACTAAACATTAGAAAAAGTAGCCGGCGTTAGCCGACAGCAAAACCCAAGGGAGAAAGGCAGCCGGAAGGAAGCGGACAATGACGCGCCGCAGCCGCCGACTTACTGTCTGCAGTGTCCCATGAAAGCGACGTTTAACTGGTCCAAACGAGGCAATTCTTCAGGACACGTTTCGATGTCAGAATGGCTAGTTATTGACACTTGGCGATGTACGGAAGATCGTTTCCGGAAATGACAGAGCATGCGAATACCATTTACAGTACGGGTCGTTTCCATTAGAATTGGTGGGCAATGCTTAGGCGTGGGACCTACGTTTTGGTGAACTTTTTTGGCCTTTGCTTTTTTGTTTTTGACCTTTCGTTGCTTCTTGGAGAGGAAGTAATTTGATCGGAGTTTATTTTGGGGAGTATATTTTATTTAATTAAGAGGTATTTAGATAATAAATAATAAAAAATTTTATTTAAATTTAAAATATATTTTATATTTTATTTTTAATTTTATTTTATCATATAAGTATTAATTATTTTTATTTTTATTTTTTAAATAAATAATATTAAAATTATCTTAAATAAAATATATAAAAATTTATATTACATTAATTAAAATTAAAATAAAAAATAACATTTGACTCTCTAAGTATAGAAAGACAAATCAAATTTTTTATTTATTTTAAAGATAAATAATCGATTGAAAGTTTATTTTAAGAAATTATTCTTTATAATAAAAAATTTGACATATATAAAAAAATTTCATCTACCGAGACATAAATTAATAATAATAATAAATACATATAAAATTTAAATAATAAATTCATATTTAAATCCTGTTCTCCTGAAAAGAAAATTTATTTTAGGGTCAAGTTATAAGTTATTTTTATTTTGTAAAATTAATAAATTATTTTATTGAGTTGGATCAAAAATATTAACTTAATATAATGATATATAAAAGAATTCATATTATTACCTTATCATAAAATGTAAAAAATGAAATATAATTGTTAGAGTTTGTAGATTTGGATTAGATTTTAAAGTGTGATTAATTTTTTAATAAAGATAATCATTTTAATTTCAAATAATTATTTACTCAAACATACTCTTAAATAGAGTTCAGATATTCAAAATGTTAAATGGTTTAAAATATAAATGAGTGCTAAGTTTGACCACAGAGTTGAAATTATTTTTAAAGAAAAAAAATAAAATTAATAACATTCAAAAGAAAGATTATTTTGATAAAGAAATAAAATTTTACAAGAATGTTAATATATTTCTCAAAATCAAAGGAAAAACTTATAAATTTTGACCAACTCATAAAATATTAAATAGCAATTCGGCAAAAAAACTGAGAATAAAACCATAAAGCAGAGGAGGAGAGATCTGAGAAGAAAACGCATTTTTGAAACGGTGAAATTTTCGCGGGAGAAGAGATATGAGAAGAAACTGCGTTTTATGAAAACGAAGAATATAATGGCGAAAATAAATTAGTCTAAGTTTGAATTTCAAAGAAACCCATTTGAATCGCGCCAAAAATTCTTTCATTCTTGATCATTTAAATTACGGAGAAAAATGGCTATGGTTGGAGTGTATCGCCGCCTTCTCCCTTCACCTCCTGCTATTGATTTTGCTTCCTCTGAAGGAAAGGTGATCTGGTCTCTGCAATCCCACCGATTTCCATTTTATTTATTTATTTGTTGGGTTTAAGAGTTTAAATCAGCAGAATTGAGGGATTAGGGTTTTAGATTAGATTGAAACAGTACTTGCTTCAAATTGTTCATCCTCTAGTTATCATTGCAATGTTTAATTCTGTTTGGTGTACTTCTTATTATGATTCTGATTGCCATTATTGATTTCTATGGCTGATTAAATTTATGTTTTGGAATTGTAGCAACTTTTCGTTGAAGCCATTCAGAATGGAACCATGGAAGGTTTCTATAAGTTGATTTCTTATTTTCAGACTCAATCAGAGCCTGCTTATTGTGGTTTGGCTAGTCTTTCTATGGTCTTGAATTCCCTTTCCATCGATCCTGGAAGAAAATGGAAAGGTAACACCTTGTATTATTCATATGTGTTTTATAAATTCATATTAGGTGTTTCTTAATTTGCATTTTGTGCTCCTGGGCCATACTTTTGACCCAGGTAGGAGTTAAGCACCTTTAAGGCAGCATGGTGCATTAGTGTTCATAATGTTTCGGCTGGTTGGTAACGGAGTTTACCCAGCGTTACATCATTTTCTGTTTCTCGTTAGGTCATTTGCCAATTGCCAAGAAACGGTAGATGAAACATGAGAAACAACCATTTCTCATGATTTTTCCAATTATTAACTTAATATCTTGCACATTTTATTAATTTTTTTAACTTATATTTTATTGGATCTTTGTTTATTCTTGATTCTAGTGATTTTGCGGCTTTGAAAATTCAGGGCTTTAAAAGTTGGTTCAGTGCAATTCATTCCAATTCTGAACAATCTGCAACACTATTACCGTTACTGTTTCTGATTTTGTTATTTAAAACCTTATGGATAAGTGCATTTTCCCAGGCGGGCGTGTGAAGTAGGCTGCATACCCTGTCTTTGTTGGTTAACTGTGTATCAATATCAATATTATATTGTCATGGAGCCATACTGATTTTCTGATTAATGGGACTTTCTTGTTGTTATATTTGTCACTTATAAGTGTTATGAACCTTGGGAGAACCACACTCCAAAAGCTAGCTCAAAGGTTGGAGAGCCCAAAGTCCATATAACCACATTGAAATCTCATACTTTCAATGTAGGTTTCACCAAGTCCCATACCTTGGTCAACTAGAATCCTAATAATAAGCTATTATTGAAGTATTTGGTAGGACTTCCTAAATCAAATCGGTCATTCTGTTATCATAAATTACCTGTTGAATGGTTGTCAATTTTCTTGTAGGACCTTGGAGGTGGTTTGATGAATCCATGTTAGATTGCTGTGAACCTTTAGAAAAGGTTAAAGCTAAGGGCATCTCGTTTGGGAGGCTTGTGTGTTTGGGTCATTGTGCTGGGGCAAAGGTTGAAGCCTATCGTACAAATCAGAGCAACATTGATGAATTTCGTAAGCATGTCATCAAATGTACCACTTCTGATGATTGTCATATGATATCATCATATCACAGAGGAATTTTTAAACAGGTATCTGCCTTTAATATTTTCCTATGTGTACTCTTTGTTGTTATCTAACAATTTTCTTTTTTGAACATGATGTTATCTTATAATTGGAATCATAAATTCTTAACCATTCAAGAAGGTGACAATGCTATGGTTGTCACATGCACTTTGTTTTTAATATTTCCACATTAAGCTTGTGATAACAGCCATGCATGCATTGTTCACATCTGTAGTAATGGCTAATACAGCAATACCTTTTACCACTTAAGGCATTGTGTTGCGTCATAAAACAGATGCTGAAACGTTTTAATAAATGATTGAGTTCCAGATGACTACAAGCGGTCACCCAGACATAGTGGCAAGATATCATGGAAGGCTGACTTTGCTATTATAATCATTTGTGTTTAATTAAAAAAAAATAATAATAATAATAATACCATGCCGTCCCTTTAATTTTTGTGCACTCCTACCTCCTTTATGTATTATGGAGCTTATAGGAGCATTAGTATTTTTAAAACTTTAATTTTTGACCTTTTTTATTGCAGACAGGAACTGGTCATTTTTCACCTATTGGTGGTTACCATGCTGGAAGGGACATGGCATTGATTTTGGATGTTGCACGGTTCAAATATCCTCCACATTGGGTTCCACTAACACTTCTTTGGGAAGCTATGGATAATATTGATGAGACAACTGGGCAGCACAGAGGGTAGGCATTTATGATTATCTATAAAATGAATACATATATCTCTGAGTTTGTGACTGCCTAGATGTGGTAAATGGCATGTCACAATTAATTCAAGGCGCTGAAATGACAGTATTGCTTGAATTGCCAAATAATGTGAGGAGTTTTAGCTGTGTGACTGACAAGTTGACAATTGCATTATGAACTCTTCTATTCTTAGTCTGTATGAATCTGGCTTTGACAAATTCACATCATGCCTCTGTTTAACATTTCTCAACTTGACGATCCTTGCCTACTTCAGCATAGAGTTTTAACCACAATAATGATATCTATCCTCCTCCCATTTTAGCTATTCTCTTTATATTGTTAACCAAGACTCAGAAAATGCAAATTCAACATGGAAGAGTCAACGAGGTTGGTGAGGCAATTGTCTTGTTGATGTCCTTTGACGTGAGAGCTACTCAGTCAGCTAGAAAGTCTGTGCTGTTATGACTAGGATCTAAACCAAATAAATGAATCTTTATTTCTTCTCTTTCCTTGTATATTAATGACTATTTCCTTATTTTGGTAATTCATTTCCAACTTAATGTTTCCATGTTACATGTTCGTTTTGTTGGTGCTTAGTTTGCACCTGAATATTGTCACTTGTGATTGAAGTTTGATTATGCTGCAGGTTCATGCTCATATCAAGGCCTCATACGGAGCCTGGATTGCTTTATACCCTGGTATGATTGTGGTTATAACATATATGATGCACATCTACATGGCTGTTCGCATATTTGCTCATACTTTGTTGTGTATGCATAAAGTTGCTTATAATTTCACCTTCTATACCTTTTCTCTGATATGTCTTACAACATACTGTTTACCTAATAAACTTCTTATTTTATATTTTGATTCTATATTCTAGTAAATGCATCAACATTGCTTTGGAAGCTAGCTGTATTTTCTGTCATTTTCCCCAATATTTTCCTTTTCTGATTGGAAATTCTGAGAGCACTACCATTAAGGTTCATAACAGAATATATGCTTGACTACATCATTCATGGTTTTTTTATGTCTGAACTTTGAATTTATGCACTAATGCTCTTTGTCGAGTAGTAGCTTATGGACTTAAGATAAGCGGCCCTTTTTGGCAGCCACTACATGTCTTGATTATTGTTGCTTTTTTCTTCCTTCCATCATGTATGATTTGGAAAACTTGGAGGTGTCTGAAATGTTGAATGACTTACTTTTTTTGTAATGAGATAAATCATATTATTACTTTGATTCTTTGCACAGAGCTGTAAGCATGAGAGTTGGGCCAGTGTTGCAAAGTATTTGATGGATGACGTTCCTCTTCTTTTAAAGTCAGAAGATGTGAAAGATGTTCATAAATTGCTCTTTGTTGTTTTCTCATCACTTCCATCAAATTTTGGAGAATTTATCAAGTGGATTGCAGAAGTGCGGAGACAAGAGGATGGCGGTAAAAATCTAAGCCAGGAGGAGAAAGGAAGGCTTGCTGTCAAGGTGTTACAATGCTTCATCCTCTTTTTGGTTGCGTTTCTCCTAACAAGTGAGATGTTTGTATGCAATTCCTTTTTGAGCTCAATGTCGTTTTTGCAGGAAGAGGTGTTAAAACAGGTGCAGGAAACTGGGCTTTTTAAACATGTAGCAGAATTTTTATCTTCAGCAAACTTAGGCTGCAGAAATATGCCAATTGTGAATCAAGAAGATGGTCTTCCTCATATTGCTGCAAGTGTCTGTTGTCAAGGAGCAGAGATTTTGGCAGGGAGGTCTAGTTCTTCTGGAGGTTATTGTTGTAGAGATACATGTGTGAGATGCTTGAAGACCACCAATGACAAGTCTGTTACTTTGGTGTCTGGTACAGTTGTAGATGGTAGAAGTGAGCAGGGACTTGATGTGCTGGTTCCCTCATCTCAAATGAAACTGAGTTGCTGCGGCTGTGGCCCAAGTAGTTCCCTTGGGATGTATCCAGCTGGCAATGATGTTCTGACAGCACTTCTACTGGCTTTGCCTCCTGAAACATGGTCAGGTGTCAAAGAGGGGAAACTTTTGGAAGAAATATCCTCTCTTGTTTCAACTCAGAATCTTCCAATTTTGCTTCAAGAAGAGGTAATTGTGTCCTCTTCATGTGTTCTACGATCTTTTTACTCAACTTGCAATGTGATTTATTCAGTAGTATATCTATTGTGGTTTCTGTTGTCAAATCCGTTCGAAGTATGTTAATCCTTGATATTGTTATCCTTCATAAGAAAATCATCAAAAGAAGGTTTTCTTGACATAAAAATATATGTATTATTTTTCAAATAGAGGTGTTGTACAGATGGCAAAGAAACTTGTTTCATTCTAAAAAGCTGCTATTGGCATGACAACAAATAAGCATGTTTAAAATTTGCCTTGTTTGGAATGAGAGAAAAGTGAGGTGAAATTTGGGTTGATGCACAATATCTGTGACTGCTGTTTGTACGCACTATTTAAATGCTTGTCATTACAGACACATATCGTTCGTTGCATTTTTCCTTATGATATGGGCTTGCTTAATATTTCGGATTTTAACCTTTATGATGGACAAGCTGTTGCCATTGCTGTGACTAGCTGAACATGCTTGTTAATAATTCTGTTGCTTTATGCAATTTTCTTGTTTGGCAGGTGTTGCATCTACGGCGTCAACTCTATCTTCTTAAAAGATGCCAAGAGAATAAGGTAGATGATGATCTTGGTGCACCACTTTCCTAGGACCTTGATAGGAAGTTAAAAAACTCCATTTTAAGTGTAACTGTGAAATTAGTTCAACATGGGTATAACTGATAAACACCAATAGTTTGTTTCTGCTTTGAATTTGTATTTAATAATTTAAGCTATTTAAATGATACATGAAGTGATAAATTTTAAAGCACGTTGATTCTGAGGTAAATCAAGAGACTCCATTATTAGAGATGATTATTCCTACAAACCATCTGTAGGATTGTTGTTCTTTTGTTTGATTGATTGTCTGCTTTTGTTTTGAAAACAGTAAAACGACAGTCGTCTGCCGGGATGAAAACCTTATCAGCTTATCTCATGATTACCAAAAGAAGTTACAAACTCAATCTCAAATTGACTCCTAGTTGTCTCCTCTACTGGCTTTATCATCAGGCATCCTTCACAGATTCACAGTTCACTTATGGCCAAGCTCTAATAGTCATAGAATTAGAGTAAAAGAATTCTCAAAATTTCTAATAAAATAAGAAGTTTAAATTGTAGTTGGAATGATGATTTTAATTAGCTGTTGTTTAAACAGAAAGTGTACAGGACTCAATATCAAACACATGAAACTTTGCACTGAATCAAGTCACAGGGCAACACTATTATATTCATCTCTAAAACAAGTGAGACAAAAATCAATCCACAAACCATTTAAAAACAATACTAATTATTTTTCAACTATTAATTACTTCAACTATTATGCTGACCAAAAATAAACTAGGAAAACATGGAGAGAGAAAAGCATAATGTGTCTCATGATCATAGAGTTACAAAAAAAAAAAAAAAACTCTGATCGAGTTGGTCATGATGTGTTGCTTTACTGGCCCACATGATGTGAAGTTTTATGATGATGATGATGATGATGTTGATACAGTCAAAAAGAGTTAATGATTTATTTGCTAATAGAAAATTAAAATTCAATGAAACTTGATTTAATTTTCTCCATGTTATGTTTGCCGAAACCCGAACTCAATTTCTAAAAGAGATTTTACATTTTCGTTGTCAACATATTCAGTCATAAAAATTATATTGAAATAAAATTTAACTTAATCTTGAAAAGTACAGTCATGTAAATGTGTAATTATACAATTTAAAAAATTCATTTTGATGAGCTTTTTGTTGAAGATCTAAGAATATAAGATAAAATATACTCTTCCTAAATATTTATTTTTTTGGGATTTATTTATGTTTCATAATATTTATCTTTTTTTTGAAAAAAGTATTTATTATTATTTTTTTTAATTTTATTATTTTTTTATTTTTCTATTAAATATTATCATTAATTATTTTTATTTTATCACATAAAAATTTAAGAAATGATATTTTAGTATTTTTGTTTTAAAATAAATATTTTAATAATTTCTTTTTTTTGCCAAAATAGTAGAAATTCATTAAAAGGACACTAAAGTCAAAGCGGTATATTTAAGCATTACAAAGATCATAGTTACTCTAATTGGGAATTGAAACTTGGTCTTGAAATCCAAGATCAACGTGGCCCAGTGGCTTGTAAAAACTATCAAATTTCCAACAGCTGCCTGCTTGGCTTTTTCTAGACCACCTTCTTCAATTAGTATCAGGTGTCAGAGGTGAGCACCATTCGGATAAATATGAGAATTTAAAAATTTTTGAAATTAAATTAAAATTTTAAAATTTTTAAAATTGTATTGTGATATAATAATTTTCGTATTGAACCATTTTAATTTTTCAAAATGGTTTGATACAGAGATTCAGGATTAATAGGATGGTTCAGAACGAAATAAAATGAAAATTTAGAGATTTTTTATTTTTAAATAATTAAATATATATTTTTTCATTTTAAACTAATTTGTAGTATCTCAAAATTTCTTAAAATTTTTATTATATTTTTACTTTATTTATGATTAAAATTATAAAAATTAATGCTTAAAATTGATTAAAAATAAACTATAATATATAATACTATAAATTTAACATTATCACTATTGAAATTATAAGTCTCAATAATAAATTAATAATATAATAGTCTTAAATTTTTAAATTGTGAGATCACAAATTTAAATCTATTAAAGAAATAGTATCAAATTTTTACATAAAATCATTACATTACTTAATTATTGACTTAATTAATTATATTGACTAATTAAAGAAATTGGTGAAATTATCAATGTTTTAAAATTGTATAATCAAATCTATATTATTTTATTATTGCCCAAATTAAAAAATTTATCTAGGACAAAATAATTAATTTTTTTTTTAGTTTTAAACCATGACATATTATTAATACTAGGATTATACAAATTATTAAATTTTTATGAAATTCTAAAATAATATTAGTATATAAAAATTATTAATTTTCTTTTCAAAGTATAGTTTACACTTATAAAGTTATAATGTAATAACTAATTTGAAATATAAATTTTATAATTAATAAAAAATAAATTTTACTTATATATTATTGAATATTTTTAAAATATATTGCTAATTTAATATCAAAATGTGTGTGTATATATATATATATATATATATATATAAAATCAGTTCTAGTTTCAGTTATTCGATTTAGAACAGTTCGGTATGGTTCGGTACTATTTTTAGTATGTATAATTACAATCTCCATAATCCTATCAAAAAATAATTTTGAGACAATTTATTTCAGAAAAAGTTAAATAGTCAACAGATATTTTTTATTCTGAATATTTTCAATTCGAATTTACAATATGATTCGGTATATCATAGTCATGTGTTTAGTCCTAATTAGCATCAGTGGTCAGGAGAAGGGAATGAAAAAATGCATGGAAATAGTAGGACCAATCATACAAAAAATGCACTGATGAAGCCGAATCGCAAGATATACGTAGATTTACACACCTCAATGCATCTGCCACCCTAACCAAAACCATAAACAACCATAAGTCATGGCAAATGAGCACAACTAAAGAAATCTTCGGTGGATGCATGAAACTCCAGCTTTAGATATGTAAATCTTTGGCCATAAAAACTTGAGATGGAGGTACAATCGGTCACCACCCGGTTCCTTCAAATCAGAAGTGTCGGCCAAATCTTACCGAAGACAGATCCACAGAAATAGAAGACCCCATTAATAAAAGAGACAAAACCACAAAACCAGAAGATCCCATGAACAAGGGGGACTTAAAGGAACCGAAATCCTTAGTCTGATTATTGAAGAAATTAGATAAACTAAAGTAAAAACTATAGAGAGGAGAGGGAAAACCCCTCTGGTGGCTACAACCACTTACCCCTAAGATAGCTTCAAAGGAGAACAGCCAACGTAGAGAGACGTTAGACAGAGATATTAAATCTGTTAAGAACGAAAAAAATCAAAGGAAGGATTCCGGGAGGGAATTTCTCATATTAATTAAATATAAAATATTAAATAAATTTATATATAATTAAATTCTTTAATATTAATAATTAATTTTTAAAATTGATATTCTTATAATTATATAAACTCTTTGTATTTCTGCTTCCAATCATATGAAATTGCCAAAATTTTTGTTAACAAAATAAAATAATAATTTTTATACTAAAATAATAATATTTTTTATTCTAAAATAATAAAATATTTTTATTATTTAATTTAGAATGATTAAATAAATTATAAAAAAATTAAAAATTCAAGAACACAATAACACAAACCCCAGAAATCAACCAAACAATTAAAGAATTATCCAATCTCCACTCATATGTTTTCCAAAATAATACAAATAATCATATTCTTTTTACTCAATCATAGTTAAATTCTGGTAAAGAAATAGCAGCAGCGGTGTCCGAGCCCAGGCCTTGGGAAGGCTCTTTTGCAGCAGCTGTAGAGTCACAACATATGAAGATGTCTTCAAACAGTGTGAACAAATTGGTAGAAAGGTAAAGTTATGAAAAATATTTTGCAGAGGAAGAGTTAGAAAAATCAAAATTCAATTAAATTCATTATTTCCTAATGCATATATTATATTCCAAGATCCTTGAATCTGAATTATCATCATTTTGCGAGAGATACTGGCAATTTTCTACCCCAAATGTAAATTCAGGTTGCTTGACACCTTTTCCATCAAGTGGGGATCATTAAGAATTGGCAGTTACATGGGTTGATGTGTAAGAATTTGCATCAATCTTGAGTAGAAGTCAAGTTACAGATCTATAAGAAACTGATGGATGAGCTTGTGTGTTGTATTCCAGTATTAATATATAAAACCACAAATAAATCTCTGTTCAAGTATTAAATTGAAAAGCTGGAAGGAAACAAATTGAGACAGAGACCTGGACTTAAGTTCCTATTTCTACATGCAATTCACAATCTAGAAGAACTTCGTCAAAATATTTGATTGTCATTCTCAAAGATTTGCTCAACTATTAAATTCTCCTTTCATTGCTTTCAATTCTCAAAGATTTGATTGCCATGCTCCAATGCTATCAACAGAATGGATGCCATCATAATAATTCTTCTTCTTCAATCCCCAGTCTTCCTTTACTCTTTTCATTCTCTTCTTCTTCTTTTCCCTTCTTTCTCTGCATTTCTTTCTCTTTTTCTTCCAATTCCCAATGTTTCCTCTTATCGACTGGCTCTGGAAAACCATGGTAATCAAAAGTTTTTTTCCAGATGCAATGGAAGCATCTAGACCAAAGATTTTCAGATAGGGATTATAAATGAACATTTTCCTTCGTTATAATCCAGCTGCAACCTGGACTCTTCTTTATTCCTTTGTTTTTTTTTGTCATTCTTACTTTGTCTCTATCCTTCTTTTCTCCAAAAATATCATACAAATCAGATAAAACTACATAAGGGGTTGCGCTATCAGGCTCTAAGTTGTTGAGGTGTTGAGCTGCAAGCTTTGCCAGATCAAGACGAAAGTGAAGCCTGCTAGCACCAAGGAGAGCTCCCCAAACCCCAGCATGGGGCTCCAAAGGCATTGAGCGGATCAAATAAATTGCTTCATCCAGCAATCCAGCTCGGCCAAGGAGATCAACCATGCATGCATAATGATCTGGCCCTGGTTCAATATTGTAGACAGATTTCATCAAATTAAAATATTTCCATCCTTCTTCTACTAATCCCACATGAGTGCAGGCTGATAAAATACCAAGAAAAGTGATTTCATTAGGCTTCAAACTTTCTTTCTGCATTTTTCTGAATACATTAATAGCTTCTTCTCCATGCCCATTTTGGCTAAACCCAGTAATCATCGAGTTGAATGAAATAACATTGGGTGCGTTGATACTTGTAAACACCTGGTAGGCTTCAACAACATTTCCACATTTCGAGTACATTGAGATTAGTGAATTCTGAATAGACAAATCATATTGCATGCCCATCTTCACCACATGGGCATGGATTTGCAAGCCTTGGTTTAGTGTTGCCAAACCAGCTGAAGCACTAAGCATGCTACTAAAAGTTAGTGAGTTCGGCTTCACTGCTTTCTTCAGCATTTCAATAAACTGACAAAAAGCCTTCTCATACTCCCCAGTACTCACAAAACCTGAAATCATAGCAGTCCAAGCTACATCATCTTTCTCAGGCATCATATTAAACAATTGGATGGCTTTCTGAATATTCCCTTTGGCAGAAAATCCTGCAACCATAGTTGTCCAGGAAATCATATCTTTCCAAGGCATCTTCTGGAAGAGTCTATAAGCTTCCTCTATTTCATCATGTTGAATGTAACCGGTAATCAATGAATTCCAAGAAACCACATCTTTTTGGCTCATCATCTGAAATATCTGATTTGCTTCATCCATACAGCCAAATCGACAATACATTGTGATAATAGAATTGCCCAAAAAGATGTCAAATTCAAATCCCATGCGCAAAATCAAACCATGCACCTGCATTCCCTCTGTGTATCTTTTGAAATGACCACAAGCTTCAAACATTATAGTTAAGGTCGTAGGATTAACTGCAACCACTCTTTCTTTTCTCATACTTAAAAATAAGGTAAACCCATCTTCAAAACACCCGGCTTTCATGTACCCATCAATCATAGCTGTCCAAGTAATGACATTTCTCATCGGCATCTTATCAAACAACTCCCTGGCCTCAACAATCCTCCCTCTCTTGCAATAACCATCAATCATAGAGCTCCAAGAAACGACATCTCTCTCCTCCATAAACTCAAAAACCCGAATTGCCTCCTCCAGTCTATCAGCCTTCAATAAGCCACTTATCATTGCACTGGAACAAATAGGATCCCGCCACTCAGCAGGTATCTCGTCATACAACTCCTTCGCCCTATCAAACATCCCTGCCCGGAGAAACCCAGTAATCATAGCTCCATAAGACACTGCATTCCTTTTATCCATCTGAGAAAACAATCTATAAGCCTCATCCATCATACAATTGTTCCTTATATAAGCTGTGATCATAGCATTATATGAAACTGTGTTTCGGTGAGGCATTTCGTCAAACAGTTGCCGTGCTTTTCCAATTTGACCATTTTGAGCATATACAGTAAGCATAGAAGTGTAAGATATTACATTTCTATGCGGCATGCGTTTGAAAATCAGTTCAGATTGTTCAATATCGCCATTCAATCCATGTTTCGTTATCAGGGTATTATAATAAACGACGATCTTATTCAAAGTTTTACCTTTTTTAACGGATTTGGAGAAGGGTGAAGGAGGAGAGAAAGTTGAGTAGCGAAGAGCTAGTAAGGAAGTCTTGCAGCGAGAGAGGCGTTGACAGTAATGACAGTGTATTCTTTTTCTAAGCATTGCAGAGAACATAAAAAAAAAAAAAAAAAAAAAATCAAATCATCTGTTTTCGTTCACAATTTGCCTTCCATCTTCAAACCGCCGAAATATAAACGACTTGTCGTCGGGGATATGTTTTTTTAAAGAATAAAAAAAATCAAACTGCCTGTCATTTATTCATATCGTTCGCATTTATTTCTTTTTTCGCCAAAGAAACATGAAATTTCATTCATGAGAAACGAGCATCAGAATACAAAAAATATAAGAGTTTATTAGGAGTAATTGAAGTCCAAGAGGACGGTAAAGAGTTCCTAAGCACTTTGGAGGCTACCCAATCTGCTGCTAAGATAGCAAATCTTCCAATCCAACTAAAGGAAATACAATCAAAAAAATGTTCGAAGCTGAAAATAACAGATAAAACAGCTTTAATCTCCCAAGGATTTTCATCCAAGCCTTCATTACAAGCCATGATCAGTTCCTCGCAATCATACTCAATAATAACAATATGAAAACCAGATTTTGCTGCTAATTGGATCGCCAATAAAACGGCTTCAACTTAAGCCATAAGCGCGGACCTTGCAAACTTCTTCACAGCCACCCCATGTATCATTATAGCTGCATCAGGTCTACATATCACTGCCAAACCCGCCATTCCACTTCGAGAATTAAAGCTAGCATCACAATTTAATTATATCGTTGGCATTATTCCACAAATAACCCACAGGTGACATGTTATATGGAGTAGCTCCTCCAATAAATCTCTTTTTTTTTTTTTTTTGGGGAAAAATCACTATTTTTAACATCCTTAATTATATAAAATAAAGGTGGAAATAAACTCAGTTTTAATTCAAATTTAGTTGTGAGATAATTATTCTATGCAATAACAAATGTATATATAGGTATAAATGATACATCCTCAAGGAGAAGGTTAAATATTAAAAACCAAATGTGAATCAACTGTGATCTGATTGATTTTTTCAACTCTTTTAAAAATGACATGAATTATTGTCATTAAATAATCTCTCAATCCCAAATTATTATTACTAATTTAATAAAAGATATTAAAAGAAAAATGTCACTAAATAATCTCTCAAATCACAAATTATTATCACTAATTTAATAAAATATATTAAAGAAAAAAATATTACCTCTATTGTGTAATCAAATATAATTTTATGGATATTCGTCGTTTTTAGTATAAAAAAAATAATGAAAACTAAATAAATAAATAGTATTTTTTTACTTCTTCTGAATCTATTTATTCCGTACCAAACATCTTAAATTTAATTAAAAATTTATTATAAAATAGAATGCATATAAAATAACTTGTTCATGATATCCACCCCTCTTAATTTTTCTATTCTATTTTATTTTCTTGTATAAGTTTATCCAAGTCAAGCATTGATTGTGTGATGAGAATTAATTAATCAATTGTCACCAAAAATTTTAAAATAAAGTTGGACTACACATGAAATAAATATTATAAATTAAAGATCAGATCTACATGCATGTCTCAACTATACAAAATTTAACTATTAATCTACCTAGGTATATAGTATTTACTTGCATGATGTTCATAATAAATTTAAAATAAAATAAAATTGATTCCATTGTAACCAATGACATTCCTCCACGTGTTACTCTAGCCAATTTACATCTGCAAGAAACGAGAGAGCTGGCTTGGGTTGACAACGCCAGGTAATTGGGCCCCATCTGCCTTAAACAAACTTGATATTTCCAAATACCTCTGATAATTTCCCTTATTAGTCGGCTCGGCTTCTTCCTCATTCTGACTCGGCTTGACATTATTCGATTCCATGCTAAGTTCCTGCTCCAGCGGCTCCGCTCGAGTCGAATCCCAAGGTTGACCGTAAAGAGTCCCCTTTGTTAGAAACTCATGGGCCAAATACCCAGCTAGAAGCTGATTAGACAAAATTGGCTCCGATATTTTTCCTGAGCCGGCTTCAGTTGGGGTCGGCTTGGCTGATTTTGTTGGGGACGGTGGAGACGGTTTCAGAGAATCAGAACCCTCTCTTTCCTTGCGCTTATTTGATGTCAAGGCACGACGAGGAGGAGGACGCATCGTTTTGGTACTCATTTTTTATGTATTGATGCAAATGCCACGTCAGCACCTAAGTAATTTTAAAATATAAAAAAAAAATCTTTTTTTTTTTAAAAAGCGAAAATTAAAATAGAGAAACTTAAAAATATAAAAATATATTTACATAATTTTTTTTAATAAAAAAAGGAAAAATTTAAGGAAAATTGGAATTCAAAGGAAAAATAGAAAAACAAAAAAGAGATCTGACTTACAGAGGCGCAGAGAAGGAGAAAAGTTTTTCGAGGATAAAGAGAGAGGAAAAAAATAGAAAAAGATGAGGAGAAGAGACGGTCTGTTTATATTTATAGAGGTTGTATCATATTATTGTCCTCATATCATATTGAAATTACATCAACGCCATCATGCTTAAATTACCATAACACCCTCCTTTATTCTTTTGTGTTTCCCAAAGAGATGAGGCCTAGACTGTCTTTTCTCATTTATACTAATTAAGAACACGACAGTTGATTTTTAAGCAATATAATTCTAACTTTAATATATTAGAAATATATATATATATATATATATAATAACACTAATGAATCGTTTTTTTTTTGCCAAGTACTGATGAATCGTGTATAAAATTTTAAATTTTATATCCAAACTTTAATAACGTATTTCTTTTTTAAAAAGTCTTGATTTATAAAAAATAAAAAATCAAATCTTTTTCCATAAATATTTTATTTTAGCATGAATAATCTCTCGTTGATTATATTTAAAAAAATAAATAAATAATTTATGTACTTGTGATATACTAAATGAAATCATATCAACTAAGCAAATTTTCTTGTGCATATATAAATTAATCCTTTGTACATATTTTGAACATATGTTATTGTGTATATCTCAATTAAAAGTAGGAGTGAGCAAAATTAAACTAAAATTGAAAAATCAAATTGAAACTGAATCGATTGATTCAGTTCAGTTTTTTAAAGATTTCGGTTTAGTTTAATTTTTACAATAAATAATTGAATTAAATTTCGCTTCGTTTTGATTTTAGCCAAAAAAAATTTAATTTGAACTAAACTGACCGAAGTTTAATATATTAATATAAATATTACATATATATAAACAATATTTTATATTTTATATATAATATAAAATAATATATTATATATTATTATGTATATATATAATAATATAATAAATTTGATATATATAATATATTATTGATAAATATTTTATATATAATTATTTTATAAATAATAAATATATATAAAATAAAAAATCCAAATCCATTAACTGAACCGAACAAAACTTTTTCGGTTCGGTTTGGTTTAATTTTATATAAAATTCAGTTTTGGTTCAATTATTATAAAATATAACTTTGAATTTTTAAATTTTCAATTTGATTCAATTTTCAACCGAACCGATCATTTGAACAATATTAATTAAAAGTACAATGTTCAATCTTTGGATTATTTCCACCCATAGTCTTTGGCATAATCATTAAATCACTTTGTATTCATCACATTTTATTTTATTTTGCCAAAGTATTCATCACATTTTAATTAATTATATATAAGCTTAGCAGTTCATCATCATCATCATCAACATCAAGCTAAGCCAAAACTACAAAACTCACTCCAATTGTTTTTTTTTTTTTTAATTACACCAAATACCCATTTTTTAACTTTTTTTTAAAGATACCCTTTTATTTTCTTGAGTTTTTAAAAATATCATTTTTTTATATTTATGATATACTTTTAAAAGTTACTTATTTTTAAAATAAAAAATTTAATAAGATATATTTTTGAAATATATATATATATTAATGATAATATTTTATTTTTTTTAGCCATTTGTGTAAAGAATCCTAATTGCCCCTAGTCAATATTCACCATGAGCTTCGAGTTGAATTAATTTGGGGGTGGCCCAATGTTTAGGCCTATTTGCTTATAATTTTTTTAATTAATATATTCAACAATTTTTTTCTTTTATATATTTATATATATTCTTTTGGGAAAATATACTAAAATACATGTAGTTTTTTGTTTATTTTAAATGAGAGCTAAAGTAATTTTCATGATCCTTTTTATGATTCACTGGAGATTAAAAGCCGAAATAACACTGCAATAAACTATACAATAGGGGATAATCCTCCATTTTAATATCTCTAATCAAATTGGTGATAATTTTTTTGTGATTTGAAATATTCGAACTCGATATCTCCTACTTCTCACTCTCTTAAAGTATTTTCATGATACTTTCATACCTCGTACTTAATGTCATTTAATACATTAATACCAATCTACTAATGTTGTCTAAAATGAAATATTAAATTATTTATTTCTATGTGTACAGGGCTATAATAAAAGAGGAAAAAAAAAAGCATTATTCTACAGACATATCTAGTGAAATGAAATCTCAATTGATGGCAACAATTGAAAATGATGATGACTCGCAAAGAAGATGGTCAAATCAATTAATGGAGCAATGAAGATTTGGTGAAACTCGAGCCCAGCTAGTCCAATGTCACAATTGATGTACAGTGAAGGAACATCACTGATATGGTGTTCTCAGCGACGATTTCTTAGTCTCCGTTGATTCTTAGCTAGCAAACAGTGAGTATGGTCGCAATGTGAGTGACCTAAGGAGCAATTCTCTCCAATGATGGTTGCTAAAGGTTGAACGGATAGTATGTGGTTGTTTGAGGATGGCAGTGGCTAAGATCGACCTTGGCTCTATCCATATGTACGTGCTTCATTGGCAAGCCTAATATTAACGAAGGTAAGCTCTACAATGGCAGTTCTACATCATGGGACTCAATCAATGGCATGAGATTTGGTGGTTGTATAGTTGAAATCAGCTATGGTGAATACTCGGTCGGAGATGATGATGATGTTGATGATAAAAAGCCCAAATGGTTCAATTTCAGTGTCGATCGACAACTCATTTGCAAAACTGTGCAATTTTAATTTTTTCTTTTATTATAGCCCTTTACACATGGATGCCGCATAAAAAAAAATAATTTAATATTCCATTTTGGATGGCGTCAGTGGATTGGCATTAATGTGTCAAATAGTGTTAAGCATATAGTATAAAAGTGTCGCTAAAATAATCTCAACTCCCATTTAAATACATGTGAAATCACAAAACATTTTAGTACAATTTCCTCTATTGTTTATGTTGGTTAATCCTCATTTTTAAAAAAAACTCTAACATATATCAATGTGAAATGGGTTAATTTGAGATTTTAGCAAAATTCATTAGAATTTAAAAAAAAAAATTAGAGGGCCATTGAGTGCTAGAAAAATTTACTCAAAGGTTGTTAACATAAAAAAGCATAATGAATAAGTAATACAAAAAGATTAATTAGACCAATATTAATTAATATAACTAAATAACTCAAATTTGAATCCCATCTACTGAAACTCAATAACGAAAAATTAAAATGTAAAAATCTTGAGTCATATTAAAGGTATATAGTGGCATTTGACTCTTTTAATCCGCTTAACAAAAATTAGCAGTGAGATAATTTTAAGAATGTAAAACAATAAATAGGGATGAAAAAGTGTTCAATCTAATGAAAACTCATAAGACTTTGTTCCAATTAAAATGGGTAAATGAAGCGGGAAAAAACACGAAATTTTCTAGTAGGGATGAGAATTATATGTCTCGCCCCATGACCTACCCCATTTATCATCTCTTCAAATCCGTGCATATATATATATATATATATATATATATATATATAAAATAATTATTTTTTATGGTAAGACTAAAATGGTAAAAAAAAAAATTGTTGATGGTTGATTATTAACTTTATAATTTTTTTAATATTTTATTTAATTAAATATTTTAATGAGTTAATAAAAATATTTAATTTTAAAAATGAATAAAAATATAAAATGTTTAGTTAAATTATAATAATAATGACGACGATGAAGATAATTTTTGCATGACAAAATCATGTTATGTGGGGATGGCAATACCCATGGGAATAGGAGTAGGATATCAAAATTCTAACCCACTTGAGAATGGGTTGGGCATGAATGGGATTTTAACATAGAAGAATTTACGTTATATGTCCTTTTTTTTATATTTTTAATATTTATAACTTCATTTATCTTTTTCTCATATTTATATCTTTTTAATTGCTTTTTAAATTTTTTTTTTACTTCTTAAGTTTTTGTAATAGATCATTAATTTAATAAAATTTGTAATGATTTTGAGTTAGTTCAGTAAATATTTTATGATTTTCTTTTTGAAAAATTATCTCATTTGAATATCAAATTTTTTCAATTTTCTTGAAAAATAAATTTAAATGTTAAACAATATTATATACTAATTATTAGTTAAAAGTTTTTTTTTTTTGTTTAATGTATACTATTTGCTATGATTGTTTATATGGTTCAAAATCCATTACTTATACATACAGTAATATATACTAATTTCATTGTGAAAGAATACTTAATTTTACTTAATATATTCCATAAATTAAATATTAAACATTATAAATATTAATTATTTGCTAAAATTATACTATTTTTTGTTTAATATATACTGTTTACTGTGATTTTTTTATTTTATTATGCCTTGTATAAATGATAACAAATACTAATTATATTTTGAAAGTATATTGAATTTATATGAGAATTTTATACTAAAAAAAACTAAATTTTATAATAATATATGCTATTTATTGTTGGTACTAAAAAATTACCAAATTTTATGATAATGTATAATGCTTATTGTGATTTGTTTCTTTTTTAATAAGAGACTAGTGTTTTTAATTTTAAAATTGATTTTAAATTTTAAAATTGGTATTATAATTTTTCGTTTAAAAAAAAAATAAAACCTAGCTAATTTGGAAAAATAAAAAAAATTAAATGTATAAATTTATGATATGTGAAGCAAAATCAACATAAATTTTATAATAGATATACCATCATATACTTTTTGTACTAGCCCAATCAACAAATAAGAGATTTTTTTTTTTTTTTAAGACTAGACCAACAAAATTATTTAACGGGAAAAAACATATAATTATGATTGAAACTATTAACTAAAAAGAGAATAAATAAAAAAATTAAAATAACAAATAATATATACTAATAAACACATAAATATTACTTGAAATTTTGAGAATAAATTTTATATAATATCAATTAATTCTATTAAAAATTAATTTTAAATTTTTATAAAATAAATAATTATTTATTAAATAATAAATTTTCAATCAAATTTATATAAATATAAATCATATTAAAAAAATTGATAATCCTAATTCGATAGACATCTAAATAAGCATTGTTATACACAAATCCTATTTTGAATAAATATTTGAAGAAAAAAGTACGAGACATAAACGAAGCGCATGAATGAGGGTTATAAATATTTTTTTTGGGGGATCACAGGCTATTTTTGCACCAAAAAAAGAGATAATTAAAAAGTAAATATTTTTTTTTACTTTTTATTTTTATGTTCTCAGGTATTTGTGTAAAAATTCCTTAACATATAGAGTTGAGGATGAGAATAGTGAAACTCTTCCCAAATCCGCAGTGTTGCCATCCTTGATAATGAACAGGTGCAGAGTTTTTTGGTAAGGCCTTTTCTTAAGTAAGCTAGTTAGGGCTGTCAAAAGGCCATATTAAGCTTAGATGGACTGAAGAGAAGTTGTTTGGGGCAGACCCATCATTGGTGTTCAGCTTCGAGTTAGATTTTGGGTGGCCCAAATCATTCAATTAGTATTTTTTTTTTCCTCAATTTGTTTACAGTCTCTTTTTTTTTTTTGTTTTTTAATTTAATCCTCAATTTTAAATCAATGCTTAATGAATAAAAATACCTTCCAAAAAAAAAATCCCAATTAAAAAAATATATATATTTTTCAAATTTGAATTTTAATATAATTCCTTTATAAAGCTTGAATTGTAATTAATTATTCTCATTCCTGCGCAATTTTTAAAGATTTATAATAATTTTAAGTTTAATGAATAAATAAAATAACAAAATATTATATTGTTTATCGAATTCAAATTTGCTTAATAAATAAAAATAAATTAGATAATTATCACAATAATTTTTTATATTTATTAAATAAAAAAATAATTTAAGAACTAAGTAATTAATAAAAAAATTTATTTAATAAATAAATAAATAATTTAAGAACATTTATTAAATAGGCTAAATAATTAAAGTTAGGTATTATTGTCTTTTATATTAATTAAAAAAAATACTTTTTAAAAAAATATACATAAATTAAATACAAAATTATCTACACTTCACCAGAAAGAATTTTACAAAAAATATACTTCCAAAAAAGTAAACTATGTGATATTAAATGATATATCTTATTAATTAATAAATTGCAAAAAACTCTAGATACCAGTAAATTATGTATGCAAAACTATTTTCTATTTTAAATAGTAGAATTACCATTAGAAGTTAATGAATACAAAATCTTAAAAGAGATTTGGATTAACGAATCAAAGTATAAACAAAAAGAAAGAAATTCAATTTTAAAATTTTATTATCAGTTCTTTGTACTTAAACTTGTTTTAAGGGCGAGACGTTAAATTTACTAAAAAAAATAAAAATAAAAATAAAAAAAAGAATGAATGAATGGAATGAGAAAGGAGGAGTCGATTTTAGTGGCAAATTATATCATATATCTCAATCCATATTGTATCATTATTTTAGAAAATAGATTAAATATTAAATATGTAATAAAAATATATAAAAGATTAATGGTGCAGTTGGTTAATAAATTAACTTTATGAATTGATTGGTGTAGGTTTGATTTTCAGGGTTTTTTCTCTTTTTCTTTGTTCTTTTTTTTAGTTATTATATTTTTTTCTTTTTTTTGCTTTTTTATTTATTTGTAATATTTTGCAATTAAAATTATATTTATCTTATTTTATTACCCTAAGAAAAAAATTATATTAATAGTTGAGTTTTTTTTATTCTTTTAAATTAAGTGCTAATTATTTTTTTCATTTTTATTTGTTTAAGTATTTAAAATTAAATCAATTAATTAAATATATAATTATTTTTGTTTCTCCCATCTAATAATTGTTGTAATTTTAATTAGATATATTTAAATCATTATAATTAAAATAATTATTATAAAATATTTAATTATAAAATAATTTATTTTAAATAATATAATTTCATTTTTAAATAAAAAATATATATTCATTGCTTATAAAGTGTATATTCATTATTTATAAAGTGTGTATGCATATGTTATTTCATTTTTTTTTCATTATTTGATTTTTTTAAAGGTCTCTAACATTCAAAAAAATATATATATATAAATGGAACACAAATTTTTTTAAATAAAATGGTATTTTTTCTTTTTTTTTTATTTGTTTCAATAATTGGAGTTGAACCAATTAATTAAAAATATAAATTATTTTTGTTTCTCCCATCTAATTGTTGTTATAATTTTAATTAGATATATTTAAATCATTATTATTAAAATAATTATTATAAAATATTTAATAACTCAAATTATAATATAATTTATTTTTAAGAATAGAGTTTAAGTTTCATATTCATTACATATAACACACATATTTATTGAATAAAGTTAAATGTTCATTTGAATGAAATCAAATGTTCATTGCAAGAAGAAATATCATATGATGTAAAAAATATCCGATGATTTGTATGTTTATTATATATAACACGTATGTTCATTTTAATATATTTAGATATTCATTACAATGAAATAATATGTTCATTACAAAAAGCAGTAACATACTCAAAATTTCAAATATATATATATCAATTTGAAAAGGTTTTTCCAAAACATTGATTTTTGCTTCAATGTTTTGAGTAACTTCTGAAGGTGTTGGGGAAGAAGGGACAAGCATGTCTTTTGTTTCTTCTTTAAGGTTTGAAGATTGACTTTTATATACTGGTTTTGGTATAATAGTATGATAGTCAACATTTTGAAGGGTGGAGCTAGGTATATCTGAGGTAAAATACATTGGTTTTTGTATTTGGGTTTGAAGTTGCTTTGAATGGTAAGGAGCATATATAACTGATAGAAGATTTGAGACTCTTTCTACGTCAACAGTTGAGGATGTAGAGGCACTAGCATCAGAAAATCTTGAACTAGTTGATTTTCTGTCAAAAGTAAGTTTGACTCTGCCATCTTTGAATTGGGTCATGTTTTTAAGGTTAGTGTTTAGTTCAAACTGTTTTGGAAGCTCTAGTTGAGTAGCTTTTTCTAAGATCTATTATTCTGGCAATGTAATGTCTTTCCATTGGATGGTCTTAGGGATAACAACATTGGATCTTGAAAGATCTGTTTGAAGCAAAAAGGTTTTTCCTTTTGAGAATTGTTGAACATGTTTTGAAGCAAAAACTGTCATAATTGTTTTGTAATGAATTTTGAAAATCAATGCTATTGGAATTGAACCTTTAAGCATTTTGAAATTGCGAGTCTTTATTTGAATAACAATATTCTTTAAAACATTCGTATCATTTAAAAAGACTGTTATATTTAGATAGCAATCAAAGCTAATAAGTGCTTTGTTAAAATTAGACTCAATGGTTCCTAATAAAAAATCCTGAAAGTTTGTAAATTTAACATTTCCAAGAATTGATAGGATTGAAGTATTTAGACCTCCTCTAGTAAGGGGTATTATATATAAATTTATATATATACACTAAATTTATGTAAATTTATAGAAAGTAAATTTTATTTAATGCATTAGATAATTTATCTAAATAAATATAAAATGATATTTAATAATTCTATTAGTTTTATCAAATTCAATATAGATAAAGAATCAAACTGATAATTTTATAAAAATAAATAAAAAAATATTTATAAAAAAATTCAACTATCAATGTAATTTTTTCTTATAGAAATTAATATAAATTTAATTAAAATAATTAAACAAATAAAAAAATTAAACCATTAATATAATTTCAATTGCAAATATTCTATAAAAAAAGCAAAAAAAAAGAATAATTGAAAAAGGACAAAAAAAAAAACAAAGAAAAGCTGAAAAAGGGAAAAAAAAAAAAAAAGAATAGTTAGGAAAAAAAACAGAATTTCTGATGGAATTCAAAGCCAACACCTCAAAGAAATAAGTTGATTGTATTAACCAACTACACCAGTTAGTGTTTTTAATTTTTTTATTATATATATTAAAATTAATATTTAAATTTCTGAATACACATTATAATATAAATCAGAGTTCATTATAATGCACATTCCATTTCAGTTGGAGATCTTTCTTTGTCTATCATTGTTGGTGACAGGAGGGTAAATTGACAGATGGCGTGGCTTGTTTAATTTCCTTCTGCTTTTTCTAATAGTCAAGGTTGTCAAATGTCGTAATTATTGTAATTCAGTGATATGAATGGCATCAAGATTCAAACTATTTTTTCTTTTTTTGCCAAAGAAGATTCAAACTATTGAAAGATAAAGTTTTAAATGCACAAATCAAGAATAGTAATGTATCTAGAAATTATCATTTGGCGGGATGACGATGGAAATCCATTATTCCTCTATCAATAATTTTCTTTCATTTTTGTTTTCATCCCATTTCATTGTTTTCTTATCCTTATTCCGACAAAGATCTTTATTTCCATAGGAAATCCCCACCCTATTTTACATTTTTTTTTTATTTTCAAGATATTATAATCAGTAAAAGAAAATAAAAAAAAAACACAATATTATAATCAACAAAAGAAAAAAAAAACTCATATTTTGTTAAAAAAATATAAATTTTGTAGTATGTATCTATATGTATATATTATAGTTAAAAAAATATAAAATACTATTTTAAAAGAAAATAAATATAAAGAATTAAAAAAAAATTACCTTAATAGAAATTGAGATGGTTATGGAATGTAATTGAAGAAAATTATTTGGAGTTTTAGAGATGTTAACACAAAGAAGAAAAAAATTTATAAATGATGGCTAATTCTAATCCTAATATTATTTATGTATATAATAAATTAATGGTATTTTATAGAATAATAATATTACATAACTCAACACTATTTTTTTCTTTTTTGGTTAAATATCGTAATTATTGTAATTCAATGATGTGAATGGTATTAAGATTCAAACTATTTTTTCTTTTTTGGCCAAAGAAGATTCAAACTATTGAAAGATAAAGTTTTAAATGCACAAAACAAGTATAGTAATTTATCTATAAATTATCATTTGGCGGGATGACCATAGAAATTCATTATTCCTCTAATCAATAATTTTCTTTCATTTCCATCTTCATCCTATCTCATCGTATGAGAATAATCTTTTCCTTATCCTCATTCCTACGAAAATCTTTATTTCCATGTGAAATCCCCACCCCATTTTACATTTTATTTTTATTTTCAAGATATTACAATTAGTAAAAGAAAATAAAAAAAAAAACACAATATTATAATAAGCAAAAGAAAAAAAAAACTCATATTTTGTTAAAAAATATAAATTAGGTAGGGAATTCAAACTAATATTTTCACTTCTCAATATAAAAAAGTAGACCAATTAAATTATCTTATTAGTCATGATTGGCTACTTTTAAATTTACCAAATTTAATCTAAACAACAGATAAAGTGAAAGGTTTCAGGATGTGCTTTCTTTCATTTTAATTAATTTGCTAATTAGTGTAGGCCTACCAAAATGCATTTTTTAATTAATCATTTTTTTTCCACATCTCCTAAAAATTTTAGGCTGATTTATAAAGCATTTGTTTGCTGGCCAGTACCCATCAACACCAGATATGGGCAAAAATAGAAATATAAATAAAATATAGCATACCCTATCAAATAATTAAATACTAAATCTTTTTTTTTATTATTATTTTTTATACCTATTTTTTTTTTAAATACTAGCAAGAAAAATACCTAACAAGAGATAATATTTCCTTTTAACATCTTTTAATGATTAGCGATAACTATTTATAATTTTGCAAACTCAAACTCCAAATCTTTCATTATCATATTTTTAAAATAATAAGATCGTACCTTATTGCTATTCCTTGTGTCTATTTGTGGCCTAAGTGCAATAATTTTTTTTTTTTTTTTTGGTTTTTAACAACAAGGGCTAAGTATTTATATGTAGAAGAACGATTGGGATTTAATTTTTGATATCTAGTATTATATCTACATATAAAATATAATGTCTTGCATGCTGGTTCAATAATTCAAATACCCTATATGCTGCTTGGTCTGGTGGCATTAACGAAGTTGTCAATCCTCGACTGTTAGGTGTAGCTGGGCTCTAACCTATCATTTTCAAACAACAAAAATAAATTAATTTATTCTGTGTATCAATTATTAGTTAAAAAGTAAAAAATGTGGAATAAAACAAATAATATTCTATCAAATTCTTAAAAAATATAAATATTCATGTAACTTGATTGACTGTTTCATATGATAATACATTATTCAGATTTAAGATTTGTCTGGTTTTTTTTTTTTTTTTTTTTTTTTTTTATTTTTATCGGGAAAAGTATTATATTAAAATTTTTTATAAAAATTTATTTAATATTCATATAATCACGATCTTTTGAGATGAAAATACACTATTAAGACTTAGGGTTTATTTAGCATTATGGTTAAGAAAAGTAGTATATTAAAAATGTGTATAGAAGATTATAAAACTACTTTAACGTGAATTTGACATATTGTAATCAACCAATCAAAATTAAACAATCATTTAGGAAAAATTATAACATTTTAAGTATTATTTGGTGTGGGAAAATAAATTAAGAAAGTATTATTTTCTGAAAAGTGAAAAATTTTCATTTATTTAGTAGTCATTATTGAAAAAGTTACCGAAAAATACACTTTTTTATGAAAAGCAATAAAGAAGTTAAACTTTTTTAATTAAAATAAATATAATTGACATATTTACTGTCTATTAAAAGAGTCTAGATAAATGAAGATTACATATTATCGTCTTTTATATTATTAAAATCAAATAAAAAAAGTCTATTTCTCAAAAAATTATTTGTAAATTAAATATATATTTATTTATATTTCATAAGAAATAACTTTACAAAAAATATACTTATCAAGAAGTATACTTCACAGCTAATATCTGAAAAGGGTGAGTTAATTTTAAAATCCTCTTACTGAAACAAGCAAAATTTTAGATTAGAATTTGTAATAATATTTACATGGAATAATTGGTTGGTGATAGAGCTTATTTCTATTAATTCTTATTGAGTGTAGTTTGACATTACAGTTACACTGTTTTTATTTTATTTACGGCTTAAAAAAAATCATAATTTAAGAAAAATTATACTTTTTACGACGTATTGAATAAATCTATCTCAAAATTTATTATTATTTTTTTTGCAATTGCACTTTTTTTTAGAAAATAAATAATTTTATCCCAATCTAAAAAAAATTATTACAATTAACTCCAAAAGTCAAAATTAAGAAAAAAATCCAAACGTCAAAATTAAGAAAAAAATAAAAAGGTCTATTGAATAAATCTACCTGAACTTTAACAAGTCATTTGGAACAAATTAATTTCGCAAAATTTTGTAAATTTTATTTTGAATTTCACATTTTTAAAAAGTTATATTATGTGTTTGGAACATAAAAAAATATGAATTTTTATTCTATAAATTCAATTACATAGAAATGAATATAATTAAATCAAATTCCACCAAAATAGATAAAATTTTCAAATGAAATTTTCGAAAGTAACAAAATAATATTAAGGATAAAAATATACTTTTTTTTTTCATCTTTTATTTATATTCTTTCTCTCTTCTCATCATCTTTTCTCTTTTGTGTTTCTGATCTCTCTCTTCTTATTACACACTCTCTAGTCAACTGCCATGATTTTAGGCCATAATTGGCCATGATCTTAGGGCGTGATTTGTATATTAGACCATGATTTTTAGGCTAATTATCTTGTACATAAGTAGGATGATTATGATTTTTATATTTCTGTCTATATTTCTATATTTCTATCTATATTTCTATAATAGAAAATGGATTTTTATAATATAGTTATTTATTTTATATATTTCTATTTCTAGTATAGAATTTATATAAATAGAAAATAAAAATTTATTTAGAATAGATTAAATTTCATTAAATTTTCACACCAATCGGACATCATTTGGATCTCCAAATAATTATTTTTCTAAATTGACCTGTGTAAATTTTTTTACCAAATAGTCATTACATTATTTTTAATTTTGTTCAATCCAACCGTTGGATCATCTCCAAACTTAAATATGATAAAAATAACATCTAATTGAAAATAATATCAAAATTTCACCGTCAAATTTTATCCCAATAATTTATTATCAATTTCCGAAATTACTAGTCATCTAATATATATATAGCTAACCCAATTTCAATTCATGAGCAAACTTTAACATGTTCTCTTACAATCTCCAATTAAATCAAAAACCAAACATACAAATTAATTCTAATAAAATAGATAGAAACAATGGCTTACCTCAAATAATCAAAATTTTAGAAGAAAACTTGAAAAACACTATTTAGAAACTTCAAAAATCCTATTTATTTATTTTTTTCTTCTAGTCACCCACAATGCACTTTTATTTCTCAAGCACTCAATCACTATCATTCTTTTTTTCTTATTCTTCTTGCTCTCCCTGACAGCTAAAAATCTTTTCTCTCTAAAGTTATTGATACTTATATAAAGTTTCACTAACCCTATACAACACCACACACAGTAACACACATTTATACACATATGATTATATATTAAATATATAAATAAATAAACTTAATATATATATATATATATATATATATATATATATATATATATATATATATATATATATATATATATATATATATATATATATATTAAGGAACATATATATTTATAATTAAAATAAACTCTAATATACATATATAAATATAACTATTTCTTCTTATACTTGTTCTCTACTTAATTAATCATAAAACGTTCCTAATATGAAAATCAAGTATTTCACAAATAGTGTGGTCACATATTCACAATGTACATTTACTAATAAAAATTAAATGAAATTTAAATTATCACACTTATTTCAGAAATATTTATTCTTGCGATTAAATAACAGTGTTTATCATATTGAAAATGTAATTTAATAGTATCAATAATTACTCAAATATCGATTATTTAATACTCATTCTATTTCAAAATATTTATCGTTTTAAAAAAAAAATTTCTTTAAATTTTTTTTATCTTTTTAAGACGTCAAGAAAGTATTTATTATTTTTTTTCAACTTTACTTTTTATTTATTCTCATACTAAATATTTATATTAATTGTTTTTCTTTTTATACATCAAAATCAATAAAGGGTATTTCAGTTTTTTAACCTTCAACTTACGATAATTTAATAATTTTCTTAATCTATATAATAAAATTTTAAATGACAAATGTTTTGGAACAGATAGAATATATTGATATCATTGATTCTATTTAGTTGTGTAGGAAGTTATAAACATAAATTTGTTTCATCAAATTTATACACACAAACTTTAATATAAGGTAAATGATGTCTATACTACTTAATTTATTCAAGTTCAATAAATTTTCTCGTAAATATAAAAGAGTGATGTGTTATAAATTAATGGCAAATCAAATTTAAAATTTTAATTAGATTTTGACTAATATATAATAAGGTGTTTCTAAACTAGGGTTTATCCAAAAGGGTATAATTGAGGTAAAATTATTTATTTTATGAAAATGGGGTGTAACTGCAAAAAAAATATATATAAAGTTTGGGTAGATTTGTACTTCAATAGGCCAATAGTTGTCTTTTTTTTTTTTTTTTTTTTAATTTGGGGTACAATTACGACAATTTTTTCAATTTTGGATAGAAGTTGTACAGTTTCTAAAAATAGTGTATAATTATAAAAAGATACAAAATTTGGGATATATTTATTCAATATGCATCTTTTTAACTTTTTCAAATCAAAATGCAGTTGAAAAAACTTTAAATTTTTTTTTAAAATTTCAAAGTACAATTTTTTAAAATAGCTCCAAACTAAATCTCAAATTGACTATGATGAGAATTTAATTCTTTGATATTAAATAATTTTTTAAGTTGGGATAATTTTTTAAGTTGGGCACAGTGATGGAGCTTTTTTTTGGTAGGCTAAACTTCAAAAAAAAAAAAATTTTTTGAAAGTTGTATTCATTTACCATTATCATTAAAATCTAAATGTGATATGATCCGTTATAAATCTCAAATTGTTGGGTGAATTCCAATGGCCTACAAGAGAGTTAAAGGGCATTAGGGGGTCAAGCCTTTGGTTTCACAAAAACCCTCTAACATTCAATTCAACCATGGAGTTATGAGAGATTGTGGAAAATACATTCTTGCTCTTAACAGTATTTTTATTGAAAGAATGAGGTAAGAGTATGAAGAATTAGTCCTTCCTTTTGATTAAAGGCATGCTATGTGTTTTACACCTGTTTGAGCAATAACTTGCTAGGGAAGATGTTCACATGTTATTAGGTTCATGATAGATTGTCCAGTAAGAAAGATCCATGTCAAAGAAGATTAATATCTTGGAGGATATTCAGAAAATGAATTTCTGTGCGCAGCTGGAATAAGTGAGATAGCTGTCTGATAGATGTCAGTTCATAACGTGATGCTCATTAAATGCTTAAGTGACAACTATTAGTCAATCACATGTTCCTCTAATTCGCTAACGAGGTAGAGGAACGGCAAGGAGGTACCTTGCCTAGGGAACTATTGACGTCCTTTGAGATCTCTTTTTTTTTTTATGCTCAAATTAGAGGTTCATATGAGATTTTTTGTTTGAAATTAGTCATAGACAAGTAAATAATCTAATCTATTGAGATATTGAATTATTTTATTTCTTATAACAATAAGATAACTAAAAAAATTGGTGTACTGAAATATTAATTTAAAATTAAAATTTAACACATGATTTAAAAAAATTAAGTCTTTTGTATATTGTGACAATAATTTCTTTTTAAAAGGATTATACTCATTAATATTTAATTAAATATTAATATTAGTAAAAGAAAGTATTTTGGAAGGGGGTCATTTAATATTAATCTACCACATCATCAATGTGTTTGAAAAAAAAAAGAACAACCCTGTCTGCGGTCCTCACCCCTTTTATAATAGTATGTTATAAAAGTTGACTTGATTTTCAAGTAAGTGAATAAAAAAAGTCATCAATTAAAAATTTAGCCGAGATCCAAATAAAATTTTAAATAATATCATATATTTATTATTTATATATTAAAAATAAATATAATATATTAATAAATATTATTTATATTAGGTATTTTGTTGATATGCACAAATAATGAGAATTATTTGTCAAAATAATAAATCTTATATGTTAAAATAACGAGCGTTTATAACAGAAAATACTAAATTTATAAGTGACCTAAATCAATTTATAGAATGATTCTCAATATTTCCCGTTAAACAAATATTCTACTTAGATAAGACAATGGTCAATCTTAAATACCGTGAATATAACTTTTTAGTTATCATTTTCAATATTAATGGCCATGAGAAAGATATCACATGGGAAATAAAATCAATAGTTGAGGATATTAAATTATAAATAATAATAATAATAAATAATGAGCTGGATTTTTTTTATGAAAATGGATTGACCATTTAGAACAAATTATAAATAGATGGGGATGGGTCCATCCCTACCCATTACACATGTATATTAAGAGAATAAATGTGTTAGATATATTATTAACCTATTTATAATTATAACTATCCATTTATCATCCATACCTTATTTAAATGGGTGGGTATGGGTGATAAATAGTTATGAGTCATTTTGACACCCTTCAGGTCAAATATGTTTTTTTAAACTTTTTTCTCTTATAGTCGTATATAATATGAATTTAAAATATAAAGGATTAAATCCATCATATTTAGCTTAATTAACAAGTCCATCTATCTTTTTATAAATTAATTAAATGGACACGCAAATTTGTTTTCTTAACAAAATAGTCATTATATTTAAAATAATTAAAATTTTTCATTAAGTAAATAAAAATACTATTATATATATTATCTTGTTGTAAAACCTAATATTATTCCATATATTTTAAACAATAAAAAATATATATTTTTATTATAAATAACAAAAGAGATTATACATATCAAAAAATTATAAACTTTCATTATAATTATTTTGGAATACATATATAATTTTTTTACTTAAAATATAACTTTAAATTTTTAGAATATATAAATTTTTTATTTTTTTTTAAAATTTCGTTTCATTGAACTAAAAAATAAAAAAAAATCTTAATTATGTACCAAAATTAATTTTGGATCTAATAAAATGAATTAAAAAAAACTCACTAATCAATTTAAATTTTTTTCTTATAATCAAAGTTATTTTAGTACTTTTACTATTAAATATATCACTAGTTACTAAAAATTATTTCAAATAATAACAAAGGACTATTATGTTAATCAACACAAAATGTGATTGATTATTTTATTAGTTTCTTAAAAAAAAGATGAAATTATTAATTAGACTAAATATAAGGGATAAAAAGAATTTTTTTTTATATTTTTAATTCATATCCAATGCCACAAAGAGATAAAACAAGATTAAAATAACAATTTTAATTAAAGAGCATAATTATGAATAATTTTAGAAGTTTAAAGTATTATAATCTATTTTGAAATAAAATTATAAAAAATCCAAAAAAAAATTATTTTTCTTCATTATTTTAATCTCTGTTCATATGTGCTCAGCTTTATATTATTTTTCTTCTAATTTTCAGTGATTTTCATGACTTGCACCAAATCAACTAGTCCATAAATAATTAAAGATAATTTAGATATGACTTACTGATTTATAATTGAATCTTGCTTTCCCTGTAGGTAATTGCAAATGATTCTGAGGCTGTTATATGGATCAACAACCTTCCCTAATTGCTCTATATATCCTCGACAATTTGTTACAACAATATTGGTTTTGGATACTTGGTAGTATTTCGTGCCCAGATACATGCAACATCAGAAGTTTCTGCATAAGCATATCGGTTATAAAATATATATAATCATACCAGCAGTTTTGAAAACGCAATAAATATGTTTGCGGATTCGGTGAAGGATAAGTTTTCTTTGCATGCCAAGTGATTAATACTTTTTCTTTTTTATTATTTTTTTCGTTTTCACGATGATACATAAATTATATATATTACTAGAAAAAAAAAAGTTATTTAGCATTTATGTTTCTTTAAACCATATTATTTTTGTTGAAAATAAATGAATCCCAAGTGAAGAGAAAATAAATTATTAGATTATATAAAATAAATATTAGAAATTAATGAGAATATATTAATATCTATAAAAGTTTATCTATATTTATATTTTTTTTTAAATTATAATTTTTAAAAGTCATTTATAAAATTATTAAAAATTTATAAATTCTGTAAATTATAAAAATCTTAATTAAAAAATACCTTTAAGATTAGTTTTGGATTAAATAAAAAAATAAAAATTAACCAAAAAAACCCTACGTAGAGGTAAAAAATAAAAAACTAAAAGAAGCAATCAATATCAGCGGTTGTGAGGGCTACTCCCAACATCGAGAAGCGAGTCCTGCAGTGCTGTAGTGTGCCTTCCCCTTGAAATTTAAGTGACTAATCACTTCGTACATAAGTGCAATTGTTCGTTGGGTGGTTGAATTAATGCATTTATTTGAATTAATGCATTCATTTGAATTTGCCAAAGGAATTAACTCCTCTTTTTCCGAACAATGGGAGTGATAGGTGTGGAATATTTATTGTGTTGGATGGATTCACAGTATTTAAATACTCCTTTCACCTTATAATATTTATTTGATAAAAAAAATAAAAACAATTAATAAAAATGATTTAACAAACAAATAAATTGGGTAAAAGAGCAAAAAAATAATAATAATAAATATTATCTCCGTCCCAAAAAAAATTATTCATTATTTTTTTTATTATATCCTTAAACATTTATCCACTCTAAAAATAAGATATTTATCTATTTTATTCTTATTAATTGAAAAATATATATTTTTAAAATTAATAATAAAAGTATTAATAAATTAGTATATGCAATAATATAAGTAAAAAAATATAATAAAATTTATGAATTGACAAGTAATTAATTATATTTTCTTAAACTATGTGAGAAAAAAAAATGGACAATCTTTTTGAGATAAAAAAAGTATCTTATTTAACTCCTAATGAACAATTATTTTGAGCAAAAAAATTTAAAAATGCGTAAATAACTCCAAAAAAAATCAAATATTTGCAATTTTTAAAATATGGTTATTAAAAAGATTTATTTCGCATGCAAATACTTAAATTTTAACATTTTTTTAATGAGATGTTGCTTGACAAATTTTGGTCAGAAATTCACCAAAGTTATGTGGCATCTACACATCACTCCAGCTGTCTGTCAATTTATATCATAAATTCAAAATCATTTAGCATCATGAAATCAGGAGTATAATAAGTATAATAAGCATATTAAAATATTAATATAATAAGTTCATATAATTGGTTAACACACTAGCATTGGATCATAGAGATCTTAAGTTCAAGACACACACAATTCTTTTTTTTTTTTCTTTTTCCATTTATTATTTTTTTCTTTTTTTATTTATTCTTTTTTCTTTTCCAGTTTTTTATTTATTCTTTTTTTTTAGTTTTTTTTTCTTTTTTCTTTTTAATATAAAAAATATTGAAAAAAATTATATTAATGATTGAATTTTTTATTTAATTCTTATAATGATAATTAATTTTAATATCATTAATTTTTCAATGTAATTTTTATTTATGAATTTTAATATTTTTATGGGTAATTTTTTTACATGGTTTTTAAATACAATTTAACAAAAAGATAAATATCATATTTATATTTTTCATGAAAATGAATTTTTAAAAATTAAATATTTTTTAAAATAATAATAAATTTATTGAAAATTTATCGTCAAATATAATTTATATGATAATCATGTTCACCACTTATAAGTAACATATTGATCGAGTATTACTTATAAATTCATCAAATATATATTGTAGTTTTATCATTTATAAATTCTAAATTCATATTAAACTTTAAATTATCATATTTATTATATTTAAAATTTAAATTCATCACATATAATTATCAAATTTATTAGATATAACATTCATATTCATTATATATCACATGTAAATTTATTATCTTTTATTGTCATATTCATGATTTAATTATTTTATAATTTAATTTTATTCATTCCTCATATTTATAATTTTAATTATTTAATATTTCACATATAATTATAAAGTTTATTAGATTTAAAATTTAAATTTATCATATATAACTATCAGATTAATTAGATATAACGTTTAGATTCATTATACATTATATGTATATGCATTATCTTTTACTGTTATATTCGTGATTTAATTGTTTTATAATTTAATTTTATTCATATCTCATATTTATAATTTTCATTCTTTAATATTTCACATGTAATTATGAGATTTGTTAGATTTAAAATTTAGATTCATCACTCTTTATATTTAAAAATTAATTAAAATATTTTTTATTTATGTGAAAAATACTCTTTAAAATAGAAAGTATAATTAGAAATACTCTTAAGTAATTTAATAATATAACAATATAAAAAATATATATTATTTTTTATTAAATAATTTAATAATTATTTGATACAGCATTTGAGTCAGATGACTGTATGATGTGGTCACCACATAACAAATTCTTGTGAATTTCTCATTGAAATTTGTCAAGTGATCTCTAATAAAAAAAAAAGTTTAAATATTTACCTCTAATTTTTTTTTTTAAATTCGCCAAAATTTAATACTTTCAGGGTCATTTACCCTACTAAACTCAAAATTAATATTTTATATTTCTCCTAGTGTTGTATTATATATAAATAAATTAATTTTCTTGTATTTCTCCTAAAGTTGTATATAATTTACAAAAATATATAATTTACAAAAATTCCAATAAACTCCATTATTTTTTAATTTAAATAAATACCTGAATTTTTACTTTGACTAAATTAAATATAATATTTGTGCAAAAAGAATAAAAAAGTATTTTTTTTATTTTTTAAATAATAAAAATTTTCTTTTTATTTTGTTAACATTAATCAAAGTTCATTAATGAATTAAAAATAACTCAAAATTGTTTAATTAACAAAAATGAAAAACAAAGATAAGGATAATAAAAAGTTGATTAAAACTAATTTTTTTTTTTTTTTTTTTGTTTCCTCCCTAAATTGAAAATCAAAAACTCAATTTACGAACGAAATGAAAAGAAGAAGTTTAGTTTAAGTGAATTCATGATTATCCTTATCTTTGTTTTTCATTTTTTTTTTATTTTGTTAATTAATGATGTTGAGTGAGTTTAATTTGCCATCAAGTTTTGATTAATAACTTGTTGAGAAATTTTTACATAAACTGAATTTGTTGCTTTAATGGTAACACATCAGATAGATTGTATTTTATTTTTATTGGATTAGTCTATGGTAAATTATATCTTATGCCATAATGCATTATAGTCTCAAAGTATAGATATATTATATATATAATAAAATAAAATTAAAAAGACTGGTTGGTATACATGGTTAACACATTAGCTTGTCAGAATTGCGAGAATCAAACTCCCTCTATTTTTTTTAATTTATTCTTTGTTTTTTTTTAGTTATTCTATTATTTTGGCTTTTTTATTTGTGTATAATATTTGCAACTAAAATCATATTTATTTTATTTTATTTATCTGAGAAAAATTAAATTAATTGTTGAATTTTTTTTATTTGTTCAATTATTCTAATTAAATTTGTATTAATTTTTATAAGAAAAATTACATTAATGGTTGAATTTTTTTTATTTAATTCTTATAATGATAATTAATTTTAATATCATTAATTTTTTAATATAATTTTTATTTATTAATTATAACATTTTTATGGGTAATTTTTTAAAATGGTTTTTAATGATAATTTTACATTTTTATAAAATATCATGTTTATCTTTTTTATGATAATGAATTTACACTATGACGCAGATTCATACATGATAAATTGTAAGTTTATCAAACAGAAAATATAAATTTATTATTAGTACGGTGTGGATTCATTGAAAATTTATTATTAAATATAGTTATAGGCAATGGGATCATTAAGTATTGCTTATATATTCATTAAATATAAAGTGTAAGATATAAAGCATAGGTTTATAAGATATAAGACATAAGTTCACTACTTATAAAAAATATCTTTTATTTTTTTACTGGTATAATTGATGAATCTACAATTTACAAAAAAAAAAAAAATTATATGATATATTTGATGAATCTATAAATAATATATAATAAACATGTTATTTATAAATGGTGAACATAATCATTATACAAATTATATTTGACAGTGCATTTTCAATGAACTTAAAATTTATTATTGATGAATCTTCAATTTTTGTTTAATGAACATATAGCTTATCATATATGGATTTGCATGATAGTGAATCACAATACTAGTATAACTGATAAATTTAAAGTTTATAAATGATAAATTTACACCATATATTTGATGAATTTATAAGTAATACCTAATGAACTTATTGTTTATAAATAGTGAATATTATTATTATATAAATTATATTTAACGGTTAATTTTTAATATACATATACTTTATTATTGATAAATCTATAGTTTCTATTTAACTACAATTTATTATATATAAATCTATATGACAATGAATCACAATATTAATATAACTGATAAATTTATAGTTTACAAATGATTAACCTACATCATATATCTGATGAATTTATAAGTAATATTTAAAGAACATGTTGCTTATAAGCTGTAAATATGATTATTATATAAATTATATTTGACAAAGAATTTTCAATAAATTTATACCATACTATTGATAATTTAATTTAATATTCATAGATACAAAAACATAATTATAAACTAAAAAATAATATTGTGAAAATTAATTATATAATCAATTTAATAATTTTTCGAAGGCTTAATAATAATAATATAATTATTTTAAAAGAAATTTGATTTCAAAAAATTAAAAAACAGTTGATTTAAAAAAAGAAAACGTAAAAAAAAAAAAAAAAAAGGAAACACTTAAAAAAAAGTGTGTTTTGGACCAAATAAAAAAAACAAAAAAAGAATAAAAAACACAGAGTGTCAATCTCACCGTTCAAACCTGTGATCTGCAAAATATAAAACTAAACTAATAACCAGCTATATCAACTATTCACTTTGATATTTTTGCTACATATGTAATAATTAATCTGTCTCCTGATTTATAATACAACATGAACGAGATCTATAACATAATAACTCTTAGTTTATAAGTAACGTGGCATTATTAATTTATATATTTGTATTCGATTAGTCTATATATAAATGATAAATTTAGTTTACTTAAAAATTCTTTGATTTTTCTATTAATGATAATAAAATAAAAAATTTATTATTTAAAAATTAGATTCAATTGAGCTAAAATTAAAATTTAAGTGTTTATTTAAGAAATAGGACCAAAAATGCAAAAAGTATTTTTTTCGCCAAATAAGGCAAAAAGTATTTGGCATAGCTGATTTAGCACTTAATCATGAAATAGAAAAAACAAAGAAAAAAGACTTTTCCTTTTTCGCGAATTGAATTTTCGAGAGATTCAATTCAATATATATTTTAAGGTTTTGACATATAAATTAATAAAATTATTAAATTATTATAATTTTTATTTGAAAAAATTAAAATGTATTTTATTGATTCTGACGCGGACAAATAAGAATAACCGAACAAAAAAAATTCTTAATGGAAAGGAGTATTATATAAGCCTTGCTCTAGATAATAGCCATAGAAGAAGAAATCGAAGTCCATTAAACAGAGACACACTGAGAAAGAGAAATCAACAATGGAGAAAAGAGAGAGCTGCCATCCTTTGTTATGTGGAGGGAGTAGAAGTAGAATTACCAAATACAGCCATGGTCTCTCATCAGCTCAGATTCAATCGCTGGCTGCCATATGTGAAACTCTTATCCCTTCATTGCCAGTCACTGATATTAGCAACGAAATCCCAGTTGATAGACACCAAGCTATTCTTTCCTTCTACAAAGATTCTGGTTCTGAGCCCCCAATTCCTCATGAGGTCAATCTTATGTTTAATACTTTTCAATTATTATCATTAATCAAGTTTTTTTTTGGTATTAATTTTCATAAAAGTCTCTGTCTTGAGCAATGGATTGTTATTTATTTAATCACTAAATGCAAGAACTTTTCTGGGTTTTGTTCAGTGATTCTTTTCTGGGTTTTTGTCAATAAATGAATATAAAATTCATCTGGATAGTAAAAAACAATTTAATTTTTAAATGAATTCCCATTTCTGGAAAATTATTATTAAATGTGTCGTTCATTTTTATATTCTAGTTATTCAATTTCTGTAGAATTTGGCTAAGTTTAATCAATTTCAAAGAATTAAAATGTAAAATTATAAATGCATTTTCATTTATATTGACATATGATATGTGTGGATTTTAAAATGAATTTTATGAAATTTTAAGATTGTTTACTTTCGCATTTGACAATGGAAAGCAGGTAGCAGAGCTCCTGGTGAGCAGAGGTCTACCAGAAGCCGTGTTCATAGTGAAATTGGCTTTGAAAGTTCTGTCATTAAGATTGGGTACACTGTTGCTTTGTGGGTTCCTATGTTTTGATTGGAAATGGCCATTCCTTCATAAGTTTTCTGAAATTTCCCCGAAAAAGAGAGAAGAAATTCTTCAGAGGTGGTCAAGGCAGAAGTATTTTCTTCCTCTAAGAGTTGTCTTTCTTGTTGTCAAAATCTTCTGCTTGTACGTCTTTTTCTCCAGGGTAATTATTTTAATCTTGAATTTGGTTTTTTAGGTATCAAATAATCTGCTGATGATTTTTAAGACATAGACACGAAACTTACACAATACTGATATAAAAAATGTCAATACTTCATAGCTGATAATTTACGAAAGAAAGTTAATCTGAATAAAATATGAAATACCATGTCACTGTTTTTTATTTATTTTTTAACTTCTGCAAGTTCAAGAATTTCAATATCAGATTCAAATTGATTTTATAGAATTTCAATAGGAATGTAAAGGGTAATAATTTCTGACACTTTCAAGTTTCAAGTTCAACTGCTTGTTGATTTCGATATATATATATATATATATAGTTAAAAATATAGATATATCGAAATATCAATGAAAATATTGATATTTCGGAAAGATATTAATTTGAAATTTTAAAAAATAAAATAAAAATATTTTACATTTTTTAAAGAAATAAGAAATTTTAATATTAGTATTTATGTTTTGTTTTAAATTCAGAATCCCATAAATAAATTGAATAAACATAAGCACTTGACATTTCATTTCAATAGATTCAATTTTTTACTTTTTAAGAAATTAAAATAGAGTGAATTTTTTTATTGAAGAGAAATTTATAATTGATTAATAATATTTAATTTTAAAAATTTAATGAAACATATTCATATATGAATTTTAATGGCATAGACTAATAAAAATAATTTTATCCAAAGAATCTTGAATTCCTTTTGATATTATCTTAAATATATGTATTTAGTGCATCCAGTATTTATACTAATATTTTGTACTTTCATTTGTTTATGTTTATAAAAATGTATGAATTTTCACTTGCTGGAGCACAAACTTTTGATTTTTTTTTTTTTTTGAATTCCTAAAAATATTGTGTTATATTTCATTCATAGTTCACTGAATTTGATAAAATTTGACTAGAATGAATTTTAAAAACATGTAGAAATTATTGCCAGAATGAATTTTTTAGCATACAGAAATTCACTTACTGCAATTGAATGCTAAAATTATAACCCCCCATGATCTAACAAAACAAGCTGTAATGAAACCCCATATAGAGAGGTTTTTATTTTATTTTATTTTTTGGTTACAGACTGATGAAAAATCACAAAACCCGGCATGGGAAGCAATTGGATACCACAAAGACAGCAGAGAAAAGTTGAAAAGAGAAGAAAGACCTCTTGAGAAAGGGATCATAGAACTTGCAAATGAAGATGACTCTACTCTTGTCCAATCTCTCATCGAAAAAGGCCTTGAAGTCACTGAAGATCCAGAGAAAAACACTTGCAAGATCAAATGTGATGTTGTGATTGTTGGTTCTGGTTGTGGTGGTGGAGTTGCAGCTGCTGTTCTTGCAAGCTCTGGCCAGAAGGTAATAGTTCTAGAGAAAGGGAACTACTTCGTCCCAGAAGATTATTCTTCAATGGAAGGTCCTTCCATGGCTGAACTATACGAATCTGGTGGAATTCTATCAACTGTCGATGGGAAAATTATGATTTTGGCTGGATCAACTGTTGGTGGAGGCTCTGTTGTTAACTGGTCTGCCTGCATTAGAACGCCAGACAATGTTCTCAGAGAATGGAGTGTGGATAATAAGATTTCATTTTTTGGGAGCCCTGACTATCAAAATGCAATGGATGTTGTGTGCAAGAGGATTGGTGTTACAGATAATTGTTCAAATGAAGGATTTCAGAATCAAGTTCTTCGAAAAGGGTGTGAGAATCTTGGTTTAAAAGTTGAATCAGTTGCAAGGAATTCCTGTGCTGATCATTATTGTGGTTCTTGCTGCTATGGCTGTAGAACAGGAGCAAAGAAAGGGACAGATTCTACTTGGCTCGTTGACGCTGTAAATTGCAATGCTACAATCATTACAGGATGCAAAGCTGAGAAATTTGTGTTGGAGGATGATAATAGTGGGAGGAGTAGTAAAAAGTGCTTGGGAGTCATTGCAAAAGCTTCAAATACAAATATCACTAAAAAGCTGCAAATTGAGGCTAGAGCAACAGTTTCGGCATGTGGTTCTCTATTAACTCCTCCTCTATTGATATCCAGTGGATTGATGAATCCAAACATCGGTAGGAACCTTCATCTCCATCCAGTTGTAATGGCTTGGGGATACTTTCCAGAAAATGTATCAGGTATTAGGGGCAAAATTTACGAGGGAGGTATCATCACATCGATCCATAAAGTGGTCTCAGAGGGGTCCAAGGTCCGCGCCATCATAGAAACTCCAGTACTTGGGCCAGCCTCATATGCGGCATTATCACCATGGGTTTCAGGGCATGAATTCAAGGAAAAGATGGTGAAGTATCCTAGAACAGCCCATCTGTTTGCATTGATTAGAGATCAAGGTTCAGGAAAAGTGAAAGCAGAGAGTAGAATTAGTCACCGGCAAGACCAATTAGATAAGGAGAATCTTAGAATTGGCTTGAGGCAAGCTTTAAGAATTTTAGTTGCTGCTGGAGCTGTAGAAGTGGGCACTCACCGTAGCGATGGTCAAAAGATTACATGTAAAGGTATTAAGGAGCAAGATTTGGAAGAGTTCTTGGACACAGTTACATTACCAGGCGGGCTAAGTTCAAAGGAAGAACACTGGATCTTGCTCGTTTCTGCACATCAAATGAGTAGTTGTAGAATGGGAGCCACAGAGGAAGAAGGTGCAGTTAATGAAAATGGTGAAAGTTGGGAAGCAAAGAACTTATTTGTTTGTGATGGAAGTGTGCTGCCAACTGCAATTGGGGTTAATCCCATGATTACAATCCAATCCACAGCATACTGCATTTCCAAAAAGATCGTTGAATCCTTGAAGAATAAGTGATAGCTAAGTTACAATTATCCTTTGTAATGTATACAAAAGGATTGTGTAATAAGACGTTAAATAGGTGTAAACAAATCCCATTTCATCCTCTTCATTCTACTTCCAGTGGATTTAAGCATTGTTTTATAAGAAAAGCACAATATCAGTCAAGAGTGCAGCGCAGCAGCAGGAATGTATATGTGCAAATCACAAAGTACCAAGGCAGACATTTGTTAATGAATCCTTCGTTCTAAAATTTTCCACCTTTATCATTAGCATCCTTCCTTGCAAGACATACAGAAAAATTGTAAAAGAATAGTGCCTCTTGATTAGTAGGCTTGGGGTTCATTCATCACCTTGAACAACCAAAGAGATCACCATAAATTTGCTAACCACAAGAGCTCAACATGTAGAAACCGTAAAAAGGGATAAAAAATTCAAAGGGTAATAACCCTCATCCCTGCAATGTTATTGGACCAAAATTCAAAAACGTTTCGATTCACCAAAATCCATCTGGAGAGTTCTAAAATCGAGGACTAGAAACTGGGTTCATTTCTTGATTTCTTAACTGGCTATCGCTTTTACTGCTTTCTCTGCAGCATCATCCAGGTCATCTGCCGTGATCAGCGTCATTCCACTTTCCTGCACACATCGATCAACGTAGGCAACTCTTAGGAATTGATCATTAATGATGGGTAATCTCAATTCCCAAATTTTACATTTACCTTGAGAATCCTTTTTCCTTGGTCAACATTAGTGCCTTCCAGACGGACCACCACTGGTACTTTTAGAGAAACCTTTAAACAGAAGCACCAAAAAAAAAAAAAAAAAAAGTTAGTACTTCCATAATTCTTATAAGAGAGTTTTATTTTCTTCTTTGTGCTGGTAATTCTCATAAGAATTATCTCCCACGAATTAAATAAACAGACTGTCTTTTTTTCTTATTCTTTCCTTCTTTTTTCTTTTTTCATTTTTCAAAGTGAAACCTGAACACAATATAACTCACCAGTTTGGCTGCATTAACAATTCCGCTGGCAATCACATCACATTTCATTATTCCTCCAAATATGTTCACTAAAATTGCTTTAACCTTATCATCAGACGTCAATATTTTAAATGCCTCAACCACCTGCCCAGCAGAATTTAAACATTTAACGGAACACATATAAATTGAATAAAAGTTAAATTTCTTGGGTTTTCTGATACACAATTGATATTTCACATGCAAACTCACTCATATAGTCAAAGTAGGCAGGAAAAACCAATGAAAAATGAAAGCAGCAAAGCGAACAACTTCCATTAAATCATATTACCTGGCCTTCAGAAGCATTCCCACCAACATCAAGAAAATTGGCAGGAGTTCCCCCATGCAATTTAATTATATCCATAGTAGCCATTGCTAATCCAGCACCATTCACCATGCAACCAATTTCTCCATCTAAGCCAATATAATTCAAATCTGCCTTGGCAGCAGCCACCTATCAAAAGATAAAAAGCACAGAAGGGACAGATTAATGAAGCATCTCAGCAAGCGGGGGGAAATGCATAAGCATCAACAATCAAGAATAGTCATGCACGAGGAATATGTGAGTGAGGGATGCATGCACAAGGAATATGTGACTGAGGGATGAATGCACAAGGAATCAAGAATAGTCATATAAATATAACTCGAAGGTAATTAACTATCCTTTTCCTATAGCCATTTTTATCTCCCAAACTGATTAATCATCAATCTTCAAAGACACTCGTATTACTAACAAGTGAAGTACTTGCTTAACATGTCATTCTCCTCCTTTTTCTCCTTCCTTCTGACAAGAGAAAAATCTGAGCCATGATCATTTTGCTTTTGTAAATTCTACAGATAGCTTTCTTTCTCATGGGCGCACTAGTGTCTCTGTGTAGGTCCAACTCTAGTCTCTTATTCAGTCCCTTAAATTTTACTTGTTAGTAAAACTTCAACCCAGTCTTGAATCCCAATCTAATTGGGGTCAGCTATATGGATCTTTCCATTCATTATACTCGATTCAGCGCCACATTATCAAAAAGATCTAAAGAATTTAAATCACTTCACTGACTAAAAGAGAGAGAGAGAGAGAGAGAACTGAGAAGATATACTAATGATGGAGATTCTTTTTCCTATAGTGCTATAGCAACCAAACCTCTCTAGGATCCTCCTGTGTTGGATCACGGAGATTAAATATCTCCTTCTGTCGGAAAGCAGCATTATCATCAAAGTTCAACTTAGCATCAGCAGCTACCAACTGTTTATCAGAAGTTTCTGCAATGGGATTGATCTGTGCAGAAAACCAAGATTATCCATTGTAAGATGTAAGCACAAGAAAGAACATAAAAAGCAAGTTACTGGGGTTAGGAGGGAGAAGAGGCGAAAGGGGGAACTGGGTAGTAATATATTAATTAAAGTTATGGAACATGACATTTATACTCACTTCTAACAATGTGCAATCGCACTCGCAAAAAAGCTTATATAATTTCTTTACTTGCTCAATTGAATCATTTCTATCAGCCACCTTTGGAGCTAAGCCGTCTACAACTTTTGCAGCATCTTCGTCAGTGATGCCTTTAAATACATCAATGGGCACCTAACAGAAACAACCCCCAGATCAGATGAATATAGCAATCTAAAAGGACAAGGAGAATGCCCAGATGCCCATGTTAAAACATGAAAGGGGCATGGATAAGAACCTTAATGATTAAGTCAGGGAATTTCTCAGCAAGGTCTTCAATGCTGGTTCCCCCCTTTTTACAGGCAATGATAAGCTGAAAAACACCATACACATACATGCATCAGTTTAGAACAATAATTTTCAATGACGTACAAAAAAGGCAAATAAATGGATAGAGACAAGAAAGTTTGAATCACTAATCCAAAGCAATAAGAATGATTTCATATAGTGAAACATACTGGGCCAGCAGTTTGTCGATCCAGCATAATTGCAAAGTACATCTCATTGATAAGTGATAACTTTTTGCATAGGTAAACCTGCCAGGTGGGAAAAAAAAAAATCAAGCAGCCATATCTTGGACAGCGATAATCTTTTCAAAGAAAAAGTTTGAGAAAGTATTGATGCAAGAAAATTACATCTCAAGAAATTAAATATTTGATATTACTATTCCAGCCTCCAATTGACTGAATAAAATGAGCCACGAACACCTAGATAAAGATCATGTCATCAAGAGCTTTGAGCTTTTATAGCTATCACCCCATGAATTTTCCAAAACAATGCGCTTACATAGGTACAAGTAATAATATACTGGTAATTTGCTGTGAACCACCAAGAGCTGCAATGACACGAAGGTTAACCACCTGAAACCTCATAGCCAAATCTGATCTCCTCCTCCCACCCAATGCAAATAGATTTAGAATTCACATGTCATATGATGATTACAGATGACTGCTAGTTGAATTTCATATGTGCGAGTTCACTTTAAAAACACCACATGGTAATGAAATTCTCTATAATACACCTAAACCTTGAGGAATCTATCAGGATAAATTTACACCTAAACCTTGAGGAATCCATCAGGATAGAATTTTTTTTCAAAGGATTTTTCACTACAATCAGAATAGTATAAACTTGTATATAACACTAGCCTTATAAATAATAAGTAATAAATTTAGATAGTCACTGAGCCAAAATATAATTGCAAAAGAGTAACACAATATATATTTTTCCTTTGTCAAGAAAACTTTGGGTAAACAGTTAAAGTTTGCATCAGTCCCTACTAAAATCTGCCTTTATTTCCTCCAAAAGTCAAAAGAACATTACTTCAATATATGAAGCCATGTTCTCTTGAATTATATCCAAGCCATTTTAGGAGATGCAAGAATAAGCATATAAATTCATCAATATTATCTGTCAACATAAGTTCTACTTCAAAGGAAAATTTTTGATGCCATACCTTGCTGACAACTTTTCCTTGAGGACCAGTTTGCTTGGTAACAAGTACCTGACCAAGCATCTTTCCTGAAAACAAGAAAGATATGAGAAGGGCTCAAGAGGGATTAACTTCGCTAACAACATGAAAAATAAACCAATGCAATTATATGGGATGCAAATTTCTGAAACAAATAAAACAGGAATGTGTACTAGCTACTTCGACTCTGTAATAAGTTCAATTTTGTCATTGATTAGTACAAAATAAAGGATAATATCCAGCATAAGGGCAACTAAACCAACATGATACTTGCTTAAATTATAATGCATGGTACGCATATAAGTTCTAATAGGCATACATAACACACCAACAACCACTCCATGTAGCAACCACAATTCACTTTACCAGGAACATTAACTCACATTTAAAGAAAATCAATTTAACTGCAACATCGGACATTATCAGTACAGAAGAGTTGAGCCTATCTTTAAACAATAAGAGAATTACAAATAACAAACCAGAACAAAAAAGAAATAACCCAGAAAACAAAACCTTTGAATCAAGTTTTAATGAAAGGACAATCAAATCTTGATTACCAGCTGTCTCTTCAACCTGGTCGGACTTGACAATGTGAACTCCACCCTCAAAGCCATTTTTAAATTTTCCTAAGCCTCGTCCACCAGCCAAAATTTGGCTCTTAACCACCAACTGCACCATATCAAAGATAGCATCATTTAATTTCATGCTAGCAGTAAGTGATGACTAAAAGCTAAACTTTCATCCCCAAAATATTTATGCAAATGCATGAACAAAAAACCAAGACCCAGAGCTACAACTATCAATGCTGGATTGCACAGTTTACTTTCCTCCTCCAATTTCATTTTTATATAAACGATGGACAAACACCATAAGACCCAGAGCCAAAAATTTGCTTCCTTTTTCTACATTGCGTAAAGACTAAACAGCTAATAATTTCAATTACATATCACAATGTTTAACAATTACCTCGCTTTCATTAGGAAATACTTCTTGAATCGCCTTTTTGACATCCTCGAGAGATGAAACGGCTACTCCTTTCGGAACATTGATCCCGTATTTGCTCATCAAATCAGCTCCCTGTGGGGAAAAAAAAATTTACAATCCATTACCACCTAGAATCAAACCAAAGCGTAAAATCTAAGCAACTCGATAGACTAATAACAACAACACAAACACTTAGCAGACTTCACAAAAAAGAAAGAAAATCTAGAACCACCACGTCCTTTGGGCCAGAAGATAGATGTTTTTTGTTTGTCAAAAATAAAATGCACAAAAGCTTATAAATTAATATAAGATTCGAAATTTCGACTACAAGACAATTAATATGAATATTATGTGTATGCGCTTGTGTTCTTTAGTAACCAAACACAAAATCACAGATACGAGGATCTAAATCAATATAGAAAATAAGTATATATGCATATACTTGTAAAGGAGAATACGAAGAAGAAAAATGAAAGGACCTGATACTCATGGACGTTAAGACGGCGGAGTTGCTGCTGTTGCCATTTTCCGGCGACGGAGAGGGAGCGAGAAACCAGCTTGTTTAGCAATCCTCTCATTCTTCTCCTTCACAGAGATCAAACCCTAGATACCAAAATGTTACAGAGAAAGCGATAGAGATATAGAGAGAAAGAGAAAGAAGAGAGGACTACTGGAATCAGAAGCGATCGAGTCAATAGCAGAAAAGGGAGACGGAACCTAGCCTAGCCTGATTTTTTACTTTGCCTTAATTTGATTCTAACCCCAACATTTTATGTATTTATGCGTATACGCTCCTCCTTTTCGTCTAACGGCTTCGTAAACCCGCGATTTGCACAGATTATCATTAAAAATTATTTTAACTTAATTTTTTGTATATTTTATATAAATAATGATTATTATGTGATTATATAATATATTTTTAAATCCGTCTCCTTATTTAAAAAAACTGTTAAATTTTCATGCTTAATATCTAATTAATGTTATAATATATTATACGATTTGATTGATATCTTTCCATGTACATATAAATATTATAGTTTTCATACTAATATTGATTATATTTTTCTTATTAAAAAAACTCCTTTTTTTTTCTATACTTTATATAAAAAGTTTAATACTATTAAATGAAAAATCTAGAAAAACTATTTTTTCCTCTGTATTCTCTGTTCTTATTTTTCTCCATTATATTTATAATACGTTATCAGCACGAATTTATTCTACGATTTTTTTAAAGTTTTTTCGAGATATTTTTTTCCCTTATCTCGAATTACATATGAATCATATATGTTCTCAAAAAGATATATGCCTATGACTTAATACGTATATATATTCGAGATGTATTTATCTTATTGTGTCAATGAAATTATATATATATATATATATATATATATATATATATATATATATATATATATATATATATATAATGCTTTTTGATGTGGGCATAAAAAAAAATTGCATATACATTTTTTTCCTCAACAATGAAATCGTTTTTTTTTATTATTTGATATGATTTTTTTTTAATATGCAAAATATTTTTTTATTATTATTATTATGAATCGGTTTTTATTTTGTTACTATATAAAACAAATGTTATCGTATAATATTAATATAAAAATATTTTTGTTTTGTTTTATATATATGTTTTCGTTTCTTGTTATATATTGTTATTATTTTAATAATAATTTGATTATCATTTTTATGAAAAAAAATTATTATTTGATATTATTTAATTTTCATTAAGTAAATTATAATTCCTGAAAAACTAGTACCATATTTTAAATTCTAATTCCTGAAAAAATTAGTATTATTTATAGTTTCTGAAAAACTAGTATCATATTCTAAATTCTAATTCCTGAAGAAATTAGTATCATTTATAGTTCTCGAAAAACTAATACCATATTCTAAATTTTAGTTCCTGAAGAACTAGCATTATATTTTAAATTTTAATTCATGAAGAAACTAGTATCATTTATAGTTCCTAAAAAACTAATTAAATAATTAACTACAGTATAAATTTTTAAAGAATTTTGGCCTAAATTCCTGAAGAACTAAGTATCCTGAAATCTAATATCCCAATTCTTTAAAAAATTATTTTATGTTTCTGAAAAACTAAATGCATTGTCTACAAGTCTTTAAAAGATTAATTTTATTATGATCATGTATTAGACAATATTAATTGATGACCCTCGACATCACGAGTAAGAATTATTTATCATGAATACTAAATGCTGAAATACTTGAATTACTCTTAATTAATTATTTATCTTAGAGGATTTTCATACTATGTTGTCGTGGTAGTATAATTTGTGGATGTGAAATTGAGAACAGCAAACCAATGTGGCATATTGCCCATTAACTTTGATTTTGTTGAATATGAAATTAAACCTAACAAGATCTGAATTAACTGGTGTCACTTTTTTTGGTATTGAAAATCTAATGCTGCTAAAGATTTTTCATTTTTTCAAGAACCATTTGACAAATTTAGTACTCTAGTTAATCTTTGTAGGGTGAACTTTTTGTTTGTCATATTTTATCTTCCTTTAACAATTCAATAGGGTTACAAATTATAACGGATTTTTGAAATATTTAATTGGTTAATCTATTATATAGATATTCTTGATGATTTTATTTTAATAAATAAACAATATTATATATATGACATATAAATAGAAAATTTGTGTTTTTCTTTTACATTTTTTGTTGGGCATGATTGAGATGATTGCTTATGAAAAATTTAGTTTATATATTATACAATAAACTCTGCTTAAATTAGAAGTATATAATAGTTATAGTATATACTCTATATTTTGAAGATCTGAACCTATATAATTCACTAATTTTTGACCAATTAATACATTTAGAGTTCTAAAAATTTTGTGAAATTGATAATTAGCTCAAATTTACTTAAGAAAGATCTTCACTTATACTCAAGGTATCTATGTCCTAAATCTCTTAGTGGAATTATAGATATGCCATGATAAATATGTTGTGTATATATATATATATATATATATATATATATATATATATATATATATATATATATATATATATATATATATATATATATATATATATATATATATTGGTTTCTCTAATTAGCAAGTATAATTTGTTTATTTTATTGCATATTATGTTTTGATTTTTAACTAGAATTCTAATATAAAGATTGTTGTGCCTTATAATTAATGGCTAATTTATCCTCAACTTGGCTTGATCTAAATATATTCTATAGTAATTGCCTTATTTTGACTTTTAAGTATAAAATTCATATTGTTTATGTGTTTGATTTTAGTATGAAATTTGAAATAATTGAAAATTTATTATTTCATTATAAACATGAATTTATTGTAAATTGTTAGATTGATTTATAAATTATTGGAGTTTTTACATGAAATTAGTTTAAATTTCTTCATTTTTTCTCAAAATCGATTGAGTTCTAGATTTTTCAGAAAACCAATTTAATATTTTTGTTTTATTTTCAACACAAAGACTTTGATCATATTTATACTATATGTAAAAGGGGTCTAATAGATGAATATCTCACTATTTAGGATTTTTGTATTATTTAGAAGAGTTTTAAAAATCGATATGATCACTTGAAAGATGTGGTACCACTACAAACTCAATATGATTGGGTAAATCTACGCCTACAATACTTAAAGTATATTTGAGAATATAATTTAACTATATTTAAAATTACTTCACAGTTGAAATTATGCGATAATAAAGTTACATGCTCCTATAGTAGCAGTATAAAAAGTAAAAATTTACAAATATTATTTTTCTAGTGGTACAACTATATTCCCTGAAGTGAATGCTATAAATCATTTGATAGATAATGAGAATTCTGAAAGAATAATTACTAACGAGAAATCATCAAACAATACCCATTAGTACAACTGTATTTCCTGAAATGAATGCTATAAATCATTTGGTAGATCATAAGATTCTAAAATAGGAACCGCCCATATAGAGGACACAACTCAATTCAATATTGATGATTTTATATAAACTCCCCAAAGGAGTAATTTGTAAGGATTTTACAAGTTGTGCATTATAATGAGTTATTTCATTATTATTTTATCCCTCATATACATGTACAACATATTGCGTTGAACTTATAATTCAAGCATGAAACTTATAGTTCAATAATTAAACCTTGAAGGTTTGCCATGAATACCATTATGTATATCATACATACTCTCCTTTGAAACTTGTACAAAGATATGAGCCATAAATTTTTTGTGTCATGAATATATTAATATCACTATCTCAATGTGCGACAATGAGTCCACAAAAGAGACTAAGAATTTATTTTGATGAGGCACATTTCTTGACATTAGGGGGAGAAAAGTATCTGCAGTGTTAAAAAATGTCAAGAAATTTATTGGAAAGAAAACTCTTTAAATAATTTTGATCCACGTACAAGTTAAAGTGAACCAGAAGTTCACAAAATAACACAGTTGCAACAAATTCCAACTTAACTGCCAAATATATTTATAGATGCTAAAAGAGTGGCAAAGTCTTATATTACAATTGGTAATACTCTAGTAAGGTTTGTGGTTCAAATTGCAAATAGAAAATCAATCAATCTCACTACATGCTATAAGCGTAGATAGTAAATTGGAACTAAAGATAAAAATCTGTGAAAAAGAAAAGCAACGTCACTCATAAAATCTCTTGAAGAGAAACCTCCTGAAAATGAAGATCTCAGTCAAAGAGCTATAGCTAATTATGAGATATAGACTGAGACAATGAAACAATCAGATCCTCCAGATATAACTTCTAGAGTTGATGATCATATAGATGAAAACTATGAGATCTCAATTATTTTTATGATATAAGAAAAAGAGTTGATAGAAATTTAATTATTGTCGACGATGAATTTGTCTCAACATTAGCTCTTACTGTTTTAAGAGAAAATGTGGATTCAGAATTTATAAGTATAACTGAATAGTAGCATAAACATGATTAATCATCATGAAAATAGGCAATTAAAGTAGAGCTACACTTGTTCTATTATTAACTATCAGAAAAAAATAAATTCTCTTATTATGGAAATGATCATGTTCTGTTATTCAATTAGTATGGCAGTTAAAGAAATATTTGATATATGCCTTATGAAAATGATATTTATATAAGAGTCCTAAAAGGACTAGAGATATCAAAAATAAATATAGATTAAACAAATAACATATATTTCATCAAATTGCGAAAGTCCTTATATGAATTAAAGCAATATGGACATGTGGTGTAAATTGTTTGAGCAAATTCTTACTGAAAAAAATATATGTGAATAATACACTATGTCCATTTATATTCATAAAAGACCATAGAATAATATATGTTATTGTCGTAGTATATATTGATGATTTAAATATCAGTGTGACTCCTAAAAAACTCAAAGAATTATGTATCTATTTGAAAAATGAGTTCGAAATGAAAGTTTAATGAAATTTTGTATCGGCCTGTGGACTGATTATCAAGGAGTCATAATACACCTGTCTACTTATGTGGATAAAATATTTAAGCAACTTTATATGGATAAATATTTTCCCTTAAATATACCAACGGTAGTCCTCTAACCTGAAATGAAAAGATATCCTTTTAGACTTAAATAAGATAACAAAGAGTTATTTGGTCTTGAAGTACCATATATAAGTGCTATAGGGACACTCATGTATATTACAAATTGTATTAGGCCTGAAATTACATTTGTAAGAAAAATTTCTAACTAAGTATAGCTTTGCACCTACTAAGAGACATTAAAGTCATGTAAAAAGTTATCTTCAATATACTATTAATATTATAATTCATATTTAAAATTGGTCAATATGCGAATATTAGTTATTTGCTTAGTTTCCATTATGGTAGATCTTATACTGGTTATATATTCACTTACGGTGGTATTACAATTTTATAAAGGTTTTTATGGTCCTGAAGTACCTCACTAAAAGATATTCCCATTGTATTTTGAGAATAATATAATTTGCATTGCACAAATTAAAGGTGGTTATATTAAGGGTAATGAAGTAGACATAAACATCATCCAAATTCTTGTATATACATAAGTTCTTGAAGAGATATCCACCAAATTCGCTTGAGTGACAACTTAACAGACTTATGTACTAAATTTTTATCTAATATGATATTTAAACGGCATTATTTCATCAATTAGTACACACGGTGTTAAAATTTATCCTCATCAGGGGGAGCTAATTAGCATATGATTGTACTCTTTTTCCTTAGTCAAGTTTTTATCCCACAGGATTTTCTTGGACAAAAGTTTTAATAAGGCAATTTATGCAATAAAAAAATAACGCATGAAATGTACTTATTTCCTTAACTATATTTTTTCCCACTAGGTTTTCTAGCAAGGTTTTTAACAAGGCATATTCATAGCATAAGTAATATCTTAAGGGAATACTATAAATAAATTATTATATATGGATATTACTTAAACATTATTAAGTATACAGTTTGACATCTTGATAGATTTATTTACAAAAGCGCTTCCTACAACTACATTTGAAAAGTTAGTCAATAAAATTGGCATGCGCCGATTAATAGATATTTGATAGAAATCATGTTTTCATAAGGGGGAGATTTTGGTACACTGTACTCTTTTTTCTTTAGCTTAAGTTTTGTCCCATTGGGTTTTTTTGGCAAGGTTTTTAACGAAGCAGTGTTACAGCGCAAATCTCTACAAGAATAATGTACTCTTTTTCCTTCACTAAGATTTTTTTCCACAGAGTTTTTTCTTAGTAAGATTTTGACGAGGCATATTCTTTGTAAAAGACATCAAGGGGGAGTATTATAATATATTATAGGATTTGATTGATGTATTTCCATATACATGAATATTATAGTTTTCATATTAGTATTGATTGTATTTTCCTTATTAGAAAAGCTCCTTATTTCTATCTTTTTTGTACTCTATATAAAGAGCTTAATACTATTGAATGGAAGATCTAAAAAAACTATTCTCTCCTCTATATTATTTGTTCTTATTCTTCTCCATTATATTTATAACAATTAATTATTATTTCATATTTATTTTAATTGTTTATTAAATACTCAAACTTATATACAATTTCAAAAAATTATAAAAAAATAAATATAATAGTGAGTGTGGAGGTCCAAATTTTATCTATGTTATACCTTTAATAGATATATAATAGATAATAGATATCATAGATTTCGTTTTTTTTTTTCTGTGTAAATACACACTAAAAATAATCAAATATAATAATAATTTTTTTTTAATATATGCTAAATATTAAGCAGCACAGAAAGGCATGATCGGTTTAATTGAATCGTTAGTTTTGATTTGAAACAGACAATTTTAGTTTAATAAAAAGTTCAAACAGAAACCATAATAGATTTCTACAGTTTTAGTTTCGATAACCGATTAGTTTTAGTTTCAGTTTTAGTTTGAAACTGATTTTTTTATTATGATCTAAAACTAGTTTCAAACTAATTACTTTATTATATTAATTTTGATTAATAATTTAATATAACATAATGAAATAATTTAAAATAAAAATTTAATAAACAATAAAATTTATTAAAATATAATTGTATATTAAAAAAAATCTTACACTTCATATTTACATTAATTTATTAAAATACAATTGTATAACTGGTTTAACTAAACTACTGGTTTGTTTGAAATTGCCAATTTTGGTTTTTGTCCTTTTTTTTTATTTTTATTTTTTATAGAAACCAAAACTAAATTCCTTATGATTTCGATTACAAACCAAAATCATAATTGAAAAATGATTTTGGTTTTGATTTTATTCAACCAATTTTGATCTATTTTAATAGTTTTAATTTGGTTTTAGTCACCCTAAACCTAGGGCCCACCTCATTCATATTTATTCAGAAATGTTTGGTTTACGAATTAAGTATTAATTCACAAAAACCGAACATCTTTACCATGCATCTTTAACTCTTTAGGTTTCTCCATTAGGTCTCTGTGGTAGGATGATCCCTGATGGGAACAGCTACCAATAGAGATTCCTTTTATTTTATCTATTTGCGGAGGTTCCTTTTTATTTTATCTATTGGTGTGTTCTTTATCTTTTCCTTGTGTGATACTAAAGTTTTATCTCAAGCCATTGGATCCTATTTTACTATCGGTTTTGTTGGCTGGATGTGTCTGGTGGGGATGGTTGTGCTAGGGGGTTCAACTGGGGTTAGAGGTGGTTGATCTATGGACTGAGGTCGGTTGGATTCCTCGTTTCTATCAACCACCAAGTTTTTGTCTCTTTGTCACTTTTGTGAGGGTTGTTGATGGAGATCTAGGAGTTCGTGGTGGTGTTTCCAGGTTGGGTGTGTTGGAGACCACAGGTGAGTGGAGGATCTAGCGATTGAGGACCAATTTCGAGCCACTGAATTCAGGCCATTTTTGGCCTTGTATCTTAGTATTTGTTCATGAGTGGAGTATTTTCATACTTTTGCAGTACATAATCTCTTTGGAAACTCTTGTCTCAGCTTTGGTTTCTTTGATTCTCCCTTTGGTTGTGTTATCAGCTTTGGAGGCAATGTTCCTTGCTGGACTAGAAGCCTCTAGAATGAATGAAGGAAATGAAGGATGATTTGGTCATTTTCCAAGACCGGTTGGTTTTTGGGTCAAATTGTTAGGCTTAAGGCCCACTATTAAATTCTTTTTATTGGATAGATTATATTTTATGAGAAGAGCTGTACTTGTATTATTTTCATATACTGTTTAGAGCATGTATCCTATTAATGAAAGTTATTTATCTTGGGCAATAAAAAAAGTATTAATGAGTTTTTTCTTTAAAAAAAGGAAAATTAAATTCAAAAATCAAATAAACCACTAAAATGTTGAATAAAAATACCGGAGAAAATAAAATATAGTTGATCATGGGCCTTTTAATTTAGACAAATGGGGTGGTTTAAATCATAACACTTTACTATCTTTTAAATATTTTCAATTAATGTACTAAAAGAATTTTCAAGAAATTTATTTATTTATTTTGTTACCAAATATCAAATAAGGTGGACCGATGCAATTTTGTTCAAAGGAAAAAATTATTATATAACATGCAAATTTTGATTTAGAAATACTAAAATCATCTCCAAAATAACTCTAATGTTGAGCCTAATTAACACACATGCATACATACAATGGAAAAATGGGCAAATTAGGAAAAATGGGGGGCAAATGTTTTTAGCACATGGAATGAGTTTAACTGACATCATCATAAAATTTGATGTTGCCACAAGTTCTCTTTATAACACACACATATATATATATATTAAATCTGGAGCATACAGAAAGTTTTAGCTCTCTCTATACTCAACATTTGATTTATCTTTTTTATAATTTTTAAATTTTTTATATAATTTTTAGTATTTAAAAAATAATTAAAAATTAAAAATAAATGTTAGGTAATTAATAGGGTATTTAATACGAAAGTTGAAGATTTTTTTTTCTTTTCTCAAGTAATAATCTTATTTGAACATATTAAATGAAGAAAAATAAAAAATAATATAAAAAATAATTAAAATAAATACATTATAATATAATTGTTCTTATTATATTATCCCATATTTTTTTATTTTATTAAATATATTGTGATTGATAATTTAAATTTTTATATTAATATATAAAGATAAAAATATTGACGGAGAGACAGATTTAAAAATATATTACCACAATGATATATATATATATATATATATATATATATATATATATATATATATATATATATATATATATTGTTTAGAATAATATTTCTATATTCTTATTTTTTATGATGCATGAAAATTAATTAAAAATACTTTTTAATAGCTAACCACACAAAATGCAGCTTTACGAACTGGTTTGTTTAAAGCATTACACTTTATTATGCATTCCATTCCCTCGTATACATACAATTCTACAGGCATCAATGAGGAGGACAATCATAGGTGCATAAGCAGGCTTCAGGGCTGCCAGTGCAGAATCCGCGGCCTCGGGGGTAGTTGGTGCTACATTCCTTCTTGCAAGTTTTGTTATCTTGGCAGTTCCAGCTGGTTACGCACTTGGAAGGCTCTCCTGTCTGACAGAGTCCGCCTTCAGCTGCCACAAGAAAAACAAGCATCTATGTCATATTCTTGCCAAAAGAGAATTAAGGTGAAATTTTGGATCAGCCAAGCTTTTGCACATAATCCACAGAGAAAAATCAATTGCACGCCCTTACCCAGCCTAAATCTACATGCCCACGCCTAAAGCATAAAATTGCAGGCTGAAAATATAAAAGTGAGAGAAGAGACATTTACCTGCTGTTAGCAGGAGGAGGACAAGGAAAAGGCAGGAGGAGGTTAGTTTTGCCATCTCTTCTCAACTATCTAATTAGAAAAATCCGCCAAGCTAAGCTTTTTACTTATATAGGCCCATGAAGCTTATCTTGTCTGCCAATAAAATATTCATCCCCATTTGTCTGATTATCCAATGTAATTAGGCATTGCATTTACTCACCAAATCATCTCTAGGTCAATTCATGATTATAAAAATTTGGCTATAGATCTCCATGAGATATTATTGCCAATTACAGAAGAGGATATATTCAAATGGGTAATCGTGTACCAAAATCATTAAGGTAAATATCTAGCCATAATTGCTAAGATATATCGCATATCACACAGTATTTATGCCCTATATGTGGCCATAAATTTTAACAGATTTCCTGAATTTCCCATATAAATGTCTTGCTACATTTGTTGCATGAGAATTGCACCATACTATGAAACTTACAAAAAGTAAATCCCACCAGCTAATTACTATATATTAATAATATTCTGAAATCAAAGAGAAAATTAAAAGTAGCAGCCAAGACACAATTCAAGGTAACACGTCAAGGTGCCTTCTCATTAGCTGAGGCCATGATCTGGCATCATAATTAAGGGCAGCATTACCAGAAAGCATAAATTAAGCAAGGAAGGAGCTCACTAAACCGGAAATCATACATAATGGATGACAATCCCATATTCCCATGTATTAAAACAACTATTTAGCATTTGAATAAAGCATTTATCTATTATCAATACTGAACGGTACATAAAGATCAACCAACCAAGGAGGCAAGAACTAAATGAAAATTATGTTCAGAAATAATTAGAGGGTCCAACATTTTTGTATCAACATAACAATACAGTCAGGTTCTTTGGCTGTGTCAAACAAGGCAATCCTCTTTGTTCAGAAACATATTGTCAAGCGTCATTTTTCTGGCAAATCAACTGTGTTTGGACCCAACATATCTATTTGTGGAAACCCCATATTCAATTTAGGAGTGTACCTACTTGGCATTACATTACCAATTGGACAATGAAGCATTTCTCTGTAATCCTAAATCTTGATAAATTCACATACTGTTACAAAAAGCTCAAAGAATAGAGTGAGATATTTTCTGATGTGAAAACCAGAAGAACTTTTCATAAATACAAATTGTAAAACTGTTGCATGAACAATGCATCTAACATAAATTGCAAAATTTACATGAATGTCCCCTGTGAAAAATACAATTGAGTAAAGTTAATAATATTAAGAGATAATAAACAATGTGATTTGCAATGCCTTTCATGCATCACCTATATTTTAAGAACTGAGCTGATGATAAACAATGAACTTGCAAGAATTAGATATTCTCTTAGGTAGGTCCCATTCTAGTACCTGAAAAATCAATAAGGAGGAGACAGGGCCGTATCATTAACACAAGAAGGCTTCTTTGCATTGTAATAGAAATGTGCAATCATCTGGACCAACTCATCTGCGGTTCGGAACTCTGCAAAGCCCATTGTTTAATTGTAAGAAATAATTAAGGTATGTTGGTAGCAATTGAACAAACCCATGCTTCTTGTAATTCTGTAGAAATATTACAACTCACCTCTCTCCCTATAGATGACCCTGTTTCCTCGCAAAAATAAAATTTGAGGGCATTCTTTAACTTTAAGAGCATATGCCAAATCTTTCTCAATATTGACGTCTATCTTCACCGTCTAATTCCAGAAAATTCCAAGATCAATATGTCAGCTATCAAAAGACTCAACAATTTAAGAAGATCCAAGGTCGTTGCATTTATACACTAAATGTTTTCCTTAAACTAGAAAATCAAGGAGTAAAAAGACAAACTAAAAATTGAATCCAAAAATTTTCACTGCAAAGAACCCAAATAAAAAAATTAAAAATTAAAAAAAATAAAATAAAAAACTAGCATCGAATGGAATCTTAAACAGTAGTTAATATTTGTTAAATAGAGACAACAGAAAGCATATGTTGTTCCCTCAGCGATCGGTTGAAGTACAACAGTTACTCACAATGAATTGGGCGAAACAAATAGAAATATCAAACCTAGAAAATAATATAGAAATTTAAATTGAAAAAAGAAAAGAGATGTCAAATTTACCCGAGGAGGCAGTCGGTCCTTTGCACTCCAATACACTTTGGCTGCCTTTTCCAGTGCTTTCAAAGTGTTCCAGTTATCAGTTGCCCTGCAGACATATTTCAGCTTTGTATTAATTGTTCATTCACGCCCATTCAGTACTCTACTGCCATTCACATGGCTTTCCAACTAAGGCATTGGTTACATAGCCTTTCTTGTTCAATAATCAGCTCCATTTGATATGCTCGTATATAATTTCACGTTTCTTTCAGTAAAAACATGGAAAATTACCTGCATCTATCTAGCTAATATCCAGGCCCATGAATCTCCATATTAGAACATGGAGGTTTCCGCCTCTTATTTATGAAAATTTTATTGTGAAAAATACAAGATTTTGTGATAAACATCTTTTCCTACTTCAGAAATCATTTTTACACAACAATTTGTACTCAATCAAAGGCACATAGAAATGCAGACATTTAGTAAAGGGCCTTCATTTTACCTCTTAAATTAATAGCAAAAATATGCAATACTCTTATGCTGTTTCAATTCGCTGTCTCTTAACTTATATTTAGTATGGTAAAATAGCATATAATAGAAGATAGTTACCTGTTGTATCTCTCAAAAGCAAGAACAATTAGTGGGCTAGGATGAAAAGCAAAGCTCTCCCACTCAAGACAGTTAATCTCCTTCACCCAGTTATCATCCATCTCCCCTTCCCAGTCAATTTCCAATCCATCTTCCCCCACAACATTCTTGATTGGGTGCTTCTCAAAATACTCTGACGCTCTAATTCCCCAACCCACATCAGCATCCAATGGCCAATTTGGGTCTTCCTCCTCAACCACCATATTCTTTTTCTTTCCTTTTCCTCTACCAACATCTTGGGTATCTTCATATTCATCATCATCATCATCATCATCATCATCATCATCATCACCACTGGTTTCAGAGTCTTCCACCTCATTAACATTATCCTTCATTACATTTCCCTTATTCTCTAAAATTTCTGGATTCTTCTGTCTAATTGATGCAAATGTTTGTTCAAGTGAGTCACGTACAAAATCTTCAACTGCAACTGCTTCGCTCCTACGACCACGCCTTGGCTTGCGTGGAATCATTGTTGGGAAGACTGTTCCAGGTTTTTCATCTTCCTTTTGAGCATCCATGGCTTTTGGACGGCGAATTCTTGCTTTAGGTTTAGCTTTGGGCTTAGACGTAGTTTCAGGACCAGGCTCAGAATCAGAACTCCTTGAAGTAGCAAAGCAAGGAAAAGGTCTTATACTGCATCCGTAGGGTGTGGGAGAATGCAAGAAATATTTCCAATGGTGACAAATGCTTAAAGTAGGATTATAAACATGAATTTGAGGAGAATTTGAAGAAAAGGAGAGCAAATTAGGTTCAAACTTTACTGAACAAAAAGGTAAAAAGGATTTTGAAATGATAATAGGTTGTAGGAAAAACATTTTCTCTACTTACAAGCAGAAATACATCACCATGCGAACACAGAAATTTCGTTATGGTAACAGTTAAACTCTATGGATAGAAAGGATTTATCTCTGAAAAAGAAGGAAACCCATAATCCATAATCAATTCAATATCTGTTTTACTGCTTCCACTATTCAAAAGATTTAACATAACCCAGCAAAAGTCTCTCAATTTGTTCTACAGATGGTTATTCAAGTCTGCATCCCATGTAGCGTATAACCTTCATTCAATTCCTATCAAAACAATAACAATCAACAAACAAAATTCAATGAAAAATAAAAACTAAAACACATAAATTTCAATTTATGCTAAAGGATCAATCTTAAATTAAACACACTAATTCATTTTTTGACTTTTTTTTTCTCAGCCATTTCCCATAAGCAGCAGTTAATTCACAGAAAGCCTACTAAAAAGATCATGCCAAAATCCAGAATCTTTAAACATTTTGGCAGTAACACACAAATGACAGAGATTACTACCTAAATAAGCAAATGGATTGCAGATGCTTAGTATTAATATCCAATTTCAGGCAAAAAAAAAAAAACGTAGGTTAAACTCAAAATCACTTCACCTCCAAAACGTACTAGCATGATAAATGAAAACCCCCCGTAAAGAAGTACGTTTTTCTTTGTGGAAAAGTTGGCTGCTGCTTTATATTTGGCGAGAAATGCTTGAAATAATCTTAAAGCAAAACTAAATGAACAAAACGATAAAATTTTGAAACGAACAAAGTGAACGAGATAGAGAGAGAGAGATACCCATGGCCATGGACACACCAGTAAGCAAAACAAAAACCCTTCGAAAGTCTTCTTATCCAGACAATTAAACGACACAGTTTTTCATAAGAAAAAACTCAATTTAATGGGGGATAATTGTGGATACTGTAAATTTGTTGTCATATTTTAACATACTCAGAACATTTCTAATATACTCTTTATTATAAAAAAAATTATCTAAAAATTAAAATTTAATAAATTTTTTATCTTTAAAAAATAAAAAAAAATAGTTGATTTGGTTTTTACGTACATAAAGTTAAATATCACTTTTTACTCTAACTTTAATTAATACAATATAAGTTTCTATATATTTATTTAAGATAATTTTAGCCCTTTTTTTCATAGGATAAATTTAAAGAATGAAAATTTAAAATAATTAATACTTACAAAATAAAGTAAAATAAAAAGCAAAATATAGAGAGTCTATTGGATTTAAATAAAATTTTCTACTATTTATCAACTAAATGCTCTTTATTAAATAAAATATGCTATTTGAAATAAAGGCCACCGTCAATGATGCTCTTAGAGCATTTTCAATGCACTTTTTATATATATTAGACTCCTTATTATAAAGATTTATATAAAAAAATAATACTCTAATGTACTCTTTATATTTAAAAAATAAATAAGATAGTTGATTTGACTCTCCACATATAGAGAGCCAGATATCACTTTTTATCTAACTTTAATTAATGTAAAACAAGTTCTCAAACACTTTATTATATATATATAGTTTTAGTAATATTTTTTCTATTGGACAAATTTAAAAAAAATTAAAAATTAAAATAATTAATACTTATGAAATAAAGTAAAATAAATATGTAATACCCGAGGTCTCTTAACAGTAGCGATGATATTACGGCGTCTATATACAGTGCTGTGTAGGGTCTTAAGAATTACAAGAGTATCAAAAGAGATAAATTCTAAATGAATGACATGACAATGAGTGAAGGATGTAATCAATTTTGATAAATTCGTGTACATGAATAGTTTCATGTACAACAATAAAGTATCTAGAGTGATAGTATCTGCTAATATTATTGTAACTTCCTATATGAAGTGTATTGAAATTCGAGGACGAATTTAATAAAGAGGGGAAGAATGTAATATCCCAACCCGATATAGGATATATGCACAGTATACGAGTGAAGATACCTATTTAGCATCGTAATACGTGGCCAAATTAAAAATGAATATTTTCAATATTCAAATGATTTGAATATAAACGTTTTAAAATAATAATTTTATATGAAAATATTTTCTTTTATTGTTATAGTTATATTGATATTCAAAATTATCGAAATTTATACACTTCCATTTGAATATTGATATTGATATTGATATTTTTATTATTATTATATTGATATTAATGAGCTAAACTTATATTGATATTTGATATATGATTTATAAATATTGTTATATGGGTACTCAAAATAGTAGAAAATTATTTCAAATTTAAAATTGATATTTGAAAGGGTATTGATTTATTATATTATTATGTTAATATTTTTAAGAGAATATTTTATTAAATGAATTATTGATTTATTATTTACTAAATTGATAAAATTTTAAATTAAAGAAATTGAAATTTTATTATAAAATATAGAAAATTTTATAATTAATATTTGAAGTTATATATTATAATTTTTATATTATAATTAATGGATAATATGATGAAATTAATGAAATTAATATTTTGGTTAAAATTATTGTTTTAGAATTTATATGACAAACATTATTATTATTATTGTTATTATTATTAAAGTTAGTATATATTTATAAAAAAAAAAAAAAAAAAGTAAAGTCGGCAGCCCAATTTGGGCAGTAGAAAATAGAACAGAGAAGAAGAAATAGAAACAGAGGGAAACAAGGAAGCAGAGGCAGAGAGGGCAAAGAGAGAGAGAGAACGCGCGCAGGGACTGCACGCCGGACCGCCGACCGACACGCGCCGCACCAGGAGGAAGGACGCCCGCCGCCCCGTCGACCGGTAGAGGCCCGTCGCCTGCAGCCACCGGACGGCGTCGCACGCTCCCTCCAAAGCTTCGCCGGCCGAAACTTCTAGGCCATTTTCCGACGACTTTCTGATCTTCGTTTTTAACGAAATTGGTATGGTTGAATCCCTTGTGATTCCAGCTTTGATTTGGTATATTGTTTGCTAATTTTAGATAATCTTTTTATTGATTGGAATCCGGCGACATCAATGGTTGCCGACGCCGTTTCTACCTGTTTTCCAGCGAACTACGGTAAACGAAAGTTATATTCGGACTCCTCACATCACAAGCCAACTGATGATATCCTCGGATCGTGATTTGATCGTCGTAGGAATTTTCCGGCGACCGGATTCTAGCAACCTCTGAAATCGACAAATTCGGACAGAAGCTCCGGCTCATTAAACTGAACCATATGGTATAAATCCCGACTTCTAATTATGTATGGATAGTGAATTATGATTTTATTTGTAAGAATTTAGGTAAATAGTTTATTGGAATTAAGTGATTAAATGAGATAATTGAATTGAATTAATTGTTATTTATATGATTATGGAGTATTTATTGGCGATTAAATGGAAAGATTGAAGTGAAATATTGAGATTAGAATTGGTTTAATTGAATTGAATTAGTGGTTATTAGCTTGATAATAAGGAATAAAATGGGCGGATGGGATTAGTGTGTTGAAGGTTTGGGTTGGACCATTTGATTGTGATATTGTGGATGATTTGAATTTATGGAAATGTTGGTGGAAATTGCTTAATCGATTTTACTTGAATAATATGAAGATTGAAATGTGAAATTGAAATAAAGGAGAATCATTCTTTTAAGTGAGTTATTAGAAAATAATTAGAGAAATGTTAAGTTTAGTAGTAAGTATAGGTTTAGAATATCTTAATTTTAGAATGCTAAGTTGTGAATAAGATAGAAATGTTAATGACTTATGCTAAATTAAGTAATGTGATAATGAGGAAGTGATTAATATATGATTGAAATGCATGTGTAGAGTCTAATAACAAGGACAAGGATATTGAGTAAAGTGCGAGAAGCACTAATCGTATCAGAGTCAAATGTACATAGGAGCAAAGGAGTCCACGGTGAGTACTTAATAATATAATATGTTTCCTGTTATTTGCTTGAAAACCTTATTGCTAAAAGTATGCCAACTCCTTGATAAGTTGAATTGCTCATTGATATTGAACCATATGTTATAATGCTCCTTGATTAATAGCTAAGCTTGAATTGTATATTGAACATTCTTGATTTCTTGATAAGCTTAAATTGCTTATTGAATATTGAACCTTTGATATGATACTTTCTTGATTATTAAGCCCAAGTGAGTCAAACATTCCTCTATGGCACTTGGCCAAATGAGTCTATATTGTTTTGATCTTATAATATGATCAATGATGAGAACCTAATTGATATTAATATATTATCCATTGAATTATTTCATGGATGGAAAGGAAAAATGTTTTAATAATACTGTGGTAAGCAGAATACTCCTCTGATGTGGGGCAATACATCAGACATTGTGCACAATGGCAATGAACCTGCGGATAGGGTAAAGAATATCCGAACCCTAGCTGGGAAGGGTTTATGGCCCCCAGTACGTGCGACCCGATCAGTTGTACGTGTGACTAATATGGGAGTGAGCAAGGCGTAAGCCGCCACTCGAATGATAATGATAATGTGGGAAACACACCGTTTCCATAAGGAAAATATTCTGCTAAAAATGCAATATTTACTGTATATGGAAAACTATTTTATAAGAGTAACTCATGACCAGTTTTACTTCTTTGCTATAAAAATATTATCATTAAAGCACCTACCATTTGTTTATTTTATATAGTATTATTTTGTACTCACTGAGCTCTGTCTCATATTTTAGTGGTTTAAACTTTTCAGATACAGTCAATGAGTTAGCAAAGCAAAAGTCCCAAGCCCATTCTTCGCTTGGAAACTGTTTTGATAAGTTTCGGTGTTGTAAGTAGAGCTCCATGGTTATTGAAAGTTATAAGGTCTATATGTAACATGAATGGTTATTAATGGGTTAGCATTAATATGTTAAAGGATGTTTGTATAATATGATTTGTACCATAACCGTTATTGTAATTATATATGAACTATTGAACGTTGAGTTAATGACATGAAATGAAACTTTAAAGGTTTTACAAGTTATATATGTAAATGATATTATAAGTGGAAATGATAGCAAGTAATGGGTATTAAGGAAATGTGATTAGGCTACGGTCTTGGGATATGGTTCAATGTAATGAATGTCAATTGATTATGAGTGGAATAGGTTCTACGGGTTTTGGTGCCCTTATGGCTACCCATGTCCTAGGACAGTCGCGGCTCAAAGATGGGTCGTGACAAAATAGTACAATATAGAAAGTCTATTGGAGGGTAAAATATAGCAAAAATACTAAAATTTAGGTAATTTTCTATTTTGCTTACTAAAGATTAATTTATTACAAAAGTATTACAAACTTTTAATTTTTTTTGGCAAATGAGTCACTAAGTCAATTCTGATGAAAAACTCACCGAAAAGCTGATTTGCCATTCGACGTCACTTGCAAGTGCTGACTAAACTTGTTACATCATATTATTAAAATTGCATGTAAAGTCACTAAATTTTGTATTATTTTTTAATTTGGTTACTAAGCTTCAATTTCTTATAATTTGATTACTAAATTTTAATTTTTTCACAAGGGGTCACAAAGACAAATCCGACACATCCAATGATATTTTTATCATTTTTCCAGCCATGATTTTGAGAGATCTTAGTATAAATTTACTCTCCATATCTAGAGCTTCATTTAAATACATATTTCATCATTTCAGGTTGAACGAATATGAAGATTGGAAAATGAAACCATTGAAACTTTTGGCCATTTTCCAAAGAAAAAAAGGAGAGTGAGGGAGAGTGACTCATATTTTTATATTCCTGACATCAAGATAGCTGATTGAAGTTAATCTCGTTGAGTTTTTCACCAGATTTGACTTTGTGACTCGCCTGTGAAAAAAAATAAATCTTAGTGATCAAATTATAAGAAATTAAAAGTTAGTAATCAAATTAGAAAATAGTATGAAGTTCAGTGACTTTACACGCAATTTTAATAATTTAATGTGACAAGCTGACGTGTCCAGCTCAATCAATATTTACAGGTGACTTGGAGTGCCACGTTAGATTTATAGTGAGTTTTTCATCAGAATTGACTTAGTGATTTGCCAGTGAAAAAAAAAAAGTTAATGACACTTTTGTAATAAATTAATTTTTATTAAGCAAAATAGAAAATCAATAAAAATTTAGTGATTTTTGGTGCGTTTTACCAATCTATTAGATTTAAATAAAATTATATGCTCTTTGTCAATTTGGATTATCTCTATTAAATAAATATGCTCTTTGAAATGAAGAGTACCAAGAGTATCTCCAATGGACTATTTATCGAAGTTAAACTCTTTATTATAAAGAGTTATCTAATAAAAAAAACTCAATAAGTTATTTATCTTTAAATTATGAATTAGAGAATTAGTTTGGCTCTCCACATTTAGAGAGTCAAAATGTACTCTTTATTCTAATTATAATTAATATACTTAAATTTTATAGACATGTTATTAATTAATACTATCTTTCTATTGGAGAAAAAGTAATGAAATAAAAAAAAAAAAAGTGAAATATGATAAAAAGAAGATGAGGAAAAAAATTAAAACATTAAAGGTACGTTTGATAAGTCGTAATATGATAAAATATAATGTAATCAAATGAATTTTATATAAATTTATATTAAAAATTCATTTGATTACATTACAATATATCTTATTACGGCTTATTAAACGCATTCTAAATGCTTATGGTACAAATTAAAAAGAATAGCCAAATATAAAGAGTTTATTGGATTTAAGTAAAGTTTTTTTTATTGGATTTAAGTAAAGTTTTTTACTCTTTATATTTAAATATCATCCAAAATACTATTTATTAAATAAAATATGTTCTTTAAAATAAAAAGCACTATTGGTGATGCTTTTAGAGTATCACTAATGTACTCTTTATATATGTCAAACTCTTTAGTATAAAGAGTTATTTCAAAAATAAAGTTTCAATATACTCTTTATTTTTAAAAAATAAAGAAGAGAGTTGGTTTAACTCTTTACATTTAGAGAGCCAAATAACATTCTTTATTTAAACTTTATTTAATGCAATAAAAGTTTTTATGTATTTTATTTAAGATATTTTTAGTACTATTTTTTCAATTTGATAAATTTAAATAATAAAAAATTAAAATAATTAATGCTATGGGTTAAAGTAAAATAAAGAGCAAAATATAGAAATTCTATTAGATTTAATTAAAATTTTATATTTTTTATCAATTAGATGCTCCTTATTAAATAAAATATATCTTAAAGAGCACTATTAAAAATGATCTTATATTTCAAAAGTTATATTTTAATATGTGTAGTGTCTCTTTTCTATATTTAAATGTGTATTTATTTATATATACATTTCAGAAAAAATTAAAAAAAAAAAACTTATGTTAAGTTTGATGAAATGAATTATTTAATGAAATAAAAAAATATAATGTAATGATAATGTAATATAATAGGCGTTATGTTTCTTTGTTTGAAAATATAAATGGAATAATAATGTAAAGTAATAATTAAAATAATTAATTATTTAATAATTATTAAAATAAAATATTATTTTTTTTAAATTATACTGAATTAATTAATTATATTGAAATCAATATTATAGTGATGAAAATGATAAGCATTAATTGAATTTTATTAATTTTAAGTTAAATAATTATGGCTATATAAAAAAAATTATGTATAATTAAGAGTAAAATTATCACTAAAAAGATTTTGTTGTAAAAATTATTTAAGTAAAAAACAGGTCTTTAAAGAAAAATTTGCTGTAAAAAAATCGTTAAAAAAATTTTGTTGCAAGAAAACGTTTTAAAAAATGTCATAAAAATTGCTTTTAAAAAAAAAACAGTTCATGCAAAAATAAAAAAATCGTTGTAACTAAAATCATTAAAAAAAAAAAAACATTGTTGTAAAAAGAGAAAAGAAATAGGAAATAACAAATATAATGGGCAATTCATACCTTTCTAAGTGTAATGATATATATGATTAAATTTTTTTAAAATATGAAGAATTAACGATGCAATGCTCATAACCAAGCATAATAGTCTAACATGTGATTTTATTCTCAACATTTTAAAAAACGGATCGGCCAGATTGGTTGAACATGAAGACCAATCCAGTCCGATTGTCATTAAATAACTAGATTTCTGGTTAAATAGTGTAAAATTATAATGAACAGGCTAAATAAAAAAAATTCATGAATTTGCTAAATCAGATGAATCGTGACAATTTTAAAAATTATCAAAAAATTAAAATTCCATTGTATTTATCTTTTTTCTTAGATTTGCTTAAATTTAGCTTTTGGATAATTGTGTTATTTTTTTAGATGTGTTTTTCTTTAATAGTTATAATTTAATATATCATATTAGTCAAGTAAAAATATTAAAAATATATAAAATATAGATATTTTTAGTAGAATGATTGAATTAATGGTTAAATCAGTCTGATTGATCGGACCGAGAATGGTGGCTTAACCGATTCAATTACCAATTTGATTTTTAAAATACTACTTATTATACGGTTAATTATGATCTATCAAAAATTATTTTAAAGTGTATTTGCTTTGAGATGAAAGAAGAATAATTTTTACTGGTGTAACATTTACCTTTGTTTTTTAGTTTTGAAAATTTTAAAATCAATTATATTTAAGTTTTTTTAATTATTAAATCTAAAAACACTTTGACCATCTAAAATAGACTAAAATAATTTTAAAATAATAAATACTAGAATATTATGAGTTTATGACAAATTGTAAAGAATTTTTTATTATTAATTTTAATTTTGGGAGTGTGAAAATATTCTAATTGGGATTAACTTGTAGCCAGAGATAAAAAGAAAAAAAAATCAGTCTGAAATAGACATGTAAGTATTGAAAGAAACAGGATGTTAACTTCTCTCCTTTCACCTATTAATTTTCATTTTTTTTCTCTTATTTTATGAGAAAGACAGAGGAAATAGACCATTTGACATAAATTACACATTAAGAATACTAATCTCAGTTCAAGTGTAAATTTGCTCATATAATAGTGAATTGTTGTTATCAAGCAAATAGCACTGCAATTGATTATTTATTTCATGGAATAAAAGTCAAAATTCAATTTTTTTAACAAACTTATTTTCGAAAAATGACAACAAATGGGTTATGTGAAAATTTTCCTATCCATATAGAATCCATTTAACAATCCTCTCTCTCTCTCTCTTCTCCACTCAAAATTTTTCCTTTTTTTTAAATAAATTATTTTCATTTGTAAAAAAAAAGTCATATAACATATATAATAAAAATTATTTATTGAATTTAAAATAAGAAAATAAAATTATTCATTCACAAGTATAAATAGCTGCAAACTGGTTTCGCAATTAAAATTATTGGATGACATTATAATTTTCCTTATTAATAAACATCCTTGCCTATGTAAACTAGTTTTGTTCTGGGTAAAAATATCACTGAAAACATAGTGTTGGCTCAAGAAATCATCCATGCTATAAGGCGAAAAACTGGGGAAACAGGATTTTTTGCTCTTAAAGTTGACTTGGAAAAAGACTGGGAATTCATTTATGACACTCTCAAGCAAATGGACATCCTTAGTAATCTACATCACCTCATCATGTCATGTGTGACTTCAGCTTCTATGAATCTAATATGGAGTGGAAAAATTCTTGAGGAATTTTGGCCTACTAAAGGGGTTCGACAAGGAGATCCTATCTCTCCTTACCTCTTTGTCTATTGTAATGAAAGGCTAGCCCGTAGTATTCAGCTCATGGTAGAGAAAGGCAAGTGGAAGCCTATTCATCTTATTCAGGGTTGCGTTGGAATTACTCATCTATTTTTCACTGATGACCTTTTCATTTTTGGAGAGGCATCTTTTGATTAGGTTATAGCGGTTAAAATAGTCCTTAAAGACTTCTGTGTTTATTTTGGGCAGTGAATGAACCTCAGCAAATCCAAAATCTATGTTTCTAAAAATGTCTCTACCTTTCATAGGCGTAATATTGCAAGTAGCTAGTCTTGGTGTTGAGGTAACTAATGACCTTAGGAGATATCTTGGCATGCCACTTCTTCACTGTCAAGAGATACGTCTAAATTATTATAATTATTCTTTCCTATTGTGTTTAGAATTTCTTTCCTATTGTGTTTAGGATTCATTGTATTATTAGGTCATTAGTTTCTTTGTTGTATACTATATATACGTAAACTATTATACTGTCAATATAGTGGAAATATACAACCACATACTCATCTCTCTTCTCTAAACCTATTGACTTGGTATCAGAGCCATGTCTACCTCTCCTCTTTCTTCTTCTGTTGCCCTCTCCTCTTCGGCATCTTCTTCTTCTTCAACAGCCACAACCACAACCATCTCTCTTCCTTCTCTTTTTTCTTCCCCTTCATCATCAACCAACACCAATATTCAACATAATTTTTCCATAAAGCTTAACACCAAAAACTATATTCCATGGTGTGAGGCCTCGCCCGAGCACCGACCCAGTCCACTAGAGGGAATCAGAATGCTCATTCGGGTTTAGACTCACGATGGAACTCTCGGGTTCGGATTTGGTTGATTTTGAAAATGATTTTGGGAGTCGCTACCCTAATTTATTTTTAAATGAAAAAATTAAAGAAGAACCCAATTATGACTCCAATTCATTAATTTGCAATTAATTTACCTAAGGATAAAATCACTAGCCTCGAGCCTGGTTTGAGCTCGAGGGCCAGGTTTTTTGTTTTAAATAATCTAAATTTAGCTCTTAAGTTTAATTTGACTTTTAGAAAAATTGATTTCATGAATGACATTTATAAGATGATTTTAAAGAAAATACATGAATATGGCATAACATGAATGCATGGTGTATGGGGAATTAGTAAAACAATTAAAGTAAATATTCACAAATTACATTAATTAAAAAAGAGAAAGGAGAGTGATTGAAATTTAGATTTGAGGTTTGAATTTAGATTCCAAATGTGCTTACGTATCCCATTGAATGGGAATTAAAACGTTTGTAATTCGTTCCACAATTAAGTAGAGGGGTTTAGGAGTTGATCAGATTGATTTTGGTTTGGGTATTTTGAGAGTGAGGAAAAAGGCTGATACCTTTGCTTTTAGTGGGTAGAGGCTTTACCGGACTGAAATTTCGTTTTATCAAGACCGGGTGATTAGATGGATTTGGAAGATTAATTAAAATGATTAATTAACTAATTAATATGATGAAAAGGATGGATGGATTAATTAATTAAAAAGATTAATTAATTAATTTGGAGGAATGGCAAATTAAGGAAAATGATTAATTTGATTTTAAAAAAGTGATTAACTAATTAATTAAAAAGATTAATTAATTAATTAATTAATTGAGTGATTAATTAAAAAAAGAGTTTTAGTTAATTAAAAAGATTAATTAACTTGGTTAGGGTGAAGTAATTAATTAATTAAAAAGATTAATTAATTAATTAGAGAATGATTGAAAGGAAAAGAAGAGAGAAATTTGAGAATAACAATCCACTCAAATTCAAGAGGTGTAGAGAAATGAGGAAATTGGGGGCTTATTTATAAGCAAATGGGGTTGAGGGTAGTTTAGGTAGTGAAAAAGTGAAAAGATAATGAAGGGTAGGGCTAGAAAGGGCTGAAAATTATACTGAAAATGGTAAAAGTGTCATTTTCTACGCAGAAATGGGGGTCCACTCGCATCAGACAAATACGGTGTCGCAATAGGCCTATACGGCGTTGCGTTAGACATGTGCGGCATGCCACAGATGGACTATGCGGTGCCGCACGCCTGCCGTGTGGTAGTTGACATAGCGCGTTAAACTTAGTAAGTGCTAATGCTGCGTTTGGATGATGAGAATACAAAATTGAGAGTTCACACATGAAAGCTTTAATTTACCCCTCTCCTTAATTTCTATAACCTTTATGGAATAATCAATGGTACTGAAATAGCCCCTCCTAAAGAAATTGGAAATTCTACAACAAATCAAATTGAAATTAATCCCACCTATATAGCCTAGTTTGGCAAAGATCAACTGTTAATGACATGGTTGTTATCATCCATAACTGAAGAGATCTATCCGCAGCTGATTGGTTTAAACTCATCTACTGAAATTTGGCAAGCCTTAGCTTGGACTTATAGAGTAGTAAGTTCTGCACAACGGACTCAGCTTCACATCAAATTACATAATCTTTCAAAAGATGACAAATCAGTGTCTCAATATTTATATCAAGCAAAGGCAATCGCAGATTCATTGACTTTGGCAGGACAACCGATCTCCCCATCTGAATTTAGTGCTGTAGTGTTTTGAAAGCTTGGTGTAGACTATAATGGAATTATCGGTGCCTTACAACAAAGGGCGAAGCCTATCACATTCAATGACCTTCATGGACAGCTGGTAGTATATGAATTGCTACTAAAATCGCAGCAACCTCAAGTTTTGCAGGTAAATCTTGTTCAACATGAATTTTTTTCTAATAATCCTCATTTTTCTGGTGCTCGTGGCAGATTCAGTAATAGGGGTGGTCAAAGAGGATACAATTAGAATTTTCGAAACAATAGTGGTTGTCAAATTTGCGGCTTTAATAACCATTATGCTATTGAATGTCGTCGTCATTTTACTCAAATTTTAGCCCACAGTTTTAGAATTCCTATGCTCAGCCACGAAGTAATAATTTCACCAACAATCGCAGCCAAGTGAATCACACATATTCCTCTATTGCACCAAGTTCAGTTCCACCTACTTCAGAATTTAATTGGTACCCTGACACTAAAGCAAACACTTATGTCACTCCTAATATTTCATCACTTAGCATTGTAGAGGACTACAAGGGTAAGGAACAATTACTTATTAGTGATGGTTCACAATTGCCTATTTCACATATTGGTAACACTTCTCTCTAATCTAAAGATCGATTACTAAATTTGTGTAATGTTTTACATGTTCCAATAATAACCAAACCACTCTTATCTGTTCAAAAGTTTTGTGTTGATAATGATTGTTTCTTTAAGTTTCACCGTTACCATTGTTTTGTAAAGTATCAAGATACCAAGGAAGTGCTTCTCCAAGGCAAGCATGAATTGGGGTTATATAAGCTTAAAGGCGTGTTGACTGACCGAAAATTGAATAAAGCAATTGCATGCCTGACAAGCTTAGAGGATTGGCATGAGCGTCTAGGCCATCCAAATTATCAAACTCTTCATTCTCTAGTTAATCAATTTAAGTTGCCCTGTTCGTCCAAAAAATTATCGTTGCCTAAATGTGAGTCATGTATGTTAGGCAAACTTCATCGAAAATCAACTTCTTTAATGCATCATAGAAGTCTAGGACCTTTGGATCTGATACATTTTGATGTTTAGGGTCCTACGCCCCTAGTTTCTAGTTCTGGCTTTCGTTATTTTGTAATATTTGTGGATGATTTTTCCCTCTTTACTTGGTTATTTCCTATTAAAAATAAGGGTGATGTTCTTGAATTTTTTAAACAGTTTCAGTTGTTAGTTGAAAGGCAATTTGATAGGAAAATCAAGTTTGTTAATTCTGATTGGGGAGGAGAGTTTCATTCTTTACACACCTTTTTCAAAATGAATGGAATTTTTCATCGTATTACATGTCCTCACACCCATGAGCAAAATGGCACAGCTGAGAGAAAAATACGAAATATTGTTGATATTGGACTATCTTTGTTAGGACATAGTGGAGCGCCATTTAAATATTGGGAGTATGCTTTTGAAACTTCCGTTTTTTTAATTAATCGAATGCCATCCAAATCTTTGCAAAACAGGATTCCATTTCAAATGTTGTTCAAAAAAAGTCCTGATTATGGTTTTTTAAAAAAAATTGGATGTGCTGTCTACCCTCTTTTACGACCATATAATCGACATAAATTCTCTTTTCGAACAACTAAGTATGTGTTTTTAGGATACTCTCCGAATCACCTTGGGTATAGATGCCTAGATAAGGATACTGGAAAAATTTATATTTCTAGACATTATGAGTTTGATGAAAATTTGTTTCCCTTCAAAGAAATTTCAGGTATGCATTCGACCACACTAAGTTAATTAGCGAACACGGCTTCACCATGGCTCAGCATGAATACAATCAGACCCTAGCTCACTAGTGTCTTGGGTAAGCCAGGTGAGTCCTTTTCCTTGTCAAATTTGAATACATCCTCATTCTCCACCTCTATTTCCAAGTTTAATTCAAATTTCCAATCAATGTCTAAACCAACCACTACCTCTTCCTCATCTCAGCTGAATTCTAGTCCCTATTTACAAAACCAATTTGATCGTAACTCTACCACATACCTTCAATCACCTTCCTCACCTAATGATAATCGGATGCCTCAATGTTCAACTGAAAATACAACATCTTCTCAACACACACTTGACAAAATGTTGCCCTCTACTCAAACAGACAACTCACCTAGCCTTCATGACCAACCTAATCCTAAAAGAATACATCCTATGAACCTTAGATCCAATCCTCCTAAACGTAAGCTGTTGAACCTGATGACCACTTTAATTCCCTTTACCAAAATAATTGTTGAACCTAGTTCATTCACCCAAGCAATTAAATCTCAAGATTGCATTGAAGTAATGCAATGTGAAATGGATACGTTAGCTCAAAATCAAACATGGGAACTTGTTCCTCCTCTTGCTAATGCCAATGTTATGGGAAACCGATGGGTTTATAAAATTAAGCAAAAAGCATATGGTACAATTGAAAGATTAAAGGCAAGGTTAGTGGCTCGTGGATACACTTAAGAGCTTGGAATAGATTGTCATGAGACCTTTAGTCTTGTGGTAAAGCATGTCACAATACGAGCTATCTTGTCTGTTGTTGTTTTAAGAGGATCGAAGATTCGTCAGCTTGGCGTTAGTAATGCTTTTCTGAATGGTGAATTGGAAGAAACTATGTATATGGTTCAGCCACAAGGTTTTATTGATAAATCTCATCCTGACTATGTGTGTCGTCTTAAAAAATCACTTTATGATCTTAAGTAGGCACCTAAAGCATGGTTTCAACAGCTTGATAATTTTTTGCTCATCATTGGTTTTAAGATGTCTGAGGCTGATTCTTCTTTATTTATTTATCGTCAAGCTACATTACTTTGTTTTCTGTTGGTTCATGTGGACAATGTAATTATAACTTGTAATAATGATGATATGCTAAATAGTATCATTCATAGGTTGTCCAAGAGTTTGCTCTTAGGGGCCTGGGGAGTTGAGTTTTTTTTTAGGAATTCAAGTTGAACAGAATGACAATGGCTTGTTTTTTAGTCAACAACAATACATTGTTGAAGTCGTTAAAGGTGCTGGAATGGAAAGTTGTAAACCTGTAGCCACACCAATGGCTGTAGGTTCACCACTTTTAAAAGACTTAGGTGTGCAACTTGCAAAAAGTGAAGCTAAGAAATATAGACAGTTATGTGGTAGTCTTCAATACATTACTATTACGCGACCTGATGTTTCCTTTGCAGCAAATAAGTTATATCAGTTTATGCATGCTCCAATGGATGCTCATCTTAAAGCCTTGAAAAGAGTGTTGTGATATTTAAAAGGTATAAGTAATCAGCAATTGTTCATTGGCAAGTGTTCTAAGCCTAAGTTGATAGCCTTTTTAGATGCTAATTGGGCTGGTTGTCCTGATGATTGGCACTCTACTGGTGATTTTTTTATTTATTTTGGTAACAATTTAATTGTATGGAACTCATGAATGAAAAAACAGTTGCTAGATCATCTACTAAGTCTGAATTCAAGGTTGTAGCTGATGTTTATGTTGAGTTGAAGGGGCTTCGTAAGCTGTTCTTGGAGCTCGATGTCTCTTTTTCTAGTGTAACTCATATTTGGTGTGATAATTTGGGCGTTGTTTTTCTCTCATCAAATCTAGTTTTTCAAGCACGAACCTGACATGTGGAGATTGATTTTCATTTTGTTCACCAACTTGTTATGCAACATAAGCTCACTATGGCTTCTATATCTTCAAATGATCAGTTGGCTGATATTATGACTAAGGCTCTACCTATGGCAAGTTTTTTGCATCTGCAAGACAAGTTTCGGCTGTGTTTCTCTTCACTATCAACTTGTGGGGGTGTGTCAAGAAATACGTCTAAATTATTATAATTATTCTTTCCTATTGTATTTAGAATTTCTTTCCTATTGTGTTTAGGATTCATTGTATTATTAGGTCATTAGTTTCCTTGTTGCATACTATATATACGTAAACTATTGTACTGCCAATATAGTGAAAATATACAGCCACATATTCATCTCTCTTCTCTAAACCTATTGACTTTCACCAAAAGGTCACTAAAAATACTTATCAAGGAATTTTGGACAAGGCGTAAAGCAAACTCTCAGGTTGGAATGCTTCTTCTCTTTCTTTGGCGGGAAGAGTTACTCTCATTAACTCGATTATCTCTGCCATTCCAATATACTCCATGCAAACTTCCTTAATCCCTAAAGCAATTTGTGACAAAGTGGATAATTTAAATATAAAGTTTTTATGGGGCTCTACTGAAGCTAATAAAAAGATAAGCTTGGTGAATTGACAAAATGTGTGTCAACCCAATGAGAGTGCTGGGTTGGGCATCAAAAATCTTAAAGCTTGCAATGAAGCTCTTTTATGTAAGTTAGGGTGGGTTTTGGCTTTGAAACCAAATTCCTTTTGGGTTCAAGTTGTCAAAGCAAAGTACAAGTTCCTTGAAGATCATATCCCTCGTGTTTTACTAGGAAGAAATTCTTCTTATCTATAGTGAGCTCTCAATAAGATTTGGGATGTTGTTATAGCGGGTACTCAATGGATATTGGTAAAGGGAACAATATCTAGTTTTGCAAAGACGTTTGGCTTGATAAGGAACCAGCTTTGATTCAATAAGTCTTTAATCCTCTTCTAGAAGTGCATATTGAATGTTTAGTGACTAATTACATTGGTCCTAATGGCCAATGAGAGTGGCATAAATTTGCAAATCATATTCCCTACAGACTACTTCTTAAAATCATAACTATTCCTCTCCCTCACACGGGTGCTGATGATGACAAGGTAATTTAGGGTTTGTCTAACTTTGGTGACTTTGCTATTAAATTTGCATATTCTTTTATTAGATTAGATTTTTGGGAGTATAAAAGAAAGGATTGGCAGGCTATTTGGAGGTGGGAAGGCTCGCAATGAATTAGAATTTTTCTTTGGTTACTCTTCAAGCAACAAATCTTCACCGATAGTGAAAGAGGAAGAAGACATCTCACTTCTCAGGTGGGGTGCAAAGTTTGTAATAGCCCAGTTGAAGATGCATTGCATGTTGCTAGAGACTGCCCTATTGCCAAGCAACATTGGAATGTGTTGGTGCCTAATTACTTACTTTAGAATTTTTATAATGCCCCTTTACCGAATGGATGAAGAGCAGCCTTGAAGAAAATCAGTTAGTTGTCAAAGACATAGACTGGAGAATCATATTTAAAGTTGTTGTTTGTTGCTTGTAGAATAGAAGAAATCATATTATTTTTAATGTTGAGCTTTCTACAAGGAATATAGAAGGAGAAGTTTGAGCTCAGGTAAAAGCTATTGTTGATAGCAACAAAGAGAATGCTTTTTTTTTCAAAACCAGGTGAATATCACAAAGGATATTAGCTAGGAATTGCCTCCTTATTTTTGGGTTAAAGTGAACACAAATAGTGTGTTGAAGGCTAACATTGGTATTGTTACTACTGGAGGTGTGTTACAGAATGAGTTAGGGGGCTAGATTACTAGGTTTGCCTTTAACATTGGCTCTTACTCCATTACTAAAGCCGAACTATGGGGAATCTTCAAAGGTATGAAGCTTGCTTGGGATTTAGGCTAAAGGAAGCTAATTGTAGAAGTAGACAACTTGTGTGCTATTCAGATTATTCAAAACTCTAGCCACTCTCTCACAAATGCTGCTATTGTTTCAGAGATTAGATAGTTGCTTGATAGTGATTGGGAGGTCAAGATTCATCATGTGTACAAGGAAATCAATCATTCAGCAAATTGGATGGAAATTATGTTGGAACTCTCTCTATTAGCTGTCACCATTTTGACCATCCTCCATTAGGCTTGTTGCAATGGCTCTATCATGATGCTACTGGGACTCCTCTCCCCCGTGATGTTCTAGTTTAGTTTTTGGGTTTTGCCAATTTGTAACAAAAAAAAAGAAAAATCCTTGCCTACCACAAGTGTTATAAAGTTTTGAGAGTTTAAATCCATGTGTAATATTAGATCAAATTTAAGAAATTATATAAAATTATAATATTTCATCAAATCTCACAACATATTCATCTATTACAACTACTCCAAAAAATAAACAATTAAATTTTCAAATAGAGAAATAAGAACTATTGGTTTGAGAGGCAAAATTAACAAAACTAAGAAACCTCCCATGAAAAAGAACTAAAAAAAAAACTAAAATCATCACATTATTAAAAGAAATACAATGAGAATATGGCAACCCTAAAAGTTTTTTAGAAATGGAAAAGAAGAGAAAATAGGGAAAGGAATGTCATCTCTTTGTTTTTAGCATGGTTTTGAGATTTGGTTGAGGTTCATTTTTTATTAATCACTTAAGTCTTGTTTGGGATTGAGTTTTTCAAAAGCGCTTTTCAATAAAAATTTTTATACTTTTTATAAAACAGCTTTTAAGTAAAAGCAGATAAATTAATAGTTTTTCCAAAAGTAAATTTGAAAAAGCATTTTATAAAAAATAATAAAAATCAATCAATTAAATAAATAAATTCTAAAAATGTTTTTTTAATCTCTAATAGTAATCCCAAACGTTCCCTTAGTATATTTGTATTTAAGTAAAGTGAGATATTTTCTTATATTATATTCTTAATAGTCCCTTCAAGTGGTAACTGGACAAAAATAATTTTTAATTAAGCTAAGTTGACACTTGTAAATTTATGATATAAACTGAGTTGATACAATTGAAGATCTAATACGGGCGAGGGAATATATTTGAAAGCTCATCACCGGGCGAAAGACAATTGAATGAAACCGTCTACGGATCAAGAAGAATTGAAAGAATCCATTATGAGGCAATCATTGAAATCAAATCAAATCCGAAATATACCAAAAATTGAAAGATAAATTGAAATCTCAATTCAAATTATGATATGATAGGAAGTGATACAATGATCGATTAAGCTCTGATAGCATATCAAGTTTTTAATATAGATTTGAGAGAACCAATTTTAAAAGATAGTTTTTGATATTGGTCTTAGAATTAGTAAAAGAGGTCACAAGTTAAATATTCAACCGGAATCAAACAAAGATCGAAACTAGAATTTTAAATAATATCATATATTTATTATTTATGTACTAAAAATAAATGTAATATACTAATAAATATTATTTATATTAAGTATATGCTTATGCGTACGGGCAACACGCATTTCATGTTTTGAATGAACGTTACAATGAATTGAATACCAAAAATTTTCATATAGAGAGCTAAGTAACATCCATTACATATTATGAACGCTCTTGCTAAAAATGTCCAAATTATAGATGATCCAAAGTAATAAGTGAACCAGCTTTTTATTTATCGATTGAATCAGCCAGATTTGACAATATAGGATCTTAGTTTCGAACTACTGCTAGTTAAAAGAGCTACCTTTAAACTCTATAATTTGACATTTATTTTCTTATTTTTTCTCAATATATATACGGGTACATCTACTTTCGCATATTGTAAATATCTTGTTAGTTGTTATTCTTTTTCTGATTGGAGTTTTTTATTTATTTATTTATTTCTTTTATAAAAGTAGTGATGTTATTCTATAATAGTAGTGTTATTGTTGTGATTTTAGTGAGCTATTCCAAAAGGTTTATTGTTCTTTTTATCCCGCATCAATTGTGATATTGACTAGTCTATTCCAAAAAAAAAAAAAAAAACAACAGATTAATTATTGATATTTTGTTTGGAGCCTCATTAGATTAAGAGAATATAAAGGATAGAATTTACGTAATTTTTTGATTGTGCTAAATTTTAATATTTGGCTTTTTTTTTTTTTTTAAACAATCCATGAATTTAACATTCCTTAAAAAATGTGAAATTTAAAATCCAACATCATAGGTGAATTTTTAACAATTCTTCATTTTTACATATAAGAGAATGTATTTTATATATATATATATATATATATATATTTCTTTTTATTTTCAAAGTTGTTCTTGTAAATCCATAGATTTTTTTCATTTCAAATGAGATATTTTTCACATCTCACATTTCTTATATTTTAAATAGGGATGGCAATGAGGTAGAGAATCTCTATTCCCCGCAGAGATTTGTTCCATATGAGACGGAGATTCCCTTATTTCTCTCCCTATGGAGATAGAGATGGGAGAAATTCTTTCTCCATTAGTGAGGAGGGGGCAGAGATAGAAAGTGTATTCCTCATCCCACAGAATCCCTATCCCATTTCTGTGGAAATTTAATAATATGATTACATAATTACCCCTAATATAATTAGTAATAACTTACATAATTACCTCATAATATAATTAGTAATTATTAAAAGAAATTTATTTAAATATTCTCATATTTATGTATGTTGAATTTTTAATATTTTACTAAAAAAATTGCAGAACATTTTTAATGTATTAAGAATATTTATATTTTAATTTTGTTTGGTTGATATTATATGGGTTTGAATCTATTAATATTTTTTAAATATATTTATTTTTATTTTTTTGTTATTATCTATGAATTATATAAATATATATAAATTTAGTAAGACAAAATTCAAATGAGAACCGGAATCATTGCAGAGATGGGAATCCGCATAAAAATAGGGATGGGGATTAAATTCATACAGGGATGGAGATTCCCCGCTAAGATTGGATAGAGATGGGGGATGATTCCCCCGCCCCCGCCCTGCCATGTTGCCATTTCTAATTTTAAATATTCTCTTCATTTCACCGTCAAAAAAAATTATTCTTTTCATTTCACATTCTCTCAATTTAACATGCTCTGATAAAATTACATTGTTTTAGTATTAATTATTATATATCTTAAAAAGAAAAAGTATTATTAATTAATAAGATTTAAATTATTTTTCATTCTCAAATTACCTCATTTGTATTTTAAAAAAGAATTATCACTAATTTTTTATTTACTCTTTTTTTTTTTTGCAATGAATTTTTTTTTTACTCTTAGCTTATAAAAAATAAAAGTATTAATTAATTCTATAATAGCAAAAATTTATTTTTTTTCCCCTTTATGTAATTTTCATTTTCGCTGGCAGATTTATTCACGTTCCATTATTACAATGTTCGCACACGTTGTATTTTCATGGTCCCCAAAAGATTTTTCAAGGACCTATAGAATCTTCCTCCTTTTGTGCAAATCAATGGTTTTTGGAGCGTTACCATGTCTATTCTTTATCCCAACTTCTCTAAATTTAGCATTTTCTATCACTTTCCAAAAAAAAAATTGAAATTTTCTTTTTGAAATTCTGAAAGGAATAATACCAAAACATAATTGGAATTGGAAATTCTCTGTAATTTTTCTTCCATAAACTGATAATTTTATTGCTATAAGATACTATTTAGAATAAATTATGTGTAAAAATTAAATTAAATTAAATTACAAAACGTAATTTAATTAATAATAAAATTCATATGTTTAAAATAACTTTTATTGTTTGGAGTGATTGAAAAGTTTAAAAAAAATCATTTTCTTATTTTATTTTTTAAAGTTTTCATTTTACCTTTATATAAAAAAATTTATACAGAATTTAAATGAAGGCATTTAAGATTTTTAATAGTAAATTTCATTAAATGAGTTTGATTTTTATAATTTTTTATTTTGATATAATTTCATTTTTTTTTTGAAAGAATCATTTACTTTATAAGTTAAATTTTTTCAAATATAAAAATTGGCAAAATAAAATTTAATGAAAATTGGTAAGGGAAGTAAGGATTATTCATATTTATAGTTTTTCAAAGGTATCCTCTACAACATCGAATAAGAAGGCAGGTGGGGCCATGGAGTACTCGTGCTAATTTCTATTCATTTAAATGAAAAACATATAAATATTTTGAAGGAAGGTGCGGCCATGGAGTACTTATGTTAATTTCTATTCATTTAAATGAAAAATATATAAATATTTTGAATATTATTAGTTTTTTTTCCCACCTGCATTATACATAATTAAAACTATGTGATTTAATTTATTTTTTAATTTTTATTTATTTAAGTAAAGATAATTGATTGTATTATCATTAAAAAAATGAGAATTAATTGTATAAAATTAGAAATGAATTCTAATACCTTGCTTTGGCTTTTTATTACTGAGTAAAGTCAAAATGGTGAACTGACCTGATAAACATTAATGTAAATAATAAATAATAAAATAATGTATATAAAAATAATCTTGGCATATGCTAACCTGGTGGAGATATCTTGGCATGCCATTGGTTCATGATCGTAAATCTAAGAATACCTATGCTAACCTGGTGGGGAGAGTGAGAAGAGGTCAAGCAGTTGGAAAGCAGATCATTTGTTCTTCGTGAGGAGAGTGACCCTTGCTCAATCCGTTATCTAGTCTTTGCCCATGTATGCTATGCAAATTGCAAATTTGCCAAAATCTGCTTGTGATAAAATTGATAGGCTTGTTCGTCAGTTTATTTAGGGTGGTTTAGATTGTAAAAGAAAGCTTCATTTGGTTAAATGGAAGCAGGTTTGTCAACCGAACAATATTGGAGGTCTTGGGATTCGTCAAGTTAGACCAGCTAATGACTCTCTTTTGATGAAGTTGGGATAGAATTTGTTAACCAAAGCTTACAGACTATGGATGCAGGTCTTACGAGATAAATACTTGAAAGGGCAGCTGCCCCAAGCTTGTCATCACGCCACAGGCAATTGTTCCTCATGGAGAGGAATTTGTAGTATTTGGGAGTAGGTCCTTCAAGGTATCACTTGGTCTATTGGTGATGGTACCTATACTTAGTTCTAGGAGGATCATTGGGTTCAAGGAGCATGAGCTCTCATCAATAATGCTATTCTTGAAATTCCAGACTCATTTGGAGAGCAGCCCGTTATTGAGTTTGTGTTTAATAGTGATTAGAACTGAGGTTTATTTTAATAGCTTCTTCCAAATTCCATCTATTTGAAGATTGAAAAGAGCCCGAATGAGTTAGAATCACCATCTAATTAGTTGCCCATAATCGTCTTGCATCGAGAAAATTGTATGCTTATAGGAGAATTATTCCTCCTATAATTTGTTCAAGGTGTCAAGTTGAAGTAGAAGATACAATTCATACAATTAAGCACTGTGAATTTGCTACTGTAGTTTGGAAGAGTCTAGTTAAGAGAGAATTCTGGCATTTTTTCATCTCATTAGAACTGAAACAATGGCTCCTTATTGGGCTATCTAACTCCAATTATGGAATGGCGGAAGATGTTACTTGGAATTTACTTTTTGGGATTACGGTTTGGTTCTTGTGGCAATGGAGAAATAAATTATTGTTTACAAGTGAGGTTAATAACAATGATAGCCCCATCCATTCCGTTTTGAATAGCTGTGAGTTAACTTCTCAGAATTTGGCTAATCGGGATGAGTCTGCTACGTCTGCTCATATTTCCTATGGTCAGGAATAGTGGGTTGGGATCCTCCCCATTTGGGATGGGTGTAGTTAAATTCAGATGGCAGTGTGTGTAGGAATTGGGATGCTGCTGGAGGTGGGTGCGCTGTGTAACCATGACAGTCGCTAGATTATTGGATTCTCACAATTGATTGGTGATTGTTTAGTCCTAGAGGTTGAAGTATGGGTTATAATCAGGTTTGAAGCTTGCTTGGTCCATGGATTTCAAGAAGATTCAGGTTGAAATGGATTCTAAAATTGCAGTTGATTTTCTTTTGCAGCCTAAGAGTCATGACTCATGAGTATGGGCATAATAATGTTTGTTTTTACTATTCGAGTTATGTTGAATTATGCTTAGCAAGTTCAAATAGTTCACATTCTCCGGGAAGCAAACCAATGCGCAGACTAGTTAGCGGGTCAAGCGCTCACTGAAAATATGGGGCTTGAGATTTTCTATCAGCCTCCTTTAGGCATTTCTCATTTGTCAATGGGTGATGCTATAGGCGTTACCTTCATTAGGAATTAGTTTTATTTTCGGGCATTGACTTGAGTTTGAGTTTGTTGCCTCATAGAGATTCTCCACTAGTTTCCCTCTCTCTCTCTCTCTCTCTCTCTTTTTTTGAGTTCTAGCATGTAAAAATAGAAAGGAATGTGAAAAGATTGGCTTTCCTTAACTCCATATTTGGATAAGGAAAGAAAATACGAAAGGAAGGAAAATAGCAAAGAAAAATAAAGAAGGAAAATTATTTTTCCTTATTTAAGAAGAGAAGGAAAATAACAAAGGAAAAAAAATATACTTCTAAAATTTTCTCTCCAATTTGGAGAGAAAATAAAAGAAAATTATAATGGGTGAAAAATAATTTTATTTTCCTTCCTATCCAAATAAGGAAGAGGAAAATAATAGAAGAAAAATAAAAATTATTTTTCTTTTTTATTTTCTTTCCCCTCTATTAAATTTCCCAAACATAGGTAAAAGCTTTTACAAAATAAATAGAGATAAATTTAACTTTCATATTGAATTATAGGTTGGGCCAATAAAAAACTCAAAAAAATTGAGAGTACAAGAAATAAATATGAAATTTATAATTTTTAAAATTTTTTATTTTTACATATAATAACTTTATTTGAAAAAACTAAATAAAAAATAGAAATTACACGATAAAAGAAATAAATAAATATGATAGGATAATATTTTTAATACATTCTAATTGCTTTTATTTTTATATTCTTCCATTTTTTCACTGAATTTTATGATTAATAATTTAAATTTAAAACAAAAAATCAAGAGATGGATCCAATTGATACACATGTAATATTTATTTATTTACTACAAATGTCCTGTAACTTTAATATATACTGATATAATTCATATTCTTCACATTTCTTTGAAGACTTGTAATATTAAACTTTCCTCAACTACCTGGCTTTTCAGCTGTTTTGGAATGTTTGTTATAAAATCGCCATTGAGTTTATGGTTGTATATTCATTTATTTATTTTCGGAAAATAAAAGCACTTGATAGCATATTCTCTATTATTAACTTGTAAAGGTGGAAATCGGTTAGTTCTGTTCAAAAAATTGAAAAACTAAAAAATTTGAAACCGATCCAAACTGGACTTAATAAATCACTTAAATCAAATTTTAAATTTTAATTTAGTTCGATCAAAAATCAGTTTTTTAATTCGGTTTTTGATTTTACATATAAATATACATAAATAATGTACAAAATATATAATATATAAAATAATTACTTATAAAATAATATATAATTTATAAATATATAAAATAAAAATAATATTAAAAGTATTAAAAATATATTTAAGTATACAATTTCGATTTTGGGGGTTCAATTTTCATACCTCTAAAACCAAACAAAAAATCAAAAATCAAAAATCTTTAAAATCTCAAACGAAATCATCAATCAACTACTTAATAACTAAATTAAATATGTAATTTCAGTTTAGTTGAATTTAAAAAATCGATTAGATGCGGTTTTTGCCCATCTTGTTAACTTGATATGAAATTTGTCTACCAATTATTCCAAAAAACAATACAATAAAAAAAAACACTAATTGTAAAGTAACATTTTATATTTTTCCGATTGCCAAATAAATTATATGTGAATCAAGTTTTCTCAATTCAAATATTTTTTATTTAAATTTGAACCTTATATATGAATTTATTATAGATGCATATAACTTTAAACCCCAAACATTCAATTAGTTTAAATACAAAACTAAGTATCTTTAAATATAAAAACAACTAGAAATTAGACTGAGATTCGCACGGTTTAATTTTATTATATTATTTTTATATGTTGATTAAAATTTTATTTAATTATTTATAAAAAAAATTAATCTCTAATATATCATTTTAATTATTTTTCAAATTTACTACATATAGTGATATAAGTGCTTTAATTACTTAATGCATGAATTTGGTATCATATGTTTGTTACATATTGGTAATTGTAATATACACATTTGTCATTTACTATTTCTTTAATTTTGTTAGAATTGTTATTTTTTTTCATTGTTTATTATTTAAATAAATCGTTTATTTAAGTTACCTTTTAGTCTGTCTTTTTTTTTAAGCATATTTTTGTATACATTTAATAATTTACATGAACAAAATTAGAACTTTAAAATAAATCAATTAAAAATTTTAAATAAATATATTTCTCATATACAATTAGTCAAACTTGAAAATAAGTAAATATGAAATTGAAATTACATTTTTAAACTTCAATGAGACAATTATTTTTGGTTTAAAAAGATCTATTATTTATGCTTTTATGTATGTATAAATGAATTAATTATTAGATATAAAATTAAGATTTAGCTCAATGTGATTTGAAAAAAGTTGACTATTATTATTGAACTTCTTATTAATTGAACTCCATAATTCATTAAGTTAACAATTAATAATCTTAAATTATCAAATTAATTTGTAAAATTCAGAATTAAAAATATTCAAATTATAAAATTAGTCTTTTAATTGAATTGTTTAATTGCATTAGATGATATGGCATGCAATGGTTGATTCTTTCTCTATACTTTGAGATTATAATATATATACTAGCACATATTCTTGTGTGTATTGCACGGTTATAAAATTATATTAAATTATTACTTTTATTTTATAATAATTTTTTATTTTTACTTGTTTACTTTTAAATTATTATCTCAAAATAAAATTATATATATATATATATATATATATATATATATATATATATATATATATATATATATATATATATATATATATATATATATATATATATATATATATATATACACAAAATAAAATAAATTTTAAAATAGTGATTTAATTATTATTTATTTGATTTATTTTTTCTCTTGTATATGAGCGTGTATAAGTCTACGTGTTTGTATATTTTGTAAAAATAAATTATTGAACTTTTCATTTATTAATTTACAATTTTATATCCTAAATTCTAAATTTTTATTATTTAATAACATCATACAAGGGTGAAGATGGTCATTCCCTAATACTCACCATAAATGCGAAATTTTAATAAATGCGGAAGATAAATTTTGAATTCAATACCTCTTACTTATAAGAGCAAATGCTTTTGCCACTTAAATTATGCTATATATATATATAAACATGCATACTCTTTATATATCGTATAGTGAAAAATATTAAATGGTGGCAGGTGCACTTTATGGTTACTTTGTTAAAATTAAAATAAATACTCTTTGTTTTATTTTACAAAAAAATAATCTCTTATAAAAAATCACAATATCTTATATTTTTTTTGATAAATTAAACTATTTTTCGTAATCTTTTTCAGTTGTAAAAAGAGTTTTAATTTTATAAAATATGATTTATCTTATGCAAAATAATAACTTGTACAAAAATATTTATAAATTAACGAAAAAGAAAAATAATTTTATAATTATAAAAATGACTTTCTTATGAACAATCACAATATTTTTATTTTTTTATAAATAAAATTATTTTTTAATTATTCTTAGTTGCGAAAAATTTTAATTTTACGGAAATATTATTTATTTTGTGCAAAATAATAATTTTATGAAAAAAATTTTAAGTTAACAAGAAAAAAAATAATTTAATAATTATAAAAAATGACTATCTTACAAAAAAATTTTAATACTATTAATATAAAAAGTTATTATTATTTATTATATACTGTTTTCTCATTTAATTTATTTTTTTTTTCAATTAGAGTCTAATTAACCAAAGAAAGCATGAAAGAATGAGAAACATTTTATATGTGTATAAATATAATGGTATTTTCTATGGTTATTTTATCTTTGAACAAAATAACCTACTTTATTTGCTAAAAAAATAGTTTTTTATGAAAATTAATAATTTTATTTATATTTTTCATAAATTAAACTATTTTTTAGTAATTTTTTTAGTTATGAAAAAACTTTTAATTTTACGAAAAATTGACTTATTTTTTGCAAAATAATAATTTTATGAAAAAGAAAAATAATTTAGTAATTATAAAAAATGGCTTTCTTGCAAAAAATATAATTTTCTTATATTTTTTCATAAATTAGACTATTTTTTCATAAAGTTATATATATATAAATTTAAAATAATAACTTAATTATTATAGTATTTCTCATTTTTAATTAGTGAAATATAATAATAGATTAATTAATTATAACACTTTTAATATTTTAATTATATTTATTATTTATAACTATCCTATTGGTTTAAAAAATAAAATTTTGTACTTTATTTTAAAATAAAATAATATGAAAATTTGTTTATATAATATTTTTTATAAGAAAATTGTGATTTTTTTAAAAATAGTAATATTTTTTTTCTTATTACAAATTTTTTTTTCATAAAATTATTATTTTATATAAAATAAATCATATTAAAAAATAAATTATATTTTCATAAAATTAAAAATTTTTTCACAATTAAATAAAATTATAATTTTTTTAAAAAAGATTATTTTTTCGCAATAAAATAAATTATTTTATTTGAAAATAAAATAACCATAGATATAATAATTAAAAAGTGTATTTGACTTGCAAAATTGGTGACCATTAGATAAGCAAGACCCATATGTGAGTTGAATTAGATTGCTAATTAAATTAGTTCAACTATTCACCATTCTCATATGCTAATTTTATTCTTAAATTTTCAAATTAAATATTCATCTAACCATTCCCACATACAATTATTATAATTGGGAAAATTCATATGAAGAGTTGATTAATTCTTTTAAAAATAATAAATAAAAAAAAAAAAAAAGATTAATTGAGACTGCAAATAAAATAGAAAATTTCACCAAATATATACTGAAGATCAGATCTAAATACATGCATGTCTTAAACTCAACAACACAAAATCCCTAAAACCTAGCCTTAATTTTTCCATCAAGCTCTCATTTTCTACAGAGAGGTTGGTTCTTTCACAACCCACCTCGATAACCTCAAGCCCAATGGCTTTGATACACGTGTACCCAAAAGCAACCCCACACATTCACATCTGTAGGAAGCGAGCAAGCTGGCTTGGGTTGACAACGCCAGGTAAGTGGGCACCTTCAGCCTTCAACAAACTTGATACTTCCACGTACCTTTGATAATTTTCCTTATTCGGCTCGGCTTCTTTGGCTTTCTGACTCAGTTTTGTCTTCAAGCCAGTTGCTGTGGCTTCGGCTCGAGTCGGGTCCCACGGTTGACCAAAAAGTGTGCCCTTGTTGAGATATTCGTGGGCTAAATATCCAGCTAGGAGTTGATTAGACGAGACCGGGACTGGCTCAGATAGGTGTCCTGGTCCTGAGCCGAGCTGATCTTGTATTGTCGGCTTGGGTAATTTTGTTGGTGGTACAGCTGGAGACGGCTTCAGGGAATCAAAACCCTCTCTCTCTTTCCGTTTGTTTGACGTCAAAACACGACGAGGAGGTAAACGCATCGTTTTGGTATTCATTTTTGACGTATCGATGCATGCCACGTCAGCAACAAAGCACTTAAATCTAATCCAGAAATTGTAAAAGACAAAAAAAATAACAAATATATAAAAAAAAAAATAACAAATTAAAAACAAAAAAATGTCGGTACTTGATAAAGTAAAAAAGGTAAAAAATAAAAAGTAAAAAAATTTTAAAATTTTAAAATAAGAAAATTAAAAAAAAAAAAAATCCAGCAGCAACAAGAAATAGAGATTGATAAATAGCAGACAGAGAGAAAGAGAGAGAAAGAGAGAGCGAGAGAGAGAAGTTTTGAGAGGAAGAAGGAAACAGAAATAGTAGATTGAAATTGAGTGAGGATGGGTTTGTATTTATAGAACCAGTGTTAAACAATTACCCTTCATATCATATCAAATTTACATAAATGCTTTACAATTCAATTACCATAATACCCTCCTTTATCAATCTTGTTTTGTCACCCTTTTTTTTTATTTATTTATTTTTTTTTTCATTTAAGGTTTTGCTATAAAAGTGGGACGGACTAGATTCCTGTTTAGCCATAGGGCATGAGTTTTACCAAACTCTTTCATTTGCATTTTCTATTAATTGTATAATTTTTAATGCAATTATTGATATTTAATTATCAAAATTAAACATGTTTTTAATGAATATATACCCAATTCTATTAATAAATAGAGGTGTTAATTACATATTTGTTTTTTATTTATGGGCTTATCAAATATTTGATAAATCAGATTTAATTCGAATATATATATATTCTTATTTAATAATAGTATTAATTATTTATTTATATTTTATTTATCGGCTTACCAAGTATTTGATCTAATTAGGCTTAATTCGAACGTGGCAAATATTATTAGAATTTTTTTAATTAAATGAGTCAAATAATTTTTAAAATTTAAATACAATTTGGATTTTGATTGAGTTGAGAAAAACAAAAAAAAATCAATTATATATTATTTATTTTTATTGTAATTATTTTAACATATTAATTTTATTTTATTTTATTTTTATTGCTTGAATATATTAAATGGAAGATATGAAAAAATATAAATTATGCATGTGGGAGTGAAAATGGATTAAAAAAAATGCTATATTTATAATTTCACACAACAAGGAATCATAGTCCATACATAATCATTTGATTAGTAATTACTGTTTTTAAAAACTTTTAAGGCCTTCTTTGGTTAACTAGAATAATAAAGTTAGAATGAAAATGAAATATTTATTTCAAAATTTGTATTATTTGGTAAATTAGAATAAGAGAAAGTGAAATAAAGAACCATGAATAAAATTAAAATATTCCTAAGTTTTTATTCTTGAAAGGGGACACGTGAATAAATGGAAATAAAAAATATGAAAATAAAATTTTAGATGCATAAGTAAAATATACTGATAATGTTATTCTCATTTTTATATTTTGCTTACTAAATATAATATGCAGAATATACATTTCAATTCATATTCCTATAACCTCATTCTAATTGAATTATTTTTAATCAAATTCCTACATATATGGTAATCAAACATACCCTTAAGGCACTCTAATATAATTTTAAATTCAATTTTTGCTTTTCCGTGTTTATTCATATTTTAATTATAAACTAATATAAAATTAATTAAAAAAGTTTTTTCAGTGGTTAAGTCAAATTAGAAAATTTTATTTGTTTGAATATCCAACTCAATCTGATGGCAAATTCAACCAAACTTTAACCAAAATAATGAGTTAGATAATTAAATTCCTTTGCATATTATGCCCATTTATAATCTTAACATATCAAGCTACTAGCTAGTAAATTATAAATGTTTTAAGATTAATTATTATTCCCTCCATTTCACTTCAAACGTCGCTTTAAAAAAAAATTTATGTTCCATTTTAAATGTCGTTTGTATAAATTCATGATAGCTAATATTAATTGAAAATTTATAAATTTATCCTTATTTATTAAATTCCCCTAATTTTAGCTAATTTACTCATTTTTTTTAGCATTATTAAAAAAGAATAATTAGGTAAATTATTATGAATTTTTTATAAAATTTATAGTCATTTATTATTATATTGGTTTGTATGCTCCATTCTTATATAACACTTAAAGTAGAACGAATGGAGTAAATTCATTAATTTTTGGTTTCATTACTAGAAAACACAATTTTTAAGGGTGTGTATTAAGATTGCTATTAGGTATTAAAAAAGCAGTTTTAATTTTTTTTTATTTTATTGATTATTTTTATTTTTTTATAAATTATTTTTTAAACATGCTTATGAAAAAAATCAAAATTTCCATTTTTATTTAGAGAAAATTTGATCTTTTTCGAAATATATAAATACATATATAAACAGAGAAAATAACGTACACACTTCAAAATCATCTTTTAAAAATTATAATGAAACCTATTAATAATTGTATCAAATTTCAACAATGTCAATTTCTAATTTTTATGTAGAGCATTGATGGAACCAAACAATTAGATACGGTCATATATGTACAGCTAATTAAAGAAAGGGGGCATTTGTTAATTTTGCATTTTGAATAAATCCACTTAACTTAAATTTTATCAATTAGCATGAGCAGTTGTGACAGTTTTGACAGACACCCATTGTCATGTTGGCTACTTGACTTCATTATTTATGTGTTAAAGCCATTAGCTATTGCTCCCTATAATGGATTATCATCAACCCTTCCCACCTAATGGGGTTTAGACCACATTAGGTTTTTCAGGAACTTTTTTTATTTTTATTTTTAAGTTATACAAAATATTGCCATTCAATTTAGCAATGGTTTGAATATTTGTTAAAAAAAACTATAATATTTGTTTTCATAAAAAGATTGAAAGTATTTTCAACCTTAAAAATTTATTTGATTTAGTTTTTTTAATAGTTAATAACTCGTGATTAGTAGTTATTAGTTGATAAATATTAATCAATAAGAAAAAATTTAAAAATTTAACTTTTCAAATTGCATATATATTTATCATCATATTATGTTTATGTGTACGTAAATATTAAGAAAATTTTAAATATCTAAAAATAAATTTTTTAATTTTTTAATATTATATGGTATTATTTTATAATGTTTAATAATATATTTATAGACTGCAAATATTTCATGTAATTTTGTAGAATTGGGTTGGATTTTCAATTTTAATTATGTTATAATTTAAACAACAAAATTCGAGTTGATTCAATTTCAATTTTAAAGTACACTAAACAATACTTTGTATTATTTAATACTTATTTAATAATTAATTTTTTAATTTTACTAAGCATCATCTTTTTTTTTTTTTTCCTTTTTCATTTTTTAAAAATGAGAACTTACAGTGTGTATGGAAAGGGGAAAAAGGGTGGGAATGGAAAGGGGTTGGGGAAATGAAGTAGTTTTCTATTGTTTAGTAAAATGGGAAAAAAGGGAGGGGAAAAAATGTTAACAGTGAATATTTATCTTTCGCGCACAAAAACACATTTCCCCTTTTTTTTTTTGAGTGAAAGTAAGGGGAATAGAATTTTTAATTATATTTATAAACACAATTATATTTTCAACTTTATTTTCTTATTTCAATTAAAAAAAAAAGAGTATAATAGTAATTTTATTATTTTCACTCAGCTCCACCTTCACCCCTCTTCCAACAATACGGGGAAAAAACTTTCCTTATTATTTCTATCCTTTTCCCTATCTTTATTTCCTCACCTTTTTTTTCTCCACCTAACTTTTTTTTCAAACATAATATTAAAGTTTCCATTAGGTTTCACATAAACTTTTATAAAGTTGAAATTTCCATGTCGAACATTTCGAATATCAAAACTCTCGAGAACTCTAGAAAACTTAGTATAAGATACTATTAGAAACTTGAAATGTATATTTTATTATAAATTTTAATATGATATCTTAACTAATAAAAAAATTAATCTTGATAGGAAAAATAAAAAATAGATGAAAAACAAATCCTAATATATATTTTTTTCCTTTTATTCTCTACATCTACATATGTAACTATCAATTTTTATTACCTCTTTATATATCACATGAGTACAATTAATAATATAGGAGTTGAAGGATATTGAAATATTTCTGCCTTTTTACATGCAAAATATGTACTTTATATATTTTTTATGCAACATTTTCTTAACATAACGTATCCTTTTTTTTTTTTTTTAAATTGAGGTGTTCCTATATCATATCATTTTGCACTCCATTTTCATTTTCGCGCAACAATTCTCTTGATATATATTTAAGGGAAGTGATGATTATGGGGATTGAAAAGAATAGCCTTACAAGGGCCATATGAGATATGACATAATGGGAATGTCTGACATAAACATAACACTGTAATCTACTTTTTGAATTTGATTTTGTTTATTAATAAATTAATTATTACTCTGTTTTAAAATATTAACCAATTAAAATTTTGATATATAAATTAAAAAAAATTATTAAATTATTATAATTTAAAATTAAAAATATTAAAATATTATTTTTAATTTTGATATAGAAAAATAAAAATAATTAATGTAAATATTTTGTCGTAGAGTAAATAGAGGGTAAAATTGAAAAAATAATAATATATTTTTAAAATTATAAAATAATAGATAAATTAAAATAAAAAAATAAATATTCTGAAAATGAAAGAGCATAATTTTATCCCTAACAAAATAGAGATATTATTTAGCGGCACAGAATTTGGCAATTTGCTTTTCGGCTATTTATAATTTTCTAAGCCTACCCGTTTAAAAAAGAAAAAAAAAAAAAAAAGGAAAAAGAGTGAAGAATTTTATGCAAAATGGGGCCATATCCTTGTTTTTCAAAGTTTATAATTTTAAAAATTATTATTAAAAAAATTATGATATTAAATAATATATTTTTAGATAAAATAAATAAAAGTTATTTATTTATTTTGTTGATGAAAAACATGTTTGTTTTTATAATAATTGATGAAAATCAAGTTGGGAGTAAGAAATATATAAAATATGTGTAATTTTTAGCTGGCCAAATTGATTCTATAGAAAATTCAAATCAAATCCAATTTATAGTTGCTGCTTGCGAGTTAGTCCCATAATTATACAAGTCTAAAAATAAAATCTCTAATTAATATTTAGATTTTTCTTTCATACGAGTTTAATATATATATATATATATATATATATATATATATTATTTTTGAAAAATTAATAAATACAACATGATCCTACCCGTAACTTGCAAAATACATTGCTTGGCCAAAAAAAGAAAAAATTGCAAAATACATTAAAAAAAATATTTTTGAGTACAGGGCTACAAATGAGTCAGATGAGCTTTAACTTATTCGGACTTAGCACGATTGTTTTTTTTTCTGAGTTTGAGTTTTAGTTCAAACTTGGATTTGAATGTAAAAATCATATTTAATCTCGGCTCATTTCGAGTTTGAGTTTGAATCGAGTTTGAAAATCGTATTCAAATTAATATAAAAATAAGAATATATAATTAGTAAAAAAAAATATAATTATTAAATTAAGCATTATATGCTTCAAAAAAATTTGAAGCATGTGGATTTTAGTCAAATTGAATTACCAAAAAGATTATAAAAATGTTAAAATATATTTTTTAGAGTACTAAAATTATTAGGCTAATAATAATAATAGTAATAATAATAATAATAATAATTATTATTATTATTATTATTAGCATAAACTCTTTTTTTTAAATTAAACTTTTAAATATTTGATAAAATTATAAAACATAATATTAATGAAAATAATTGTATTCATATATAATTATTAATTTCATAATTACAAAACATAAATTATAAATATATATGTATTAAAACATTATAAATTGGCCTATAAACGAGTTTATTCGCAAGCCTATTAATCGAACTATTCATGAATCTAATTGAACATAATTAGTTTGCTCAAACTTGACTCATTTATTAATCAAATTTTCTATTAAAACTCAAACTTCACTCATTTATAAAACGAGCCGAATGCAAATGAGCTTTTATTAATCTGAATGCCAAGCTGCTCACGAATGGCTTAACTCATTTGCAACCCTATTTGAGTGTCAACCTATTACAAAATATGACCTATTCCTAATTTGAAATTACCCAATCCATACTCATATAACAACAAATATAAATATATATATATATATATATATATATATATATATATATATATATATATATATATATATATATATATATATATATATATATATATATTGCAAAATTCCAAAGTTATTATTTGAAAAATTAATTAAAATATACAATTTCAGCAAATTCACAATTTGTAAAATACTTAAAAAAAATTTTTGAGAGTCAGTCTAATACAAAATACGACTCAAATACAATAATAAGTGATTTAATATGAATTCACTTGATTTGTTTATCAGTTCTAATTCTATACTGTGAGTATAATTTGATTCATTGACAAATGATTTTGAATTTAAATTTTCATCCACTATCATGATAAGAATTTTCATCAATTTGGGAAGAACTATTAAAAGGAAAGATTGTCTATGTTGTATGGTGTATAATTAGTCTTTACTTCATAAATTTAAAAAAGAAAAAAGAAATTGATTAAACATGTAAAAAATTTAGTGGCTGCATCGAAATTGGCATGCAATGGGGCGGCACACTATCCTTTCACAAATTATTTAATTTTCACCAATTCCATAAAAGAAGATTGTATTTGTAGCCTGTCACTTCTTCCTAGTTTTCTCGTCAGCAATGATGCGTGCTTTATGCTTTTTCGTATTAATAATAATAATAATCTATAAAAAGATATATAGAGTTCCACATTGCTTTTTTCTCTAAACCTTTCTCTCTCATGTGAGTGTGCTGTTAAGGTTCCCATTTGACTCACATATTTATAATTTTTAAGATCAATTTGAATCATATACTTAATTAAAGATCTTATTTAATATAAAAATTTTAATTTATATTATTAAATAATTATATTTTTATAATCCTATGTTTGATATGATAGATTAATAAATAAAAAAAAAATAAAATTATTTTAGAATATAAAATATCATAAATAATATGATTAGTAATTCTACTAAATAGGAATGATTAAATATATAGAGTTAAGTTATAAATAACATTTATTCCATAGGTTAATTAAGTTTTTAAAATTATTAAGTCAAATTTAAATCATATATATTAAATATAATGTTATTTACTAATATTACAGTTTATTGTTACTTTAATGACTTCGCCCATCAGTGAGATAACTTTCTTTTTTTATTTTCTCTTGCATTTTTACGCTTCCTTCTATCAAATAAGCCGTTTGATGTTTTAGATCCGCTAATTTTGGCTCCCCTTTCATATGGGTCTTTTTGATCAATGTACTCGGTCACTAACGGCAGTAATGCCATTCTCATCTACGATGATATCCATTACGCTCATAATTCTAGTAGTATATATGAGGTTTTTGTTCTAGCATAGCGGTGGGAGGAGGAAAGAGTGACTAATAGAGGCTTTAAATTCTTGGTGTGTTTTTATGGATTCGATATTCTGTTATGGCTGAGCTTTGAAACTCTTGGCAGAAGATTGGCTTCCTTAAGGCTTTGGCCTTGGTCCTTTCACCATAATGAGATAAGTTTTTACTGTGGTCTCACTTCTTTGGAGATCTTGTGGTAGTGTAGGATGGCACCTAAAGTACATGGGTACAATATTTCTAAGAGTTGTTCAATTATAGAAATCCTTTGATCATGACTGTTTTCTTCCAGAGCTTAGCCTTTAGCGATAAAGAGAGGCACATCTATGGAAGAGTCCAGTGAAGTGAAAGCTAAAGAGCTTTTGTATAATTTCTTAGATTATATTGAACCATATCTCAAGACCGTAGCATAATCACATTTCCTTGGTACCCATTACTTGCTATCATTTCCACTTATAATATCATTTATATATATATATATAACTTGTAAAACCTTTAAAATCTCATTTCATGTCATTAACTCTATGTTCAATAGTCCATACATCATTACAATATCAGTTATGATACAAATCACCTTATACAAACATCCTATAACATATTAATGTCAAATCCTTTAATAAACATTCATGTTACATATAGACCTTATAACTTTCAATAACCATGGAGCTCTACTTACAACACCAAAACTTATCAAAACAGTTTCCAAGCGAAGAATGGGCTTGGGACTTTTACTTTGCTAACTCATTGACTGTACCTGAAAAGTTTAAACCACTAAAAATATGAGACAGAGCTCAATGAGTACAAAATAATACTATATAAAGTAAACAAATGGTAGGTGGTTTAATGATAATTTCTTATAGCAAAGAAGTAAAACGGGTCACGAGTTACTCTTATAAAATAGTTTTCCATATACAGTAAATATTGCATTTTTAGCATAATATTTCCTTTATGGAAACGGTGTGTTTCCCACATTATCATTATCATTCGAGTTGCGGCTTACGCCTTGCTCACTCCCATATCAGTCACACGTACAACTGATCGGGTCGCACGTACTGGGGGCCATAAACCCTTCCTAGCTAGGGTTCGGATACTCTTTACCCTATCCGCAAGTTCATTACCATTGTGCACAATGTCTGATGTATTGCTCCACATCAGAGGGGTATTCTGCTTACCACAGTATCATTAAAATATTTTTCCTTTTCATCCATGAAATAATTCAATGGAGAATATATCAATATCAATTAGGTTCTCATCATTGATCATATTATAAGATCAAAACAATATAGACTCATTTGGCCAAGTGCCATAGAGGAATGTTTCACTCACTTGGGCTTAATAATCAAGAAAGTATCATATCAAAGGTTCAATATTCAATAAGCAATTTAAACTTATCAAGAAATTAAGAATGTTCAATATACAATTCAAGCTTAGCTATGAATCAAGGAGCATTATAACATATGGTTCAATATCAATGAGCAATTCAACTTATAAAGGAGTTGGCATACTTTTAGCAATAAAGTTTTCAAGCAAATAATAGGAAACATATTATATTATTAAGTACTCACCGTGGACTCCTTTGCTCCTATGTACATTTGACTCTGATACGATTAGTGCTTCTAGCACTTTACCCAATATCCTTGTCCTTGTTATTAGATTTTACACATGCATTTCAATCATATATTAATCACTTCCTCATTATCATATTACTTAATTTAGCATAAGTCATTAACATTTCTATCTTATTCACAACTTAGCATTCTAAAATTAAGATATTCTAAACCTATACTTACTACTAAACTTAACATTTCTCTAATTATTTTCCAATAACTCACTTAAAAGAATGATTCTCCTTTCTTTCAATTTCACATTTCAATCTTCATATTATTCAAGTAAAATCGATTAAGCAATTTCCACCAACATTTCCATAAATTCAAATCATCCACAATATCACAATCAAATGGTCCAACCCGAACCTTCAACACACTAATCCCATCCGCCCATTTTATTCCTTATTATCAAGCTAATAACCACTAATTCAATTCAATTAAACCAATTATAATCTCAATATTTCACTTCAATCTTTCCATTTAATCGCCAATAATACTCTATAATCATATAAATAACAATTAATTCAATTCAATTATCTTATTTAATCACTTAATTCCAATAAACTATTTACCTAAATTCTTACAAATAAAATCATAATTCACTATCTATACATAATTAGAAGTCGGGATTTATACCATATGGCTCAGTTTAATGAGCCGGAGCTTCTGTCCGAATTTGTCGATTTTAGAGGTCGCCGAAATCCGGCCGCTGGAAAATTCCTACGATGATCAAATCACGATCCGAGGATATCATCGGTTGGCTTGTGATGTGAGGAGTCCGAATATAACTTTCGTTTACCGTAGTCCGCTGGAAAACAGGTAGAAACGGCGTCGGCAACCATTGATGTCGCTGGATTCCGATCAATAAAAAGATTATCTAAAATTAGCAAACAATATACCAAATCGAAGCTGGAATCACAAGGGATTCAACCATACCAATTTCGTTAAAAACGGAGATCGAAAAATCATCGGAAAATGGCTTAGAAGTTTTGGCCGGCGAAGCTTTGGAGGGAGCGTGCGCCGCCGTCCAGTGGCTGCAGACGACAGACCTCTACTGGTCGACAGGGCGGCAGGCGTCCTTCCTCCTGGTGCGGCGCGTGTCGGTCGGCGGTGGCCGGAGGGCGGCGGTCTGGCGTGCAGTCCCTGCGCGCATTCTCTCTCTCTCTCTCTTTCTGCCCTCTCTGCCTCTGCTTCCTTGATTCTTCTTCTCTGTTCTATTTTCTACTGTCCAATTTGGGCTGCCGACTTTACTTTTTTTTTTTTTATATAAATATATACTAACTTTAATAATAATAACAATAATAATAATAATGTTTGTCATATAAATTCTAAAACAATAATTTTAACCAAAATATTAATTTCATTAATTTCATCATATTATTCATTAACTATAATATAAAAATTATAATATATAACTTCAAATATTAATTATAAAATTTTCTATATTTTATAATAAAATTTCAATTTCTTTAATTTAAAATTTTATCAATTTAGTAAATAATAAATCAATAATTCATTTAATAAAATATTCTCTTAAAAATATTAACATAATAATATAATAAATCAATACCCTTTCAAATATCAATTTTAAATTTCAAATAATTTTCTACTATTTTCAATACTCATATAACAATATTTATAAATCATATATCAAATATCAATATAAGTTTAGCTTATTAATATCAATATAATAATAATAAAAATATTAATATCAATATCAATATTCAAATGAAAGTTTATAAATTTCGATAATTTTGAATATCAATATAAATATAACAATAAAAGAAAATATTTTCATATAAAATTATTATTTTAAAACATTTATATTCAAATCATTTGAATATTGAAAATATTCATTTTCAATTTGGCAATGTATTACGATGCTAAATGGGTATTTTCACTCGTATACTGTGCATATATCTTATATCGGGTTGGAATATTACATGTATATTCAATTATTTGTATTCATTTGGACTTAATGCCTAGTAATACTAGTCAATTTCTTTATTTGGGCAAAAAAAAAAAAAGGGTATAAATAATAATAATAGTAATTTTTATAAATTTTTATCTACTGATCAAGTCAAAACATTATCGAAAATCCATTATAATTATGTCTCAGTCTAGTAAAATATATTTAATTAAATATCAATTATTTAATCTATTTAATAGTTAAAAATAGATTTAACTAGTCACAGCTTGCGTTTTATGCGATTTTAATTATTTTTATTTAATTTTTATATTTTCTAAATACACATATATATTTTTTTTTTTGAAATTGAAATACATATTTATTATTTATTTAATTTATAAATTATTTTTTAATAATTTTAAAATTTAATATAAAAATATATAAATCAAATTTATTACACATCGATCAATTGAAAAAAATATTATATATATTTGTCCATATAAATTTTAATTAAAATTTATAAAATACAATGATGTAAAAAAGAATGATAAGATAATTTCATAAATAAATTTAATTTCTAAAATAATTACTTGACACGTGATGAAAAATTTGAGGATTAACATCCTCTTATATTTGGATAAATATGATAGATCATATTTATACAATTTTAACCATTAAATATAAAATAAATGGTTGAGATTTATTTTTACACTATAATTATCAATTCTTAAAAATTTTAAATTTTAATTTTTAAAAAAATTTTAACCATTTATTTTATATTTAATAGTTAATATTATGTGAATATGCCTATCATATTCATCATAATATGAAAAGATTTTAATCCAAAATTTTATAAACTAAACAACTTTCGATTTAAAAATTTATCACATATATGAACAAATTTAGCAAATTATCCAAAGTCTTTTTTACCGTATGAAAGGAAAATCAAATTTAAGCCTATTGTCCGACTCATATATATACTTGCTAACACTTTGATAAAACGTCATTATACAACAATGATAAAAAGAAGTAAATGTAAAAATAATACTTTTTATATTATTTTTTCTTCATATATCAGTAAATAAAATATGTAATTTATTATAATATAAAATATTTAAAATTTGAAAAAAAAACCACGTGGAATATATGTATTCCATATATATATATATATATATATATATATGTATGGTGTGAATGTATATATTGATTAGTATTTTATTAGCATATAGTAATTGTGTTTGTATTCCTAAAAATAAAAAAATAGATGTATTTCTTTTATTTTTTTTTTGGTTTTTACATATAAAAATATTATTTATTCTTTTTATTCTAAAATATTTGTCATTTTAGATTTTTTTATTTTTAAATATTATAATATACTCGTTTTTACATTTAAAATTATTTAAATATATGCACTTGCTATTCATGTACAAGAATATTTTTTTTATTCAGTGGATACTTATCAATTAGTTACTTGTTTCATTTGGTTAGGTGCATGGTTAGCCAATAGCCATACATGCTTTAATGATTTTTATTTTTTATTTTTTTTCTGTTGCGCCATTTATTTCATATTATTAATATCTCTTTTTTCTTTTAGGATACATATTTAATTAAAAGATGTGAAAAGGAAATGTTAAAATTTAAATATTTAATATTCTGTATTTTAATATATTTACCTTTATTATATTGGACTATTAACTTAAATTTTATATTATCTTATTAATGAAGTGTGGTCTAATAATTCAGTATAAAATTAAAATTATATTTATTATATATGTAAGGCTATTTTAGTTATTTTTTATAAAATTTAATAAAAAAATATAAAAATTATGTTACATGACTAAATAATCTGGTAGTAATTGAATGTAAATAAATATAACAAAAAAAGGGCAACTTGACATTTTAAATTAAAAAATAACAATTTTTTTTTTTTTTTGCAAAATATCTTTCTTTTAATTTGAATTGAAAAAAAAAAGTTAAAAAATCACAATCAACAAATAGCAAAACAAAAACAATCAAATTCTCCATAATTAACTGACAAAGACACTTACAATGAAATGAAAAGGACAATTTGACCTACTAATTATCTTTGTTCTTTTTGAGATTGAAGGATGATATCATTTTCTTAAAAAAAGAATCAATTACATTTTTTTTTTTAATTATGAAATACATTTTCTTTTACATATAAAAGTAAAGAATAACCCATTAAAAAAGGAAAGGAATAAGGAATTATTCCTACAAAATTTCTAAAGTTTTTTTTTTAAGGAATCTATGTTTATCCTATGCCTTACATAAATCAGCTGACTTTTTAAGCCTCAATGGATTTTTATATCTATAGATTTGCCATTTTTTCTATAATTTAATTCTTTGTTTTTTAATTTTTTTTCCTCAAACACTATTATTTTTTTCTAATATTGGAAAAGGAATTCAAATGTGGGTCTACACTCTCAATACTTAATTATCTATTTTTAATCATTTTTTTTTGTAATTATTTTTCATTTATTGAATGTCTTAAATATGATCATATATTTTAAATAGCACTTTCATGGTGTTTATTTGTCTTATTTATTAGTATTTTGTAATGGAATTATTCATTTAGAAACATAAATATTATTTTATGCCTTTTAAGTTTTTTTTATTATTTTTTAAGAATAAATATTTAGCAATTTTGGTAAACACTTAATTGATTTCATAAAAAAAAACTTAAATAATTTTTAGATTTTAGATTTATAATACTATAAAAAAATAAGTATATTTGTAATAAAAATGAATAATAGTTTTAAACAATGAAAAATGCAAGATAATAATTTTTATAAACCATTTTAAGGGATAAATTTTATAAAAAAATTTGGAATTAAATATATGAAATTTAATTATCAAAATTTTATTTGAGTTATGTTTTCAAATTGAATTGTGCTAATACAATTAAATTAAATCAAATTACTTCTCAAATCAGTGACCCAGATAAAAAGTATATTTATTAAGATTTTTAAATATATCACTAAGCATGTTACTATGTAAAATTATCGACATATGTATATAATTAATGTCTCTTTAATTTATGTAGTAGCATGAAATAAAATGAAATGAAATAATTATATAATTTAATTTAAATTTAAATGTAAAATAATTATCACATAAAATTTCAAATTATAATTCTTAATGTATTATGATTTAATATATGGTATAAATATTACTCAAATTTATGAGATATAAATTTAGATCACAAAAAGTAGTCATTTATGGTGTGTGTATATATATATATATATATAACTATTTTTCATTTTGAGAATCAAATAAGTATAAAATCATTTTAATAAATATCTTTGTAAATTGTAATAAATTTTAAAATATATTAAAACATGTTATAAGTTAATGCAATTATACCATATACCCATATGCGATGGTTTCTTTCTCTTTTTTGTTTAAATTATTTATTAAATAAATATATATTTATCTAGATCTATTAATTTGTGTCTTTTATAATATAAATTTATTATTAGTAGTATTATTTTTAGTTCTCTTTGTGAGATTTTGTATTCCCTTTATAAGATTTACTAGTTATATATATATATATAAATAATTTATTATTCTCTTATAGAAGAATTTTGTTATCTTTGACTATTTATAATCTCCAAGTTGGTTTTGAATTTATTATTAATATTCAAATAATAAGATTTATTAAAAAACATGAAAGTCTCATGTAGTTTAATAGCCATACTTTTTGTACAATTGTCAATTTAAATACTTTATCAATACAATTGAAAATATTGGAAGAAATTCAAACCTTATTATTTTTATACTTTTTGATATATGTTGTTATGTTTGTATTTTTAAACTAAGATGTACTACGTTTAGACAAATTTTTAGATTATTTTATTTTAAAATAAAATACAGTATTTTATTTTTTATAAATTTTATAAAAGAATATTTTTATTTATTAAAAAATATAAAAATATTGTAATTTTTAACAAAAGAATCATTTTTTTATAAAATAAAACAAAATAGATTTACTTTAATTTCTAATAATATAACTATAAAATGCACACTTTATTTAATATATGAGTGGATATTCACAGTATTCCAACTTAAATAAAATTAATTTTTTTTTAAATTGCTTTCTCTAACAACATATTTAAAAAAATAATAATTTTAATATCAAACAGATTGTTAAATTAATAAAAAAATTTAACATGCGAAATTCATGCTTTTTCTGCAACACTTATTTAAATAGAAAAAGGGCTGAGATGTATAGAATTTTTGTGCCCGGGGACCAACCGCATCTGACATACCAAACCCAAACCTATCAACCTTTATTTTTTTTTAGAGTAAATTATTATTTACCCTATGAAAATAGATCTAATTTATTAATTCATTAATAATTTTTAAAAAACTAACTAATTAGTCAAATTAATTTTAATTTTATCAAACTATTTAGTCATTCCGTCCAATTTTTATATTTTTTCTATTAAATTTTATAAAAAAAACTGAAATGGCCTTGTATGTATAATAAATATAATTTTAATTTTATTACTTAAAAATAAAAATAAAAATATTATATTAATAAAATTAAATAATTAAATGATTATTATATAATTATTTATTTAATTTTATTAATTTTTATTTTTACTTTTAAATAATAAAATTAAAGTTATATTTATTATATATGCAAGGCTATTTTAGTCATTTTTTATAAAATGTAATAGTAAAAGTACAAAAACTATATTGCATGCTTAAATAGTCTGACAGATCCAAAACTGAAAAACTAGTTAGTTAATTTTTTAAATAACATAGACGAGTTAATTAATTATATTAAAATTTTAGAGACTAAATAATATTTTATTCTATTTTTACTTCAACTACCACGACTATTTTCCAAATCCCGCATTTTTTAAATTTCCATTTCTTTATCATGATCATAGAATATCATACATCAATTGTTATATATTATATTATTTATTTTCGATATTCATTTTAATCAGAGTTAAGTCAATTATACATGTTGAATAAAAAATTAGTACTAAAAATTTGCTAGCCTAAAATGGGAAGAATCTTTGGTCAACTTATTTGCCAATTAGATTATTCATTATATTGATTTCTAAGCTTAATTGATTTTTTTATTAATTAATTTTGAAATTTACAAAAAGTTGTGATTTTTCAAGTTTAATTTGGCATATTAGATGGATTTCCACTCTGAAAACTTTATATATATATATATATATATAGTGGAGTGTTGAAAGATATAGGATTTCATAAATTAACATAACTTGTAAATATTTTAGAGATTAATCAATTTGCTACTGCTTGTGGATTTGATATATATATATTCAAGCTGATTAGAAGTATTTTCAAGTCAATTTAAGTATCAAGTGAAACTTAAATTTCCTGTTTAGATGAGCACTTTGAATTTATGCCTCTTTCCCTAATCTAATAAAAAAAAAAAAAAAAATTTCCACTTATAGATGTATTTAGGAAAGAAAAATATCCCATAATTCATTTGCTAAAAAAAATGTATATATTCTCAAGATTGAGCCCAACTAGCAATTGGGGATTCCCTTGTTTGTTGGGCTTGATGCTCAAAACGATTCGTTTGTTGGGTTTAGGATTCTAAGCGGGCTGGCGTTAGGTTGGACTAGAAGTACATTTTAATTATTATTATTTTAACATTAAAAAAAGAGAAATCAACTCTCAGTTTATTGTCCAAATAATTCATATACTTATTATTAAACTATATCTTAATATAAAAATACATTTTAAGTTTAACATAAATTATTATATCTTAAGTTCGTTTAGGGTTGCTGTTAAAGTTAAGAAAATGCATTTAAATTTTTTTATTAAATTGATAATTTTTATTATTTTTTTTAAATTATTTTTTCAAACTTATTTTTAAGTAAAATTATTAATTTATCTTTTTTTAGAAAATAATTTTAAAAAAATATAAAAATTTTATTGAAAAACATTTTTTTAAACGGAATCCCCTGCAAGTACACTTTAAATTTAATATTAATTATTCAGGTAACATTTAACTTAAATTCGGCTTAAATTATTTTTATTAAATTCAGCCCAAAACTTATAAATCACAATTATGTGACATGTTTCAGAAAATCTCTTATGAATAATTTATTTTTATTTAAATAATATAATTAAATTTAATGAAATACATAATAAGATTGATCCACAATATACCATCCCCCCATTAAATCAAAATAATAACTAAACATTCACTATGCATCAAGTCCGTAGCTTTGGCCTCCCATTGCTTGAATAAAAAAAAAAAAAATGGTTAATTTTGGTAATCTTTTTAATTAGAGATTCTATTAGTTAAATATGTTCATACATTATATTAAGAAAAAAAATTACATTTATAATTTTTTTTAACATTTTTCTTTTTAATTCTTCAATGTATTAAGAAAATAGTGGTAGAAAATTTTAATATATTAAGCATGTAATAAAATATATGATTACTATCTATATATACCCAAATTGACATAAGTTAAAACTTAAAAAACATTATATATGTGATTTATTTAATTATTTATAAACCAACCAGCAATGCAGCTTTCATCTAATATTATATCTTATTTTAGATATTGTAGATTATCAGAAAAATGTTTTCTTTACTAATTAATTATAAATCTTTTCAATATTAATATTAATATTAAATGAAAAATTGATATATTATACAAAAATTAATTAACCGTCATATCATCTCAATATCTCATAACCAAGCCAAATAATACTAATATATTTTTTTAGAATCGGCAGACAATTCAAAATGACAAAAAAAAACTACGAGGCAAATTAAAAAATATAGAATTATGACTCTTAAAAATATAATAATAAAAATTCAACTAATATTGTTAACAATATTAGTATTGGACGTTATACCCTTCAAATGTTTAACGCCTCTGCCAAGCCATATTCCTTATTAGATTATCTCTCGTAATGGTTTAAGTATATAAAGTTCAATAATATAAAATTTACAATCAAATCACACATTTTTTAAATAGTTTATAATATAAAATAATAAATTACAATTACAATTACATTAAATTAAAAATTACAATAATTTAACATAAATTGAGAAATAATTTATAAAAAATACTTAAATTAGTAAAAATTCCCGAGCATATTCCTTCAATTGGTCATTATTCTAACCATTATAATGTTCTTCTAACAATTTATTGTACAATTGGTTAAATTCATTAATAATTGGAAGGATCCAAAATCAATGTTGTTTAATGGTATTTATTTTTCTTCTTGGACTAGATCTTTAATTTCCGTTGAAATAATTGGTTACTCATTTCCAAAACATTTTAAAATTTTGGCTATTGGCTACAATAATACAACTTGAAATTGTAAGCCAAACACTCAAAAATACTATGGCAAAAAAAAAAAAAAAAACACTTGTAAGCAATTTTTCATCATCCATACTCCATGGCACATGTTTTCTCCTAATTTCTTCAACAAGTTCTTCGGTCAATGCAATATCTTCAATTCTTCATTGTGTGAATACAAGAGAATTTGATAGTACAAAAAGACTTCAATTGTATTGTAATTTCTTGATCAGTTGTAGATGGACCATCTAAATTCATTGGCTTACTCGTAGAAATTGAAACTCCACCACTGTTTCCCAAATTCGGCACATTTGGCATGCAGGAGTTAAAAAATTCGGTCATGGATGAAATGAAAATAAGTATAAAAAACTGGGTGATTTTAGAAATTTAGAGGAGGACTATAGTTAAAATTTTTTTGGGTGTTTTCGAAATTGGGGATTTTGAATTTTTTTGGGATTTTGTAAATTTTGAGTGTTTTAGAAATTTTAGAGTTAGGAAATTTTGAAGATATTGTGGAAAAAAATATTCATAATTTTGGAAATTTTGAGAATCATTTGGATTTGAATTTTGTAGACATGGATAATTATAATTTTTATTCATAATGAAATAAAAAATTGTAGAGTTTTTTTTTAAATATTAATAAATATTGAAAGAGTAGAGAATTCTTAGATGTGGAGGTGATGAAAATTGAGATTGAATTATGTGAGAAAGATTGAGGAGATCCACTATCTATAAAGAAAAGAAAAATAACCGTTGCCTCAGCGGTAAAATAGAGAGTACAAAATATTACTTTTGCAATGTTATAAATAAAAAAATTCAAATCATTCTTTGGAAAAAAAAAAATTCAAATCATTTAAAAAAATAATGGCGCATGTACAGAACACATGTCGCGATTGGATGCTAACTCACACACCTAGCATGACACATGCCTATCATCTCCTGTTTGTACTGTTCATATTTATAGAAAGCATTTGGTTTTATTTATTTATTTATTTTTAAAGGCATCGACTAGTTGATATATATCAACTGATTGGTGCCACCAGTCTAGCTTTAGTGGTGAGTTTAACACCAATAGCTCAATAATATATACACCAATCTACCATTAGATATGCTTTGATTAGCTTTTTGATTCTAAGTTGATCTATTTCTAATTTTATATATATATATATTCCTTTATAGTGATATATTTTCTTTTACAAGTTGATCCTTAATTAAAGCCACTAATTTTATTTCCTTTATTATATTCCTAATTATATTGCAAATATGTTGTAATCCAATATACAAAAGTACAATTCTCTATATCATTCTTCTAATTTCTCTTATTTATATTTATGTAATATGGTGTCAAAACTTTTACTCTAAAATTTCATTCGATTTAATTTGCCTGTTTTCAGCATCATAAATTATGCCAAAAAAAATATATATATATCAAAGCAAAATGATTCAAATTTTCTTTTGCAAATTATTTTTTTTTGGCATCAATATTTTTATTTACAAAGTCTCTTCAAAACCTCATGCCTTTCTCAATAGATCTTTTGAAGAGGTTTATATATAACATCCCTCTTGATTATGTAAATCCAATTTTGTGCTCCGGTACTGCGCTCTAGTTAGTAAACTCAAGGTGATATATTGCAATTGAGTTTGAAAGCGATGGTAGTGTAATTAGCATTATTATCTTGAAATTTCAAGTTGATATATTAGTTATACATGTATTTTCTTTTATATGTAAAGAATGTATTTTTTTTTATAAATTAAACTTTAATCAAGGTCATAAATCTTATTTCCTTTATTATATTTTTAACTCTATTATAAATGGATTATAATTCAGCATATAAAAATACAATTCTCATAATTCATTTTATATACTATTCTTTCAATTTCTCTTTTTTATATTACTGTTAGATTATTAGTTCAATTACTTGATACACATGAATTCGAATAAAATCTGAAAGCACATGAATTCGAATTACTTGCAATGAATATTATGGTAAGTCACATTTATTTAATTATGTTTAAATATGATCCATTTGGATTTTTGATATCAAAAAACTATCATTTTTTTTTATTTGTGCTTTATTGTTGTTATTATTATTATTCAATTTGGAAATTAGTGATGGTAATAATCTAAATAATATTCTAAATTAAAATTTAATAATTTCTAAATTAAATAATGATAATAATAATAATTATATACTAAGATTTAGCTTAATTATAAGTGTTTAGTTTTCTGAACGATAGAATCTATTTACAAAAAAAAAAAAAAAAAAAAGGTTATAAAGTCGCGATCCCTCTTGACCAGACCAGTTGACGACTCGCTGTGAATCTCGTTAGGCAATAAACCGTTAAAAAGGGGCCAACTTATAGCAAATATGAAACTCATCCAACGTGGCGCAAAATTGGCCAGTGCCACGTCGGTAATTTTTTTAAAGCGGGTCCCGAAAACAGAATTTCACCTGCCAAAAAAAAATTAATTTATTAATAAATTATTCAACCAATTTATTTTATTTTATTTTTTCATTTTCTATAATTTTAATTTTTAATCCCAAATCTGGTTGTTCACGATCCACTTCAAATTCTGCTCCCCTGTTCTATTAATACTATTAAACCCAGAAAAAGTTTTTTGATCAAAATTGAATAAAGAAAAAGAGAAAAATTCAATTCAACGAGAGGCATAAAGGAAAAGAAAAGGAAAGGAGATTGAAGTTGCTTGCTTTTGTTTCTATGGATTCTTTGATTTTTTTAAAGAATTTAAAGGAAAAGCCTTTGATTGCATAGAATTTACGATATGGGTATTGGTGGTGATGCCCTGTGGGGCTTTTCTTTTTGGAAAAATAACAAGAGGTGAGTACTTTTTTTATTGTTCTGTATAAACTTAGATTATTATGGGATGATGGGTTGTGTTTTCTTTTGGGATTGTTCTTTAAAGTTAGCTGCTTTTTGAATTTTTAGTTTTTTCTTTTTGATGGGTTTGGAGTTTTATTTTGGTTGTTGGTTGTGTATTTTGACGTGGGGTTGTTGAAATGTTGATGGATACTTTTGTTTTGTGGTTTTGAATGCTGGATTTGGGGTTTTGGGTTTTAATTATGCTAAAGTTGGTTTCTTTTGTGTGTTAATTTTCATCATCATTTGTATTCTTAGACTGTATATCAATGTTGGTTGTTTTTATATCAGATTCTGTCGCGTTTTGTTCTCATTTTTCAGTTTGTATCCTGAATTTTAGTGCTAAGTATTGGCTTGATTAATCATTAAACTTTAAATTATAGTACTGTGAGCTCTTTTAAAGTTTATATATTAGCTTCTTATATTGAGGTTCTAATTATTGGTGCTGGTGGTGCTTGAAGATTATTGATTTTGGTGAAACGGTATGAAGAGTAGATTCAGGGTAAAAAGGCAAAGGCGAGCCATATCTAGGCAAAATTTAGGGAAGATAATGAAGTGCCTCTGCTCTGGAGAGCAATCAAAGCCAGTGGATGAAATGGTACCATCATCTGAATCTCCCGCAACCAAGGATTATTCATTGGGTGGTTATTCTTCTAAAAATGGTGAAACTGACCAGAAGCCAGATACCAGCAATATAGAGGAAGCTGAGTTAACTCTCCGTGAGCGTGGCTCTTTGAACTATGAGGTTGATTTCTTTTATCTCTACATCTTTTAACTTTGCTTACTTCTTGATCAATTTATATGGTTCCATTTCATTCTGGTTCACAATAAGGTGGTATCAAACCAATAGGCTATTTCACTTCTTTTCAAGGGTTCAGATCTATTTATGCTTTTTTCTTTTTTGTTTTTGCTGCTGCTGCTATTTATTTAAGAATCATCAGATCACAACATTTACCTAATACTCCATACTAGTATTAAATTCCTCGACTCACTCCAAAAGCTTTGAAGAATCCATTGGTCAACCTACTTGAGTTATGGTCAATTCTTCTGTTGGATCATAGATCATCACTTCTTTAGCTAGCATGCCTTTAAATACTATGAGTGGCTATTTTTGCAATAAATGCCGTCAAGTGCAATCAAAGTTTTGATGAGAACCTAAAAATGGTAGTGCCATGTTTGGCAAGAAGTAGGAACAATACTATTGATTCATGCATCATGATCCTTAAGTTTCTTAAATCCTGCTCAAAGTCATGGACTGAATTCACTGCAGTAATCATGATCCATCAACAAATTTTCTAACTAGATTGTCCTTCAGTTTCTATATGGTTCGAGCTGCCTGTAAATTATCACTTATGCAATCATTTTTCTTCTTCCTTCTCAATTTTTTCCAATTATTGATTTACAATGTGGACGTGTTTCTTGACTTGTAGCCTAAAGATAATTGATGGAAATAAGTGAACTTGGTGGATGATTTTCATGATTAATTGTACTTCTTAAGATGAATGAATATATCTGCAATTTACAGGAAGCAAGAGCATTACTAGGAAGAATTGAATATCAAAAAGGAAACATAGAAGCTGCCCTACATGTATTTGAAGGAATAGATATTGCTGCATTAGTTCCCAAGATGAAAGGTGCTCTTGCTAGAAAAGGAGAGCACCGTAAGAGACATTCACAAAATTTTACTGCCCCACCGATGTCTGTTCATTGTGTCAGTTTACTATTGGAAGCAGTCTTCCTAAAAGCGAAATCACTACAACATCTTGGAAGGTTTAATGGTAATCTCTTTTTGTCAGTTCATGCATATGTTACCTGCTTTTGAATTCTTTCTAGCTCTGTAAATCTTGTTTTGTGTTCTTAAGTTATTCCTTGATGAATATTTTAGCTCATTATTTGTCCTGGATGTGTTGAACTGATAACATGTTTCTTCTTCTTCTTCTTCTTCTTCTTCTTCTTTTTTTTTTTTTTTTTTTTTTTTTTTTTTTTTTTAATTTGTGCACCTTTCATTATATAACATATAGATAAAAAATTTCCTTGAAATTGATAAGGTGATAGCTTTGTTACTAGAAGTTCTAAGAAAAGTCATGACAATCGCAAATGGCAACCTTTGATGGCCTTGCAAGAGTGGGTATAGGTGAAATTAATCTGAGAAGACCAATAGCTTGACACTACTCAATCGGAGACAATGATTTTATTTCATATTTCTATGTTAGATTCATATGTTTCCTAATTTCCTTTTCACCTGTACATCTTAATAAGCTCAAAGGGAATATCGATGACTGTGTTGTCTAAGGAATGTGTTTCCAAAACTATCAATATTTACATCCTTAAAATCCCTTTTTAATGTCTGTCTTTCAAGATAAATAAGGATAATTTTATAAGTTATATAGTTAATCAAGTTTGCTTGAAGGTAAATCAACTTAGTGCTTGAGGGATATCAAAAATATGCCTTAATTTTAGCTGCTTTTTATTATTTAAATGTGTTTGGTGCACAATTAGCTCCTAACAATCTACTTTCATTACCAAATTGGTCACTGTCCAACCACTTTATTATGTGAATCCATAAGAGGTAATTTACACCTCCATACCCTAGATTACTGCACAAGGATGTCCAGAAGTTTTGATACATTTACATGCATGACCTACAGAAAGCCCTATGACTGTGGTTGTGTTGTTTGTCTTCATATAATTCTATGGAACTCGTTGTCATGATCCTCTCTCTCTCTCTCTCTCTCTCTCTATTTTACATGCATATGTGCGTACACATACACAAACCCTACATGCTTATTTTGTGTGAAATAGAACCAAAAGAATGAGAAAGAAAATGCAGGTTGATGAGATGTACATTCAAACAATCATTGTGTGGCTAATGTGTATTCCAAATCATTCTTGCAGAAGCTGCTCAATCTTGCAAAGTTATTATGGACATTGTTGAAACTTCATTACCAGAAGGCTTGCCTGAAAACCTTGCTGCTGACTGTAAATTGCAGGAGACTCTAAGTAAGGCTGTTGAGTTGCTTCCACAACTATGGAAACTTGCTGATTCCCCACGTGAAGCAATCATGTCCTATCGGTGGGCTCTCCTCCATCATTGGAATCTTGATGCAGAGACAACTGCAAGGATTCAGAAGGCATTTGCAATTTTTCTTCTGTATAGTGGAGGTGAAGCATGCCCCCCAAACCTTCGCTCTCAAATGGACAGTTCATTTGTACCTAGAAACAATATAGAAGAGGCTATACTTCTGTTAATGATACTATTAAGAAAAGTTTCTCTTAAAAGAATTGAATGGGACGAATCAATCTTGGATCACCTTTCTTTTGCTCTCTCAGTGTCAGGAGATTTACATGCATTAGCCAAACAAGTTGAGGAGTTGCCTCCTGGTATTATTGATCGTAGAGAAATGTATTATACGTTAGCTCTTTGCTACCATGGTGCTGGTGAGGATTTGGTTGCTCTGCATCTGCTCAGGAAATTGTTACATAATAGAGAGGACCCAAAGAGTGTTCCCGCATTATTAATGGCATCAAAGCTTTGTGGGAATGCCCCTAAACTTGCAGAAGAAGGAATAAATTATTCTCGCAGGGCGCTTGAAAACTTGGAAAGTGGATGTAATCAATGGGAAAGTACTGCTAATTGTTTGTTGGGTGTTTCACTTTTAGCACATTCTAAATTAGCTGTTGCCGATTCTGAGAGGGTCATGAGGCAATCTGAGGCATTGCAGGTCCTGGAATCGGCAGGAAAAATGACAAGGATGCAAGACACCCACATTCTTTACCATCTTAGTGTGGAAAATGCAGAACAAAGGAAACTAGATGCAGCACATTACTATGCAGAGTGCTTGTTGAAACTGGAAAGTGGATCTAACATTAGAGGATGGTTACTATTGGCCAGGATCTTATCAGCTCAGAAACGGTATTTGGATGCTGAAGCTGTTATCAGTGCTGCCTTGGACCAGACTGGGAAATGGGATCAGGGAGAACTGTTGAGAACTCAAGCTAAACTGCAAATCGCACAGGGTCAATTAAAGCATGCCATTAAGACGTATGGACAACTTCTTGCCATCCTTCAAGTTCAGAGTAAGAGCTTTGGTTCTGGGAGGAAAGTACATAAGGTCTGTCACCTGATTCCCAGCAGTAGTTATTATCTTAATCATAAATAAATACTAATTGATTCACTAATTAGAAACAATTTTGAAATATATATGTGTTGTGTGTGTGTGTGTGTGTGTGTGTGTTTATCAGTTACATGGGACTTGGTTATTTCAAATCTCTTACAATCCCTGAGCTTTGGGACAGTTGATGAAAGTTTGTTGGGATGAATTCTAGGTCAATATTAGGTTGTGGGAAGGGGAAAAATGGGAAAATGATTTATTGGGCTGAGGTTTATGAAAAGTTGGACATATTAGATTGGAAGTCATTATCTTTACTATAGACATATGGGGTAATGCTGAATCATTTATTAGCAGCAATATTTTTTAGACTGATTATTGTATTTTATTTATGTTTTTCCAATGCTATAATTTCTCCAGAAAAGTTGCTGCATGACCATTAATCTATACTGGTTTTTACCTTTCTGCTTAAATTTTGGCAGCGCAATAGAAACCCTACTAGAAGTTTGGAATTGGATGTTTGGCATGATCTAGCTGCGGTCTACATAAGCCTATCACAGTGGCATGATGCTGAGATTTGCCTTTCCAAATCCAAGGCCATATTTTCTTACTCAACTTCAAGATTTCATACAACTGGTATGTTGACATATCCGTGTTTATTAAATCTTCTATGCATGAAGTAATTTTGGGTGCTCAAGCGCTAGTTTACAATAATGTGCAAGATACCTATGGCCTACTCAAGTCAAAAACTCAAAATTATGGTGTCTTGACCAGAGAAGGTAATAAAGTTTAGGGATTGATGAGTACAATGAAAAACTTATTAAAAGCAAATTTTCTTTAAACTTATTGAAAGCAAATTTTGTTTACATGCGAAATCAAACATGCCTCATCGCACACACACACGTGTTCGCACAAAAAGAAAAAAAAAAAAAAAAAAGAAGAAAGAAAGAGTGGGAAAAAGTGTGGGGGCGTGGGTGTGGGTGTGTGGGGTGTGGTGGGGTTGTTCTTCCATCTCTGCTTTATTTATCTCAAATCTTTGCTTGGTTGCCTGGATTTTAATTTCTTCTTCTTTTTGGTGCATCAGAAAGGAAGTATTTTAATCTCTTTGATGAAGCCTAAAATGGAAATTTTCATGATTACCATTTGGTACTTTCATTTCAGTTGTATTGTTGGTCTTGAAGTTGTGAGTTGCACTTCAATTACGACTTGAAATAGGACCAAGGTGAATGTATTGGGCCATAGCAATTCTCTTTGCATTTGAAGTAGTTAACAATAGAGCAGAGGAACGGAAAGGAAAGAATGTGGTTATTTTTTCTTATGTTTACCACTTAAACGAAGTTAGTTTTTTGCAAGCACAAAGTACACACCCGTAATCTGTCCTTTTGGCTTAGTTTGGTCGGAACCTGATTTTTTTTTTGTTTTTATTATATTGCAGGTTTACTTTACGAAAAAAAGGGTCTCCTCAAAGAAGCTCTAAAAGCTTTTGATAGTGCTCTGGAAATCGATCCCAACCATGTCCCAAGCTTGATTTCTACAGCTATGGTTCTTAGACGGCTTAGTAACCAATCAAATGAGGTAATCAGAGGCTTTCTAATGGATGCTTTACGGTTGGATAGAATGAATCCATCTGCATGGTATAATCTTGGTTTGCTTTATAAAGCCGAGGGTAGTACATCCTCCTTCCAAGAAGCAGCTGAGTGTTTTGAGGCTGCAGCATTTCTTGAAGAATCGGCACCTGTTGAACCTTTCAGATGACCATCACTTTCAAGAAGTTCTGCACCCTCCGAACTACACATTCTTTTCTATTTTGCCCAAATACGTACTTTCATATGAGTTGTGTATATTGTAGAATATAATGCAATAGGAATAAAAATGAAAATCTTATATCCTGATGTGCATTTTAGTTGCGGTTGTGTAGATCATTGTTCAGCTATTGGGTTAGCTATCGGCTCAAATGAGCACTGTTGCTGCAGGATAGTAATTGGCAATGGTGTTTATTTGAGGAGCTGATGGTATCATGTTTCCAGCAGGTGCGTAGTCAATTACAACAGGAAACTTGCCACTTAACCAAATTTGTTCTGATCTATTGGGTGAGAGGTGCATGCTTAAAGAAATTAAAAGAAAATGAAGGCAATTACTTTTTTTCCAGTCTTTATCATGCCATTTTAGATGCCTTAAAACAAAAATCAAAAGGATAAATCGGAAGTCTCAACAAAGGTATGAATCTTATACATTTAGCTGTCCATCGTTTAGTTCACGGATTTATAATTCTTAAATTTAGCTTGAATCTTATACTTAATTAAACCATAATTTTCTTATCTTAAATCTGATTTGACATAAAAATATTAATTTATAGTATTAATTAATTATTCTATTTTTATAATCTTATATTTGGCAAGATAAATTAATAAATAAAATAAAAAGTGAAGATATTTTAAAAAATAAAATGTCATAAATAATTGAGTTAATAATTGTACTGGGTAGAAAATTACTAAAAATATAAGATTAGGTTTTAAATAACACTTATTTTATAGATTAGTTAAATTTTTAAGATTATTTAAATTTAACTTAAATTTTTAAATTTGACTTAAATCATATATGTCAAACGTAATATTATTTATTAATACTATAATTTTAATAAGGAATTTCGTGTATCAAACGACTTATTAAATTTGTTTAATCTTTAATCTTGATTTTATTCATGGTCGAAGGAGAACAGTATGGTAATGGCTTCACCTAACTTCTAAAACGTGGATTTTTCTATTTTTGTGTAATTTTATAAAATTTGGTCACACATATATAAAAAACTTTAATATAAATTATCATATAAAAAAATTTGAATATTTTAAAAAGAATTTTTGATTCCGTTACTGGTGACAGAAGGAAATTTTTATAATAAAAAATTTTAACGATAAAAATGAAATTATGTAAAAAATTAAATTTAAATTATATAACCAACTACCCTTCTCTAATGCATGCACACTACAAAAACCATAGCAAAGAAAGGAAGAAGGATTTAAAATGAGTAATTGATTAAAAAGGGTTAGGGTGCGTGAGTAAGTCTCAAAGATGTGATGCAATCAATGCAATGCACACAGCTCACGAGAAAAACTTTGGTGTTATGAATGCAATGCGGCGACGGAAGAGGGGGTAAAACTGCCAATTTTAGGTTATATTTATCCAAATAGGCGATAAAAAATAAAAACACGTGAATTTTATAAAAAATATTATCTAAATATATATTTTTTATTTAAAAAATACAATAAAATGAACTTAAGGAAAAAATATAAATAATTATGATTAATTTTTTGCATTTAATTTTAATCATTATCATTGTAAGTGAATATAGTGGGAAGTTAAATTTTTTAATTTTATTTTTTTGCAAATTAATCATTTATTTTAATTATATTCATTTAGTTTAATTGTATTATATAATATATTTATTATAAAATTTGATAACTGAATAATTTAATCCCTTCATTCATGTGCTTAAGTAGAAATTAAGCTATTTGTTAGAGAAAAAAAAATTGTCGAATTTGAATGACGTGTCTGACTGATTTAGGCATGGCATATTTGGATATTTTATTCGAATTAGAAAGAAGAAAACTTTGGAAAAAAAAGAGAAAAGAAAAAAAGAGTCAAATAATTATTTATATTTAAATTTTTTGAAAGGATAAAAAAAATAATTTAAAAAAAAAACTCTTATCTCATCATTTTTCTTTTTTTTATTATTTTATATCTCATCATAATGAATTTATTTATAATAATTTATTCAAAAGTTGTTTTTTGTGTAGGTCATACCAACTTCAATTTATTTATAATAATTTATAAATGGTTGAAGCATAAGCTCAATTTTGAGATTTTTTTTAAAATATTTATATTAATTATTATTAGTAGTAGTTTTAATTTAGTGACGTAATCATCAATTTTTAATATACTCTTTCCATTTTATAATAATAAATTTATAGTTAAATTTTATTATAAATTAAGAAAATATAATTTTTATAGTTAAAATGGTATATTTTTTTATAATATCTCTAATTAATATTATATGACTTTTTTATTATAATTTTTCAATTACTACATTTAATAATACATGAAAATCTCTCTATAATCATGATATTGAAACCAACTAAATTTTATTATTATAAGAAGGCTATAACTCAATGAAATTTTAATTAAAAAGGCATTTTACCTTAATAATTTTTATATACTATTTCTATATAATTACTTAATAAAATATTTTATGGTATATGTAATTAAAAAGATAAATATATTTTAAAAAAAATATACACATATCTAAAAATACAAGTAATCATCTTGAAAGTTTAAAACTTTTTTTAATATATATTTCTTTTCTAATGTAAATTTAATAATAATTATGTTGAAAATAACAAAACCCATTCATATTCATTCATATTTGCCATTATAAGCAGTAAATGTTTGATGTAATATTACTAATGTGATCCTAGCTAGTCTACAAGAGAGTTTTCAATCAGATTTCTCAAATACAAAGGACTTCAATGGAGCTTTGAAAGGCATATTCATGGAAATAAAAATCAAAGAATGTATTCTATAAAATATTCAAGCTTTTCAAGAGGTTTCTAAAGTTATACCAAGAATAAAAACTTACTTAAGGATGCAAGATGTTGGAAGGGCTTGGAATTGGAAGGATATGCTGAAGGTTGAGGTGTCACAGGCGTGACATACACGTCGCGGTCACGACGAACTAGAGTGTTGACCTTGGAGCGGGCTCGCCATCCATGCGAGCGCAATGGTGAGAGAGCTTCTGCTCATTGCGGGCGCAACACACCTGTCATGGGCGCAACAGGCTTCCAGCTGCTATATCGAATTTTTATGTTTTAAATGTATTCTTTATATTTTGTGGGCCTTGGACTTGATATATTGTAGGTCCACATTATATTTATTTTATTTGGCTTGATTTTAGGACCTAATATCTTAATTAGGAATCAATTTTCAATAAAGATTTCTTAATTAAGATCCTATGCTCAATAAGGATTCTTATTTCCTTAAAGAATTATATTTCCTAGTTATTATCTGATTCTAGTTTTTGAGGTTAGTTTTCATATAAATTAAGAACCTCCATTGTAAAGGGACAGTTTTTTTGAATAATAATAAAATTCTTTGAATTTTTTTTTCAAGTGAAAAATTCTTCCAAATTCTTATTTAGAACTTAAATCTGAGCTTATCAAGGTAACTTGTGGTACTCGTCCTTTACAGCTTTAGTTCTTTTCAACAAGTGTGAATTGTGTCAAGTTTTTATTTGTTTTTATTTGCTCGATCTTTGGGTTGTGATTCAATATAATTAGTTTCTAGTACTTTATAGCTAGCGGGGAGCTAATCTCATAATTAATAATCTATTTTCAATAAAGATTTCTTAATTAGGATCCCATGCTCAATAATGATTCTTGTTTCCATAAAGAATTAGATTTCCTAATTATTATTTGATTCTAGTTTTGGAGGTTAGTTTTCATATAAATTAAGAACCTCCATTGTAAAGGGACAATTTTTTTTGAATAATAATAAACTTCTTTGAATTTTTCTTCAAGTGAGAAATTATTCCAAGTTCTTATTTAGAACTTAAATCTAAGCTTATTAAGGAAACTTGTGGCGCTCGTCCTTTATAGCTTTGGTTATTTTCAACAGGTGTGAATTGGTTCAAACTTTTATTTGTTCTTGTTTGCTTGATCATTGGGTTGTGATTCAATATAATCAGTTCCTAATTCTCTATAGTTAGCGGGTTGCATCAATTACTCTCTCTGTTTCACTTCAAGTATTGTTTTAGAAAAAAAAATTTATGTTTCATTCCAAGTGTCGCTTTTATAAATTCAAGATACTATTAATTAAAAAATTCTAAATTTTCCCATATTTATCAAATCTTCTAATCTTAGCTAATTTACTCTTTTTTTTTTTAACATTCTTGAAAAAGGGTAATTAGATAAATTATTATAAATTTTTTATAAAATTTATAGTTATTTATCATTATCTTAGTCTGTGTGCTCCGTTCTTACATGACACTTGAAGTGAAATGGAGAGAATATATATATATATATATATATATATATATATATATATATATAGAGGCAATTTTTATTAGAATGGAACTTAAAAAAATTATAACTTGTTATAATACAGAATTTATTCATATTTATAACTGGTTTAAGTTAAGACTAAATTTTTTGTAATTATATAGAGATTATTCTTACATAGAATATACTATAGGGGGATGCTATTATATTTATTTGATAACAAAATAAATAAAGATATAATAAAAAATTAAAAAATGAATTATAACTTAAAAAAAATGTGGATTATATTTTAAAATGAATGAAAAAGAAAAATAAATATATTTTTTATAGGAGGGAGGGAGGATTATAAAGTTTATTTATTCAGCATAAAAAATAAAATTAGGGTATTGACTTTTTAAATTTAGTTTGACTAAAGACTATGAGAAATATTCGTTTATTGCGCCGAGATTGTTTGACATATGGGCCATATTCGATGGCCACATGTGCTTCTATTCTTTCAATTCTTTTATTTTGTTATTCTTTTCCCATTATTTTACTTTTTCTTCTTTTTCTTTCTTTTCATTTTTAAATAAACATGCTTTTATGCTTATTATTACAGCCCTTGTTTTCCACAAAATAACAGATTTAGCTTTGTCATGTCCATATAATAAAAATATTAGTTTGATTAGTTCACGGATTCATATTAAAATTAATTTAAATTTTAAATTTAATTAAATTATATAATTATTTATTTTAAATATTATTTAATATAAAATTTTTAATATATAATATTAAGTAATTATACATTTGTAATCATATATTTAATAGGATAGATAAATAAATTGAATAAAAAATGAGACTATTTTAGAAAATAAAATGTTATAAATAATAGGATTAGTAATCCCACAAGATATGAATTATTAGAGACATGAGAGTTAAGTTTTAAATAACACCTATTTTATGAATTAATTAAGTTTTCAAAATTATTAAGTTTAACCTAAATCACATGTACCAAACATTATATTATTTACTAATACTGCTGTTTAATTAAATAATCCCACATATTAAACGGATTGTTTTAGACTGTTTGATTTATGAATTCATAATTTTTAAAATTAGTTTGAATTTTACGCTTAATTAAACCTTATTTGGTACACAAATTTTAATATATAGTATTAAATAATTCTACTTTTGTAATCATATGCTTGGTAATATAAATTAATAAATAAAATAAAAAATGAAGCTATTATAAGAAAACAAAATGTTATAAATAATGTTATTAATAATCTCATTAGATTGAGATTACTAAAAATATGAGGAGCTATATTTTATATAACACTTATCTTATGAGTTTGATAAACTTTTAAAATTATCATGCTCAATTTGAATCATATATATTAAATATAATTTATTTATTAATACTGCTGTTTAATTAAACAATATCATATATAAAAGGAATTGTTAGTATTCAATTTAGCATGGTTTAACGATTAAAAAATTAAATGTCGATAAGTAAAATTTAATTTTTAATATTTTAATTATAATTTTCAATTATTGATGGTTGAATTTTAAAACACTATTTTAAACGTTAAATTTATGAGACATTTGATACTACTCAAACGCTAAACACTAATTCTCAACCACTAATCTAAATAGTCAAACAAGAAATGATTACTTATTTCATATTTCATGTAATAAAAAAAAATTAAAATTTGATTTTTATGGTATTTTTTTAGTTGAAATTTGATTTTTCCTGGTATTAAAGAATACCCAATTTGTGGGTAAATCATGAATCATAAAAATATATTAACACATGAAAAAAACTTGGTAGCTTACTCAATATGTTATGTTTACTTGAGCTTCACAAATAAGAAGAAATCATTAAAATAGACAACACTTTCTTAAAAACTACTTCAAAATACATATGTCAATTGTTAACTTTCATCATTTTATTAACTTGTCTCATTTATTAAATACAAGTTTATGGTCAAAATCTTCATGAAAATCATTTAAAATATGAAAAGAAAAATATTTTATGATATTCAAGGTATTTTCAAGTTAATTTATACATTTATTGGTATTAGGGTTGATTTTCAAGAGAATTTAAAGGCATATTTTTTATATACAATATCTAAATTCAATAATTACTTTCTAAATATTAATCTCAAAAATTAATTTTAATTAATAATATTAAGAGCAAACTTCCTTGCAAATTAATTAAGTTCAAAACTCATATTGCATATGCTTTGATATTTCTGTGAAAAGAAAAAAAATCTACTTGAGGTTGAGGTATCAAAAAATAATGTTCACTCGGCTTATTATATCTATTGACTAAATAATAAATTTAGATTTGAGTTTATATCTTAATGTTAAAAAAAATTTAAAAAAGAAAAAAGAAAAATCGTGTCATAAACAGAATAAATGAATTTATAGGGACCATAATGCAAAAGAAAAAGTTTTTTTTTTTTTTTGGGCTCCGCTGTCCACTTTAACGCTGGCATAGCTCAGCGTGAAATTAAGACAGGACAAAGACAAACGAACAAACAAACTCTGCATTCTATGGAGTATAGACAGACAGAGAGAGAAACAGATTAAAGATCACTGCTTGTTTCTGTACATTTTTTTTTTTTAGGGTCTCTGTCTTAAAGTTTAAATTTTTAATCCTAAATCCTGTCCTTTTGGATTTTTTAAGTTGAAAACTAGAAAAGGGTTTGCACTGTTTTTGTCACTGTAGAGAGGAGGAGAGATGGAGAGTGGGAATAAGGGAGTAGAAGCAGGGCCATCCACAACAGGTGAAAAACAAGAATGGCAAAAAGAAATGGCAGAGAAATTACCAGCTGAAGTTGTTATTGATAATGATGATGATGCTGAGGAAGAGGATGAAGATAATGGGGGGGTTCCTGTTTCTGGTTTTGTACCTGGGCCTTTACTCTCTCTCAAGGAACAGATTGAGAAAGACAAGGTTTTTTTTTTTTTTTTTTAATTCATTTTTTACTGAAATTTTTTGGTCTAATTGGAGCTTTTTTTTTCTTTTTCTTGATAAAATTTTGTACTTTTCATTATGTCATCTGTTTGGTTGGTCAGAAAATCTGTTATGAGTAATTTTAGTAGAAATTGGCCTAATTAAGTGTTTCAATTTTAACGGAAATTAATGGGACCATTATGCTTTTAATTTGTATAGTGTGTATGCTCCCAACTTTTTCTTTATTGTCATTGTTTATAAATGGGGGGTTTTGATAGTTAGGTTTCTTACTGTGAATAGCTAATTTCTGTCCCTTAATAATTTTCTGGTTGCTCCCTAATTAGTTTTTAGAACCAACTTTTGATTATCAATTATCAGTAAATAAACATATTACCTTCTGGCACTAATAAAATCAATCAACTAAGTCTGCATAATTTTGGCTGCACATGAATGTCGTCAAATCACAAAATTTATAGACTTCAATTGGTATTGTTAACTTTATTTATTTATTTATTTTTAATTGTGTATTCTGGCAAGTGTGTCTCTGTATTTCATGCCATGAAATGATTTTTACAGTGAAATGATGACAAAATGGATAAGTAACTATTCATACTAATATTTATATTTTTGAAACGAAATTGCATTGCAGGATGATGACAGCTTAAGAAGATGGAAAGAGAAGCTCCTTGGTTGTGTTGAAAGTGATTTTAATGGTTTGTCTAAGGAATTCTTTTATTTCAGTGTTTTTTGTTCTACATCTTAGCTCATCATTCTTGAAATGTTCATGAGTTCATATTTCTCTTTTGTTAGATCAAAGGGAACCTGAAGTGAAATTTCACTCCATAGGCATCATATCCAATGACTTTGGGGAAATAAATAATCCCTTACCTGTTGATGAAAATCAGACTGGTCGTGTCCTTTTTACTCTCCGAGAAGGATCAAGATATCAGCTTAAGCTAACTTTCAGTGTTCTGCACAATATTGTTTCTGGCCTAACCTACTCAAATACTGTGTGGAAGGGAGGACTCCAAGGTGCAGAATCACTTTCTACTTTGCACTTAAAAATTCTTACTTCATGGTTTTAAAACTATTCTCTTGTAGACTTATTGATCCACCTTCAAGAAGAATTTGTTAGTCTGAAATTGCCATGGTACTTGGCCTCGATAAATAATCCACATGTCGTTGGGTTCTATGGATAATCTTTCTCCATTCTGCTTGGTTTATGAAACATTTGAAAATAAAAGCCAATAAGAGACATTATTTAGTGTTATTTTCCTTTTCAGCTTGCCTTCTCTTTAGTTTCATGTCAGGGTATGTAGTACTTAGGCATAAGCAGCTAGAAACTTGGGAAAGCATTTCTGAATTCAACCACAAAATATCAGCCAAAATGAGGGGAAAAAAAAAAGGGTAAGAGAAATGTGCTTTAGCCAAATCTGGGGCTGGTTGATGATGGACAGATTTACTGTTTTGGATTTTGTCTTCTCCAGTTTCAACACTGGAAATGTGCATTGAAAGATATAAGGTCCTTTTGGATAGTTAGTTATTTCAAATAAATGTATATTTGGATCTGAGTTTTAAGTTTAAAATCATAAAAAATCAACATGGTGGCAAGTTCAAATACTTGATCATTTTAAATGATTAATCATCAAAATATATCCTAAGGTTATTTTATGTTTCCCTCTCAGTGAACAATGTTGTGATCTTGAAATGTCCAACCATTTTGATTTGATTTTGTTGTTATTACCATTAGTAAGATACTATTTATGGTTATTTTCCATTGATGGTCAGTTGATCGAAGCAAAGGAATGTTGGGTACTTTTGCTCCTTGGCGGGAACCGTATGTGCATACTTTGGAGGAGGAGACTACTCCATCTGGTATGCTGGCAAGGGGAATTTACTCTGCAAAGATTAAGGTACGTCTAACTGTATGTTCGTGCATAAATTGATTATAATGTATAAGATCTGAAAGAGATGCAATGCTTACTATGGCTGAATTGTGCTTTTGGAAAATCCTGTTATGTTAAAGGTTGCAAAGTTTTTATTTTGATAACGGACTTCAGACATGAAGCTATGATCTAATAGATATATCAATCTTATATGTTGAAGGTTGCAAAATTTTTATTTTGATAATGGACTTCGGACATGAAGCTATGATATGATAGATATATCAATCTTATATATGTATAGATATTGATATAAATTGATCCTCCTTTTTTCCTTCCTTATTCTAATGGGGGTTGGGTGGCAATGAGGATGACCTATTTTCATGCTTTTCTCCCTACTTTCTGGGGATATGTTCTAATCATTTACAGCTTTACATATCATGTATCGTAAAAACATTCTATTTACAAGTGGGCACACCTAATTGAAACGGTTGAAGAGGTTCCTTTGATTCATATTAGGAAAAGAGATGTGTTACTAGGAAAATGTTATTGGCTCTATCATTGAACCATTTGGCCAAGAAACTGTATCCAATTTAGTAAACTTAAGCTATGATATATATATATATATATATATATATTTTAATGATTGGTAATGAAGAAAAGCGTTAGTTCTAGAAAATGTAAAAATATAGCAACTGAACGGATGAATTTCAGAATACAAATCTAAAGCATCCGACAATGCATTTATATTATTCTTTTTTTTTAAGAATGTACACTATTGTTGAACTTTGACTCACATTATTTTCGCCGTTTCGTGCAGTTTCAAGATGATGACAGAAGATGTCATATGGAACTAAAATATTACTTTGAGATAAAAAGGAGCAGCTAGCCAAAATTCTGCAGCAATGTTTTGCTTTGTTGTGTTTTTTTTTTTTTTTATTTTTCTCTTCTTTGCCGTATGAAATATGAATAGCACCATTGAAACTTGTTAAAATTTAGATGGTTGTGTTAAAATTTAGATGGTTGTGTAGGTGTGAGGGAAATACAGTCTCTTCTCCATGTCCATTCAGCAACTTTGAACAACATTTGTCATGCCTCTCAGCTTGCTGAATATAAATGAATAGACAACAGTTCTTGAAAAGAGTTGTTTTGTTGGAATGGTCAAGAGTAGATTTTCAGGCTTGCCTCAACTGGCATTTATATTTGACATGCTGAATTTCACAAATTTCTATATGTTGTTAAGATTATGTATTGGCTTCATCAGCCATATATACATTTTTGACTTTGTAGGAACCTGTAACTACGCTGCCAAATCCACGAGGATTCTGATTTCTCACAAAGAAAAAAAAAAGGATGTATTTTGAGTCGTATAAGAAAAAAAGGAGAAAAGAATGGCGGGAAGTAGTTTCCTATCTCAGCAAAATTATGGCTCTATAAATTAAATAAGAATTTTTGTATAAAGAAAATATAAAAGAATTCAATACAAGGTTTCAATTCAAACCTACCTCATCACTTATTTACGAGTTTGACAATTACAAAACAATCTTTTCTTTTTTATTATTGTCTTTTTTTTTTTGATAGGCATTGTCAAGGCAATCGGACAAAAAAATGGGATCCAACAACTATTCAAGGTTGAGAAAGTTTCCAACTATAGTACAGTATAGCCCATCCATTTATATCCTTTTGGTCGCATTGTCGCTCAAGGCAGAGAATCCTAGCTACACTGCACAGGAACAACCATTCTACTTGAAAAAACATCCTCAAATAGGCCCTCATTAACCTATTCATGTTAGTGAACATAAATGAAGGCCAGAATCTACTTTTGGTGCGTAATAGTTCAAGCACATGGGTGCTTATGAGAAGCTATCAGGGAAAATTAGCCGTGCCAGTGTGAGAAAGGGTTGCGCTAAAGGCAAGCATTTGATGAAAGCGGACATTTTGCAAGTTACCTTGCTGGTGCAAGATACTAAGTTAGAAATCCTGCAAATACAGAGACCACCAATGATTCTGATTCTTCTAGGCTCGGTTTCATTTGTGCACAATGCATCAAGGAATGAACATAATTCATACAGCTTGAATTCCATCTTCCACAAGAGCGTATAAACCAATTGCAGCAACAATTGGTGAGAACTTGCAAGGATGGAACGAGTGCCCAATGCCAAGATCTAAGACAACAGAGAAGGAAGATCATTCCAAAAGCACAGAAAGAATTTTTAATATTATGAAATTAACATATCCATAAGTGTGATGCGTGATATGAACCACAGATGGAAAACCAAAGGGGATATCAGACCCTGAGAAAAAGTGATGCTGACACAAAGGAGAAAATTAGATACTGCATTGCACGGAAGATATCAAGTATAATGATTTGGCTGTCCAGAGTAAAGTTTCATCGTGTAAAATAAGTTCCCAATATTTATGTGAATTAACTTTTTTGTATAATGATTATTTGTAAATAAAAAGGAACAATGAACAAAATTCTAACAGCAGTTTACTATAAAGCTTAAGATATATTATTGCAGATAAAGTAAAGAGTTTTCAACATAATGCACCGAATCAATTTTCTGAATTAAAAAAAAAATATAATATTATCAACAGTAAAAGAAGATTATTTAATGTAAATTTCTAATTCTACCAGCACTCAAATTTCAAATCCATAATCATTTGCTAGAGGAAAAGACGGTACCTTCTAATTTATAGGTAATTCAAAAGCATGTCAGCTGAAGAATTCTTCAACCTACAACTCTGTCCTAGGTGAACATCCCCAAAAAGATACCTGCATGTACCATACATCAAATGAAAAGGGATTGGGGGAAAAAGAAAAAAGGATTATCGGTCAAGAAAATTTTTGATGGAGAAAATAGAAACCTATATTCACAGTATTCAGGCAATGCACACCGAGCCTTCCCATAGTCCCAATAGCAGTCATCATCCCTCAAAGGTCCACGTACAGCTATTACAAATAACATATCAGTGAACATACTCAAGATAAGCTTTAGAAAGGGGAGAACAAATAATGCAAAATTCACCTTTTGTGACAAATTCCGATTTTGCACTGGGATGAATATCATGCCACATCTGAAGCCACAACTCTCGCATTAGAACAGGGGATCTAACAATGTTCCTGTGATTTGCTACATGAAAATAACTTCAACTTAGTTTGTAAGAAAACCCTGGCTTATGCTAATTATACACAGTCAATCATTATTTGGGAGGAAGAAGCCAGCAATAAATGATTGATGTAAGATCTCTTAAAAAAGGACGCTTAACAAAGGCAGAATTAATATTCCAACTTCTTTGTATTACTAGAAGCCTGCCTCCATTTTGTGACTTTTTGTAAAAGCAGGATGAAGGAACAAGCAAAGTAAGAAACTATTTGAGTTAAAAAAAAAAAAAAAAAAAAAGGTTCTCAGACAAAATGATACTAAAGATAGGTACATGTATTCCCTATAAATTTTAGTAGGCCCACGACACATCCCCAAAATGTAATACTTGCAAAATTCCCAAATTAATTTCAGTTTAGACAAACAGGCAATTCAATTGAAAACCATGCCAAGTCTATGAGAATCACACATTTGATCAGCGACAACATAATCTGCAAGGTCTATGATGCTTAGCTACATCAGATTGTCTCAAGTAACACATGTCAATTATTTGACTTTGAAATCCTACAGAAATGTCATTTTCAGTCATAACTCATAAGCGTCTTCTTCATTGACTCTACAGGAAATTTCACAAACCTTTATCAAGCTCCCAAACTGCTGTCCTCTTTCCTGGAATGCTTTCAGAATCTTCATAATATGTAATATATTTTACCCTAGGAGACCTTGTCATGTTGGGAACAATATCTGCATCATGATGATGTTCTACATTCAATTCCACTTGTACATCAGATCCGTCATGCTCTGACTGCAATTTTCAAAAGAATAAACAAGAAATTGAAAGAAAAGTTCATTTTTGCATGAATATTAGGGAATCAATCACAAGCAAAGCCATCATTCACCATAAAAGGCTCGCATACAACAATTTCTATCAAGTTAAAAAGGGGTATAATTCTAGATTTTTCACCATGAACTTTATACACTTTTACACTGTTGATCCCTGAATAACAATTTCATACAATAAAACACTTAAATGATAAACATATTGGCAATTTATACCTTTTGTCATCTAAGTTAATCTATAGTCCTTAGTCAGAATTGTAGTACAATTTTAGTCCAAAGGTGCAGTCAGGAAAATTGTTTCAACGCTGATACGGTGAGTGAGCTCATCAATAATAATGGACCTAACAATATATTTTTAACAATGTATTCTTCCCCAAACCACTTTCTGCCAACTTACTATATTAGTTTTTGTTAGACAAATTACATATTAGACTCTTGATAGTAGTCCTTTATTTTTAGTAGGGTAACAGAATCCTTTTTTTTTTTTTTTTTTTTGAGGTTCTTTAGAGTTGGGGCCCATATGCCACACCATTTTTTTTTTATTCTTTGGTGCACACGTGGACTAAATAGATCAACCTTCACTCTGATTCAGCATCTCAGAGTAGTTTAGGTAGTATGAATTGTTACAAATTTTATTTTTCAAATCCTTTAATTCTATGAAATTGTTGTTCAGGGACCAGATTGCAAAAATGTACAAATTCCAAGGTAACAATCTTGACTTGTACCAGTAAAATAGCCAGCTTATGGCAATAAGACAGTACAAGGCATAAATTTCCGTCTTTCAAATGTACAAATAGCTACAAAATCCACAGTAGAAGAGAAGCTAACTTAAAATTGAAAAATATGGCTGATAAAAAAAATATAGCAGAAACTTAATTCTTAAACACATTCACAACAAAGAGAAAGATATAGAGGTTTAAAACGAACTTGAATACCTAAACATGGTTACTATAATAAGTTGCTTCACTTTTTGGAAGGAAAATTTGGAAGTCTAAAGAGTTTTCTTCTTAGAACATATGAAATACAAATGTATAGATATGAATGTGACGAAATACACAAATATCTAGTTACATGGATATGTATTTATGTAGGCATGTGAGTATAACATATAACCAGTTACTACAGTTTACCTGCATCTGCATCCAGGACTACACTGTTATTATTTCACATTTAGGTGTTTAATCATTCTTGGCATATATTTATACCCCACACGCATCCTATGCACATGCACAGACACACATCATACTGCTCAGACGATAAGTACCTGAGGAGTTCTTGTTATGTTAACTTTTGGTCCAAGCCAGTTCTTGCAAAAGGAGAGAGAATTATAAGGTACCTGAAACAGATGTGCTATATTAATTGAAGTTAAAGCCATGTATGCAAATATTAGATGGCAATTACATGTGATCTTTCATGAGCTTACTGTTTCATCCCCACTTGTAGCTCCAGGATTACCTTCCACCAGATTCCCTGACCTACAAGAAGAGCACATATATGTAACTTATAACTAAAAAGAAACTAAACCTTATTTAACATAATGGCAACCCATTAAACTCCAGGCAACAACTATGAAGATAACATATGTTTCGAACAGATAAGCTGATAAGGACAGCTGTATGAAAACATGCTGTCAATATATCCAAGCTGAAGAGGATAACATGCAAACTTTCTCAAGATTATCACCTTCAAGGAATATTTCATTGTATTATAATTGAAGATAAACTACCTGATAGAAGGATGGAGGTAATCATACTCTTCTAATGAAGCCAGTAGCCATTATAATAGTAATTTTATGGGATGGAAGGATGTTAATTTTGGAACCAAAACTCTTTCCCCATTGGTAATAATTAAGACTAAACGGGCTGGAAGAAAATATTCAATAACTGATGCTTCACATCAACTTGGACATGATAAATTCAAAAAATTCAACATTTCACACAAGTGAGATTCCTGGAAAGAAATTTGTTTCTTCTACTTAGTTAAATTCCTTCAGCACCTTAGTCCAAAATATGAAGATTAATTCAATAATTTGAATTTTTATAAACTTTTCTGCCCTTCCAGTTTCCTTCTAAAGAGTTCTTTTTTTTCTTTCCACTCTTTTCAGAAAGGCCTGTGATCAAAAACTGCATTTCTATTACAATTTAATGGAATATATTGGAAAGTTTTCTGTGACACCAACAATACATGACTGCTAGATTAAGGAGCAACAGAGAAATACACTATTAGTTATGCTTGTTCAAGATGATGTGCTACTTATCACAAAATTTATTTTTTATGCTACAAATCTGATCATGAGAACAGAAAGAATCACTAAGCAATCACTGCATTCAATATAAGTCTATCATGATTAGTCTCCTAGACCCAAAAAAGAGTATTATATTATTTGATGCCAAGTAATTAACAAGAGGCATATGTATAGTACATACTCCTGTCACACACACCCACACAGCCTAAAATTTGATTTCTTCCTGGTAACAGGAAACATCATTACATTAGTGGTAAACATAACCAACAAAAAGTCAACTACTATAGTACACAGAGACACAAATACATACATGTGTTTATGGTTCATTTTTTAATATTAGTACATAAACAGCAAATATGGTTTTTACCTTGAGATCAGAGATCCTTCAAGCTCATATATGACATCTGTTATGATCCAATTATCAGGGTAGGGCTTGCCACTTGGCGCAAAATAGTAACCAACCTGTTTTGCCATTGCCAAGATACCAAAACCATCATCCCCTAGTCATAAGAATGAACTATCTTAGTGTGCAAACAAGCTAGAACTTCTTGTTTTGTGCCATATAAAAACAACGTAATTCTTTGATCCAGGGAGCCAGAAGAAAGAAGGAGGGGGCTGGGGAGAGAGAGAGAGAGAGAGAGAAGCACTTGCACATGTGATTTAAGAATAATAAGAGAGGGATTTTACTGACATGTCTCATCCATGAAAAATAATGATAAAGTTGGCACACAATATGCAAAACTTCCAAAGTGATCATTGGGGTGAAGTGTATAGCCAAAATAACACTAAATGGAAAGAGTTCCATAGGCATCTATTATCGGCACAAATAGGAAATCAATTTATTACATGTATGCAATCACACCTGTTAGTCAATCCCAATTAGCTTGGAATTAAGGCTTATTTGTTGTTTGTTTGTTGTTATGCAATTACCATGTCCATAACAGATTACAGATAATATTACATTCACTACAGGAAGGCAATTATACCTCAGTCTTCATATCTATTCCATAGATGCAGAAAACATTTTTAATAGGTGGTCTGTCCCAAGGTGTAAGTGGATTCAGTACAGGATCACCATGATATGACCTGAAAAAGAATGATACTGCAAATTTAGGTATTAGAAAGTAACACTATGCAGGCATCATTCATACTCAATAGTTAGATGGATGCTGTCACACTAAAATATCAAAATCAGTTATGTGTTACAAACTAAACAATTGGGAAGTTACTCTGTCTGTCTATGGGGGGCATGCTTAAATTAATATAACATTCATTCAGTACAATAACTAATCACAACAAACTTTCTATGTGAATACTATATATTGAACCAACCCATCTTTGGCTTCATATGATTTTGAATGCACAATACAATTTAGATCATTCATAATGAGCTGCTGCTCTTACAAAATTGATAATTTATGGAAATGTACGAGGCTAAGGAACTCAAAGGACCATATCTGCAATTTGAAGGGTAGTGATAATGCACTTTTGAAAGAAAATATCTCAGCAGATACCAAAAATATTTAAGGACCCAAAAATGCTGTATCAATGTACATCATTGAAAATGATAGATGTTTTTAAGGACCCACATGACAGATTGACAGGAACATGAAGATAAGATCTAAAAAGCAACATATATAGGAAGTATCTGAAAAAAGTCAATGCAATTAGTGAAAATAATACTAAATTCTATATATGCAAGAAAATATAATGGGATTTTTAAGGTGAACGCAAATTTGGTTCAATATGTTAGTGTCTCTCATATCTAAAAGGCAATTTGGTTCAATATGTTAGTGTATCTCATATCTAAAAGGCAATTTGATAGTTTGCTTCACAAGAGTTAATTAAAAAAAAGGAGCTAACATCCCTATCAGCATTTCTTATGAAATACCCACTTCTGTAGTTGGTATAAGAGTCTCTTGCTATCAGAATCATAGTCTTGTATTGCTTTGAAAAAGGTTCCATCTGATACTTCACGGGCTGAAAAAGATAACTGAGTAGGAAGTCCACATTCCATGCCAGACAAGTTGGCCTGAGTTACTTCTGCAACTGATGGATAGGCATCAATTGCTGCAAATATGAAATTTGAAAAGAGGATATGAGCTTTATAACAATGTTGCCTCTATGAGATGAAGATATAAAGTCTTACGACGGATAGAAGGAATCTCGATGTTGACTATATTTGTTGGCCATCCAGAGTAATTAAACTGAAATTCATGTTCTTCACATTGATACGTCCGATCATTTTTCTTGGACGCCCTAGAGAAATGCTTCCAATATGGATTCTCAGATATACAATACTTAGAATGTGGTATCATCCATAATGAGGAAGCAAAAGAATTGAACATCAATCGAGCTGTACCCTGGTACCTTGCGAAGTATGTCATGAGCACGTGTTAAAACAGGCATTTGAATCGAACATCACAAGATAACAACATGATACATGCCTAAACTTCTAGCAAGCTAGTGAAAGTCACGATGCTTAACACAAATTCCACCAAGCATGTTTAATAAGATTAATTAAGATTTACCAGTGTGAACCTATTATAGTGATCACATAAGCTCTTATTCTCTTAGAAGCACTTTTTAGCTAATTTAGATCATTGAAAGTCTTTGGGCATCTTGATATGTGTATTATAAGTACTTTTAAATATTTGGTGCAGCAAGTTGGAATTAACTATAAAAAGGAAAAAAATGGGAAAATTAATTTTTTTTGAATAAAAAATGACAATAAAAGATAAAGATTAGTTAATAAATAAACAACAGAACCAATTAAAGAAAGGTTTCCAAGACAAACAAAGTAGATAGGTAACCTCAGAAACAGGAAGACCAAAGGTGTTTCCAAAAAGTGTTGCTTTGACTGTCTCAGTTGCACCAAGAAGGGGAGCTCCTGGAATCAAGCAGCAAAATAAGGTTAGATAAATGCCATATTTTACCTGAGGAACTCTGACTTTTAGCAAATGGATTTTGATGCAAATAAATCATACCGACAGCAAAATAGGCGTGAATATGTTTGTCCAGCCATTGCTTGTAATGCTTTGGTGCAATTTCTAGCTTCAACCATTCTAAAAAGTAGCGGAACACATTATTACCCAAAGAATGTGCAAGAACAATTGAGGGTCCACCACGGAGTTTTAGAGCAGTTTCAAATGTCAACCTGCAAATAAAAATGTGAACAAAAGTCAAATCCCTCAAATGTCAACCACAAGATCTTGCACCTCACTCATGATACATGATTCAGAAAACCACTTCTGAAACTACTATCAAACATGCATGTAGTTTTCCATAATGCATACGCTGATAAATTCAAATTAAGAACCTGCAAAGAAGTTCAGGAGTAGAAAAATACATAAACCAGCTGTTAAAATATGCTACAGTACAAGGAACAGTTAATGTGAAAATCAAACATAGATTAACTAGATAAATCCCCTTTGAAGCACTAATTTTTTTTTTTTTTTTTTAAATCAATCATCACAATAAATTCAGATTAAGAAGCAAATTTATAGATAGCATACACACACATATCTTAATATTCCAGGCTATTCATGCAGCCGCAGGAAATACTCATACAAATCAACGTCTTGATCCATACGAATCTAATAAGTGATCAAAACAAAACACAACTTCTTTGTGGAAAGAAAAAGATCACACTTATGAGTACCAGCTACGTACAATCAGAACATAATGGTTGATCAATGTATCCAAGAACCATGATTCTCAGTATCAACGGTATAAGTTTTCCCGATTGCTATCAAAGTTTTCAAATCAAATCTTATCAAGTAATTCTAGTTGACCAAAACATATATACTAGTAGTTAAATACTGTTGAAGCTGTAAGTTAATTATAGAAATGTAAAAACTCCTGCCGAACTAAACCCATCATAAAAAGGATAAATAACTATTCCAATCTGTTGACCAAGTAGCCAAGGACACTAAAAATTGATGTTATAGTCAATGAGTGATATAGGAAATATACAAACTTGAGCCTGTGAAAATAAAGGTCTCGTTCCTCAAGCATAGATGGCGCCAATCTCCAATCATAAGGAACAGCAATAATCGCATTAGCCTCAATACCAAACTCAATGCACCACTTAATCCATTCTTTCCACACTGAAGAAAGAGGACCTGAAGATGACAAAAAACTAGAAATTCACTACAAATTCCTTGTCAACCAACAAAAGACATAAAATGTATATAAAAACAAAAAAGGTAGAAAAACCTGTAATATAACCAGGATCAAGTTCTGTAATGGCAGAAAGACCACTATCAGGCCTAGACTTGCATTCAGGATGGTCTGTTTGGTTGTAAGGATCAAGCATCATACACTTAAGCCAACAATTTACAGCAGAAAGAAGCTGCACCATACAATAAAATTAATTACCACCTCCTTCACTAACTATTGAAAATTAGCGCTTGAGTAGCCAATATAATCCCTCAAAAATCACAGTTCCGATTTCCCTCCATTGCAGGAGCATAAACTGAAACTCAGATTCAAACAATTTTCATATATTGAATACAAAATAAGACACGCAAGCGAGAGAGAGAGTTACTTTGGTGGTATCGAGCCAAACGAGGTCGAGAGGGTTAAAATCTAGAGGAGAGTAAGGGCAGTCAAGGAAAGACCATGCTCTGAGCTGAGCCGACGCGAAACCAGGAATTATTATCCCCGATACCTTCGAGTAGTCTAACTTCGAGTCGTTTCCGTTGAACTCTCCTTCATCACCGGAGACTCTACTCAGACCTCCACCACCACCACAACCACCGAGGATCAAAACCACGACGACGACGACGGCCAGATGCCGGAAGAATCCTTTTCCTCCCATCTTTTCATCTCATTTTGTCGTTTACACAGAGAAAGTTTAGACTTTAGAAATTATGTGAACGGACTCGATGACTCTGACTATCCGTTTGGAAGTTGAAAATTTGGTGCTCTCTTTCATTAGTCACGAGCCTTGTTTTTACGTAGCCATAAAACGACAGATTATCTCATCGTTTTTACTGAAATGACACTGTTTTTAATCATCTTAACCGACGACGTTTTTGCACTTGTTGGTAATGGCGCCAAATAGCATTATCTATGAGTTGTTGAAAAAAAGACAAAAATGGTGGCTTTGTTTTACTTTTGTTTAGCGGAGGTGCTAAAGCTTGAGCGACTCATGGCACAAAACGACGACGGGAAGCTCCAAGCAATGGCTTTTCGCGAGTTTCTGCATGAAATCAATTGCTACAAGAACATGATTTTGTCAATTTCATGGTAAATCGGTTGTTGCTATGGAATCCTACGTGGTGTCTTCTAGGTTCTGGTTCAGAGACCACCGGCAACCGGAGAATGCAAGCGATTCTGACACTAGCTCCGATATTTCATCGATTTCTAGTGACAGAGATGAGGAGTCTGAGCTCGATTCCATGACCGGAAAGGTAGGTTTCTTTCAATTTTCTGTTTGGTTACTGAGAAAACTTAGGTCAGAAGTAGAAATAAGTTTCTTATTAATGTAGTATGAATTTGTGTCTCTACTGCTTGATTGCAGGGGATAAGGCGTCTTTGTGCAGAATTATTGGAAATAAAGGCAGTATCAGATGAAGATTTTCATAGAAATATATTCTCTAATTATTCAACCTTCGTTGGGTATGTTTTTTGATTTTTGTGGTTAACTATAATCTGTGTCCAATCTGGGTATTTAGCCTTTATGCTGATTCATTTTCATGTATAATTTGTGTTATGCTTGCAGAATATTTGAAGAGGTAAAAGACATGGAAAAAGAACTGATGCTACTCCAAACCCATGTTTCTATGCAAAAGAAGCTTGTAAAAGATCTAATTGATGGAGTATATCTAAAGGTTTCATCAGAGGAAACCATGGAAGCAATCACAGAAGAGCTCAAATGTGATGAATCTTCTCCATTAAATGAGCTGGAGGCTCACCTCCGTAATGTTTCAGAAACTTTCGACATGTTTTTATCAGAAAATAGTGTTGATGAAGCTATTGCAATTTTAGAAATGGAGGAAGAAAATTTACAAAAGCTGCAGCTTGAAGATGATACCCCGTTGGATGTTTTAATGTTATATAACTCTGCAATTTCCGAGAGGAAGGCCAAGCTTACATTGCAATTAACTCTGGTGGCTGAAAATTCAAGAATTTCTGCTGCAGAACTCCAGAAGGCATTAGTTGGAATTTGCAGGCTGGGTGATAGTCATTTAGCAACTCAGTTATTGCTCATGAATTACCATTCACGTCTTGCAGCTGGAATACATAATTTGCAGAGTTCAAAGTCATTTTTACAAGGGGTGTACATCAGGGAACTTTCAAAATTTGTGTTTTCTATGATTTCTCAAGCAGCAAGGAGCTTTGTGATGCTTTATGGAGAAACGTCGTCTTATGCTTCAGAGCTTATTCAATGGTTTCAAGATGAAATTGAAGTATTTGCTGTTTCTTTTACTAAATATGTTAAATCTATCTCAGAAATAAGTGGTGGACTATCTGCAGCAGTAGAAGCTGTGCAATTTGCAATCTCGTATTGCTTGTTATTAGAGACTCAAAGATTGGTGCTGCAGCCATGCTTGATCAAGCATCTTCGCACTTGTATGGAAGACATTTTAGGGATACATATAGACCATTTTAAGAAAGTCATCAGCATATTTACAGCTAATGATGCTTGGGTTTTGGGCAGATATCTTATATCAGGAATTCTGAATGAAGAATGCTATCATATGGTTGTTGGGCAACAACCAAAATATTGCCTACTCACTAACAGTGGCCGGAAGTTTGTAACTCTCTTGCAGGTTTGTTTGATTTCTTTTTGTAAAAATTCTAATATGAAACTGATGTAGAATGAAGTTCTAGAATGAAAAATGAGGGGACATTACAGGTGACTGATATGGTTGTCTGCGTTGATCTGAATCTATTAATTGAGAAATATAGAACACATTCACCTTACCTGGGATTGCCAACTAGTATGCAGTGTAATTTCATCCCTTGTTTTTATCAAGGCAGCTGCTGCAACTCTTGTGTGATGAAACACTTTTGGCATATCCAGGGACTGCTGCAAGTTGCACAACTGGGTTGTTCTCCTTTTTTTAAGAAAATGTTGACTTGTTAGGTACACTAGTGAGTGTACATCTGTACTCCTAGGGAAATGCTTTTGAGGATGACTCTACCTTTTTGCTTTCCACTCTCTCTTTGTTCACGAGAAATCTTTAAGTATATTACAAAAAGGACCAGAGAATGGATGTACTTCAAAACAAGAATTAGTCAATTCAAGCGAACTTAAACTCCATATGCTATTGTTTTTCAACCTGCTTTATAAAGGGTACTTGGGATTTGTGGTGAAATTATGAATTTGTTATTGAGATAAATATTGGACAGGGAAAAGAAAGTATTTAATCATGCTCATGCATAATATATTAGTTGTAACTAAGCTTTTACTAATATCCATTCTTCTTTTCCAGGCTATCACCAAAGAAGTTACCCCTTTGGCTGCTCTTCAAATGCAAGGTTCTGTCCTCACAGGACTCTGTAACCTCTTTATGGAGTATGTATCCATCCTTGAACAAGCCATCACCTCTAAAATAGATGTGTTAGAAAAATGTGGATCAAGAATAATTTTGGCAAGGTCAGTGCCACAACAAGTTTCAGTGCTGGTGAATCTATCTACACTGAATCATTTCTTCTCTAGCACCATTATAAGCATTTTCGGGGGCATCAACTGTGTTGATTCTGAGCTAACAGAAAAGTATTCAGTGGGATTTCAGCAGCAGGGACTTCATAGGTATGTACTGGTCATTCAAGAGGCATCTGCTCAGCTCAGAGCTCAGTTCTTCAAACAATTTATGTACAGAGTAATGTCTCTTGAGGTCTGTAAATGGAACCCAGACATGTTTGTTGACAGTGAGACTGGTTCCAGGCCGGTTTGTGGTTTGGCGCCCTCTCCTTTCTTTCAGGTACCCTTTTCTTCTTCTAGAAAAGAACATAATGACCTTGCAATTCAACATTTATGAAGTAATATTGCTAGTCCCAATCAGAAAAAACAGTCAAGGAAGGAAGAGAGAACAAAAGGAATCTTTGCAATTCAAGATAACGAAATGTATTCTTCGTCTGCTTATCAATGAAATGTATCGTTGATCTACTTATCTTAGTGTCCCTTATGATCATATATTGTTTTATTTCCGTAATGAGCGGGTATGATGTGGAGAACATTATTATATACAACTAAATAAGGCTGTCCTAATGCACAAAGGTCTGGTTTACATTATTTTATACAACTGAATAAGGCTGTCCTAATGCACAAAGGTCCCATTTTCTATCTTTTAGTAAAAGCGAGTCCAACTACAGTTTTACATATTTTTCTGTTTTCTTTTTTTTTTTGGTTTTCCATTGTTGACATCATTGCATTTCCTATTTTATTTCATTTTACAATCCCTTGTTTGTTCCACTGACATACTGTCTATGCATCTTCTATTGAATTGGACTCTTCAGAAACATATAGGATAAAGTTTGATGCATAGTCTAAACATGAAACAACTTGAACACAAAAGAATTTTGCTTATTTAGCTGTGATTTTTGGTATTTTTTCACTGATTCATATTGGTTCTTCAGTGGCTCTACTCCTATTATTTTTGGCTTTGGATTTTCCACAGTTGTTGGTTCTCTGTTGAGATAGTTTTCTTGTTTGTATTTTTTTTTTCTTTTTATCTCACTGTTATTAAATTTTAAGTGGGAGGAACGATAAAGAATTTCTAAAGTTTTTTTAATGGATTAATCCTATCAACTTTCTATAGACACCATTCTCCTTTTACAGTTTTCATATTGTGGCCATCAGGTGTTGTTTTTAGAACTGAGGAAATTAGATAAACTTGCTGAAGACAATGCTTTTGAAGTGGATTGGTTAATGGAGCTATCAAGAGATCTGATTGAGGCCATTTTTGCGTGGATTTCAAACAAAAAAGAGATTTCGGAAACTAAAGAAAATTTGACTTTCCAACATACTGATGTTTTGAATCAGGTACATACCATTTTGTGCTAATTAACAGAATTTCTGGAGTCGATTTTCATGGCATAATGAATTTTCTGATAAGCAATTGTCATGTAGTACTTCAGTCATTGTTATCATGAAAGTATTCAGTCATTGATATCAGATGCTTCAGCTTTTGCTAAATTGGTTTCTTCATGTCCTTTTATGCCTACAGCAGTTTGTTCTAGATATGTATTTTCTGGTGGAAGTTGCCAAGTATGGAGAATACTTCTACAAGAGTCCCTTGGTTCCTATCACACTCATGAGATCAGCCCTTACTTCGGTTGGACTGGATCCTATAAGGTAATGCTCCAATTCTGAAGAAATGTTATTATTGTGTTTACAATGCATGTGCAAAGTTGTGGGTTGGCATTTCACTTCATTTGTCATGTCTGTATTAATACTATGTTTTGAATATAAACATTAAACCACCAAGCTTTACAGGCACTGGTCATTTAAGTATATAGCCAAGGCAAAATTCATGCTAAAAAAAAAAGTCCATGCTTTAATAATGGGGAGAGCTCAATGATTTAGAAGGACAACAATTACAACCATAGTAACAAATGGATGGATGAAGGGATGTATGTTTATGGCTTCATCTTATTAGTCACTAGATTCACTACATTTTTAACTACTGTGTTAATAGTAACAGATGGCTGCAAGCGCCTCATCCCTACTCTCACGGTCTCACTTATACCCCTCTTTCACGATCACTTAGGCAGCTAATTTTTATATTTTGCAAAACTATGGTTAGATTTTTGGTTACGTTAAATAATTGTTATGCCTCTTCATTGTTCACGTGTCTCTGTTGCATCAATATGGTGTTCTGTGCCTATATCATTTTTGGATAATTATAAGTAGATTTTGGGTTATCTTAATTTTTTTTCATCTCTTCATTTTGTTATGTCAGTTTGGTGTTTTTCCCAAGGAATGTCAATACCCAAAAGTTAACTTTTTTTTTTATCCCTTTACTGTTCATGCGATTCTGTTAATCAGTTTGGTGTCCCAGCAATTACATGTGGTTCTGAAAGCATTCTCAACTCCTAGAAGGACCACAAAATGTGCTTTACTATAAATCTTTCAGAATTCTAATTTCTGCATTACCCTTTAAGTAAATGGGGATGAAAACTTCACTATATGGACAATAGAGGTATGACTTGTATGAAAAAGAGTGCTTTTGCAACTAGCAATGGGGATATGTTTGTGAGGCTGCGAGTTGAAATTCATGCATTGCTTTACATAAGCTTAACTAGTTTGATTTGCATGCTTTAGAAAACATTTCATTTGCTTGCTTGCTTGCTTGTATTTTATATTTTATAGGGAAAGTTTTTGCCCAAAGAAATTTCCTTTAAATTAACATGTCTCCCACAATGTAGGATACCAAGAAACAATTAAGCTTTTAGGAAAATCAGAAAGTGCAGGTTTCAGTATGATTTTCAGTAACTGCATTCCATTTTGTTACTTCAGTTGGCAAAATTTTGAGGTCCCTTAGAGATGATAGTTTTGAGTTATCTTTTGCAGAGATGTTGATGATGATGGATGGGCTATGAAAGCTGCAACTGAAGCAATTCAAAGGCTGCTGGAGATAGAGAAAACCGAATTGCATTCAAGTGAAGTTGTTGGTGACCTTGCAGAACTACCTGAAAACCATTCTGAGCATGCAAGTGAAACTCTCCTGGAAGATGCTAGAAGTTCTTTAGGCTTTTCTTCAGCATCAGAAGAGGATGTAGGCACTATAGAGGCATCAGAAGTTGCCACTGGGAAAGGAAAAGTGAATTCGAAAACAGAGTTGAATTGTCTAGGGCAGTCATCAGATGCAATAAAAGATAGGGGTTATCCTGTTGATAGGAGTGCAACACATCCCGTGGGCTTTTCAGGAGACCTGGATGATATTGAATCCGAAAATGCAGCATATGAATTTCATTTTGCACAAGAAACCAGTTTACCAGATCTGTCGTTATCCGTGGGCATCAGTGAAGCTTCTGAAGAAGAGTTCCACACTGAGGAGAGTACGAGCCCCTAAAGTTCCAGCTAAGCCTGCAAAGTGAGGATGAAATGAACAGCCTGAAGAAGGCTGCCTCTATCCCCATTAAAAATTGTAACAAGATTCAACCGATAAATTGATGACACGTAGCCATATTTCTAAGCATGACAGCATTATTGGCAAGAACATAAATAACCTATCGACTATGAGAACAATGGTGGCGAAATTGCAATCCCTAGCAACAGTCAGAATATAATGCATTATTTGTTCGGGGAAAATTCTTGCCTCTACTAGTGTAGATTTTTGTCTCATACAAACCAATAGTGTGCTAGAGAAATTATCCTACATCTAAAATAAATAACAATATAGAGACTTTATAATATGTTAATCCTTTCAATATTTGAGTTTTAAGATTGGATTTATATTCTTAATCGGTTGAAAATATTATTAGGAGTTTTGGATTTTTTTTTTTTAATTGGAATTTGAGTCGAAAGTGGATGTCACTTGGTAAGGATGTCAATCTCTCTTGCTAAACACCTTTTATATATATATATATATATATATACAACTTTGTTAAATAAATTATCCAAAAAATTAAAAAAATAGAAATAAATAAAAAAAATATGATGTGATGCTCAATATTAATTTTTCTTAGCTTAAAATTTAAAATTATAATATTTAGAACCAATAAACTTTATGCAATACTTCTTCCAATAAAATTCTTTAATTTAAAGTTTTTCGAATTAATATATCTTTAAAAATTTATTACAAATTATCATATTTATTAATATTTTCTGTTAGCATTATACATAAAATATGTATTTTCAACAAAAAAAAATTATTACTAAATAATAACTCAGTGATTAAATGTTATAGCTTTTAGGAATCATAAATTAAATACTAATGTATTATTATTACTATTATTATTATCTTAAAAAAAAATTATGTAAGAAATTAACATATTCATATAAATTCGAGCAATAAAAAAAATTATCGCGAGATTACTGAGAGACGAGATTTTCCCGAGAAATTCCAAGACAATTTTGGAAATAGCAAAAAAAAAAAGAAAAAAAAAAAGAACTGACGATGGCGGGAGATAACTAAACCCACAAAATCTAAAAGCGCGCCATTTTTCTTCAAACTAAAAACTGCCCTTCCCTCCTCCGTCTCCGCCGCTTAAAATTTTATTTACCGCCCCTCCTTCACAAAATTTTCCCATAAAAACCAAATGAACCAAAAAATAATAATAATAATTATAATGATAAAAATCCCATCCGTACACGTGTAATCATCACAATCAACGTTACGGCCTCCTTAGTTAAGTAAGCTCTCTATACCCACAACAGTAAAAACACTTCCAAGAAAAAGAAATCGAAATCATTGCTTCGGATTTTGGTTTTTTCAGAGCTTTTGGTCAGTGGAAAAATGGCGGATTCGACTAACCAGAGTGCTGTTAGGTCAATCAATCCATGGGTTCTTCATCTCCAGAAACTGGGTCTCGAGCTTAAATGCCCTTTATGGTATGTTATTGTTTCTACTCTTTTTTCTTTATATTATTATTGTCTTTTTTTTTAATCTTTAATTTTTTATTTGTTAGTTTGATTCTACCTGATTTTGATTCCAATTTTTTCTGGGTATTTTGCAGTTTAAACTTGTTAAAGCGGCCATTTTTGCTTCCTTGTGATCACATTTTCTGCAAGTTTGTATCTTATCCTTGAATCTTCTTCTTCTTCTTCCCCATTTATTAGGTAATGTTGATTTCTCTGTTTTTCTATAGTGGGACTCTAATTTTAGATCTGGCTATTTGAATTTATCGCAGTTCATGTCTGCCAGAAACAACGCAGTTTAGATCAGAATGCCCTGTTTGTAAAGCACAATATGTTGGTCAAGGTAAAGGGATCTTCCATTTGCTTAATTTGGAACATTAGAGTTCATTTAGCTTTATCTTCCATGTAATGTCAGACCCCTTTATAAAAGTGCCTTTTCATTATTTGGTTTAGATACTTGTTGTATTCCGTATAATGAGTCAAATTTCCCTTCTTGTTCTCTCCAGAAGAGATAATTGAAATGTGATGAATTTGTTTTATATTTGCGTAAATGTAATCCCCATATAGTTGGCACTAAAGCAAATGGTGGTTTGCTATGATTCGTCTAATAAGCCTCAAAATTGAGTTTTGAGAAGGGTGAAGTGGTGGGGGAAGGGGAGTTTGTCTTTGCACTTGATAATTAGGTTGCTTGAAATTATCATAGTTATCTAAAATAGTAATGTGGGTTGCAGATCTGAGGTCCTTGCCTTTCATTGAGAACATGGTAACAATCTATAGAAGTTTGGATGCTTCTTTCTGTGCTAGTCTGTTCCAGTCTAGCTCATCTGGTATGATCTCTTTGTATGCTTTCAACTGGTACCCACTACTTTGCTCAGTTTTCTTGAATCATAGCCTTCTAATAATGAATTTCTTTTTGTATGTTGGTCATTGCAGATACTGGGAGGTTTTTGGAGCAATGCCTGGCTTCAAGAAGTGCAGGTTGTAATGATAAATTGAGTAAGGAGTCATTTAAAACTTTTCCGGAGGATAATTCAAGCAGTGGAGGGTCCATGTTTTTTATAACGGGCAATAAGTTAGCTCAGGTTCCATTGGATGGCTCTATTGATAATGAGGTTCTCAAGATTGACATGGCAAGAGCTTGCAATGTGACAACAGACCTTAAAGATACAGAGATGGTTGGCAGTGGAGAGAATGAAGGCAGTGGTGAGAAAAATGTCAATTCTCCACCTTTAAGTTCTAAGATAAGAGCTCAGGGGCTCATTGAGTGTGGGGCTATGCAAGTAAACATTAATCAGTTGGATCTACTGTCAGCAGGCAGTCCTCCGTTCAGTGATATTAAGAGTTCAGAAAATGACAGCTATGATCAGGATGGTGATGTGAGAATCCTTGTTCCTTTCAGTAAATTTTCATTTGTTTATTCAATTGTGTTTATCTATTCCACTCTATTCAAAGGTCTCTTTTAGAAATTCTCAGCTGCTTGCATTGGTTGAAAATCTATCTTTTGCTTTTATTTTATGCAATGGAATTCTTCCATTAATTATGATGAGAGAGACACAGGCAGAATTCTGAAAGTATGAAATTGTAAATTAAGATGACATATATTATGGACTGTTAGCAAATTTTTGTTTAAGAAAGTTCATATGTTATTACCTTCATCCCCTTTGCTTTTCATCCCCTTTGCTTTTTTCTTTGTAAGTTGCTTTAGTTTTGATCTCATTAATGTTTTGTTGCTTTCTCTATCTATTATAGCAACAAGTGTTGAGTTGGATATGTGAGTGCTTGAACAAATATTATTCTCTTCTTTTTGAGGTTTCAGTATAGCTTGTAATATACACATGCATACATACATTTGCAATTTGTCTGCTATTAACAACAACACATGTTCTTTCAACTTGATGCTGAAGTGCAAAGTATGTTTCTTTTCCCCTTTCTTTTTAGTTCCATATTGTTGAGGATTTGTATCTTATTTCAGAGTCCACAGAATTATCAATTAGCACGGTTGGCTAAGCGAAATACTAATCCCTCTGGAACTGAGGGAGGCAATTTAAGGGATTCAAAGAGGCATAAGAAGTTGAACTATGGGCCATTAAATAGATTCATAAACAGCATCAAACCAATTAGTTCTCAAACTGAAAATTTAGGAACTTGTTGCTCTCAATCCGAACATAAATCTCTGTCACTTCATGTTGGTGAGGCTCTTGAAATGTTGGATGACTCGTCAGTGGTGGGAACTGTCTGCGGATTTTGCCAGTCCTCCAGAATCTCTAAGGTAAAATACACATTTATGCTTGATTGATTAGTACAATGATTTGACCTTTATAATGGCATCTTTTGTACACCATTTGATGCCAAAGGATGTTGAAATTGATTTTAAAATACTTGATGGAATTTTTTTTTTTTGGTGCTTAGATGTTGTAGTTTTTGTATTTCTCCCTTTTCCTTTTCAGGACACTGGTCCAATGCTGCACTATGTCAATGGGAAGCAGGTGAAGAGAGATGAAGCATCTCTCTCCAATGCCATATATGTTCACAGGCTATGCATCGAATGGTATGCCACTTAACTTTGCCATTTTTTCACTGATTATGATAAAGTAGTTTAGTGACAATGATATTTTTGGTTTCTAATCTGCACTCACAGAAGACTTGTTTTACTAACCCTCTCAGTTATAAATTAATATGTATTATGATGTGCAGGGCTCCAAAAGTTTATTTTGTTGATGAAACTGTTAAGAATCTGAAGGCAGAATTAGCTAGGGGTGCAAAACTAAAGTGTAGCGCATGTGGGCTGAAGGGAGCAGCCCTAGGCTGCTATAAAAAATCTTGCAGGAGAAGCTATCATGTTACGTGTGCAATGGAAGTTGCTGGTTGTCGATGGGATTATGTAAGTTCTTAAGGAAATTAATATTTTTTTTGGTTAAGCATTTTTTTGTACTACTGCCATGAGTTAAGATTTGGATGCTGATGACTGTTCCTGCTATTCAAATTCTTCAGGATAACTTCCTTGTGCTTTGTCCATCTCATTCTTCAGTCAGATTTCCACATGAGAAAAAGTTCAACTCTAAGAAATACTCCAAGTCTAAGAAATACAAATTGGAACATTCTCATGCACCAGCTCAAATGTAGATCCTCTTCCTCTTTCTCTTTTCTCTAGTGGTTTCCAAAAAAATTGATTTGAGTCAATCTTATTGACTTCTCATCTCCTTCTCTCTTGTTTTTTTTTTTCTTCGGGGTCAAATATGCATTGTCTTATTATCCTTGGAGTATTCTGAACATATTTTGTTTTTGAGCTTTTCATGAAAGGGATAATTGCATTCTCGTGCACAATAAAGGATTGGTTGGAATATTGTTCCTTTCATGTTTTAAGCTAACAGGTCCTTGCATTATGTAGTTTGATATGTATTTTATGCCGTTCTGAATGCAGAGCCCATCAACAGTCTAACTTCTGGGCGAAATCATCTAATGGAGAAAAGGAATGGGTTTTTTGTGGATCTGCTTTGTCTTCTGAGGAGAAGGTTAGTGTATATGAGGGTCATGTTTATTTTTTTCCCAATTGCTTGATACCAAAGCATTCATCCAATGTGGTGGATTGGGATAGACATCAGTCTTGGGATGATTTTAAGCCTATGCATTTTAGCTACTTGACCACACTTTTTGGTAAATGACTAACAAGTGCTTAATAAATCAGTAATGGGTTCAATAATGCTTGCAACATCCCATTTGATGATGTCTATGAAATTTTGGGATGGAGCATCTAATATTTGGATAGTTTTGAAAGAATCAGATTTCTTAGTAGGTTATTTATTAGAAGTTTGGACAATTGTAGAATTGTCCATGTTTGGACAATTTATATTTCTTGTTATAATTGCTGATATGCAGTTTTTGCCTTTGGTACAGTGTCTTTTGGTTGAGTTTGGCAGCATGATAGGTGTGCCTGTAACCAAATTCTGGAGACCAAGTGTCACACATGTAATTGCAGCCACAGATACTAAGGGGGCATGCACCAGAACATTGAAAGTTCTCATGGCCATTTTGAATGGGAAATGGGTTCTCACAATTGACTGTGAGTTGTCTTATTTCCAACTTGATCATTGTCTCATTTGTCTAATTTGGTGCTGTTTTTCTTCATTCTTCCCTCCCTTTGGGCTCTAGCTTTACTCTAGGAGTACTTCTATTTTGTTATGTTTCTCTTTCTGGAATACAAGGGATATTGAAACCCAAAGGATGGCCCTAGGTCAAGCAACATCTAATTATGGCCCTAGGCCAAGCAACAACTCTGCAATAATGTCTTTTGAGGATGATCAAGTAGATTTTATAAGTGTGGAGATGGTCAATTTGTAGCAAACCAACTAGCGAGCATGATTGCTTCATGAATGTGTTGGATTGGGTACATCAAATCCTCTGAATCATCTCTCAACAGTCAAAAAATTAAATTGCTATTTGAACCCTCCTTTATTCTTCTCTTTGGAGTGGGAAATAGCATGCTAGAAGATAACGTGAAGAAAACAAAATCAAGTTTTAATTGAATTAATTTTTTACTTTGCTATTGGCAATGATGAAAAATATTGGGGTATACTGATAAGTTTGACAGAAAAAAAAAATAGAAATTCTGGTAGAATGACTTGATGCTGTTCCCTTGTCTTTCATTCAATAAATAGATGAATATACGGAGTGATTATAGGCTGATTTGCTTATAGCTGTACAATCTAAAGAATGATTATAGGTAATATTATAGGCTGATTTACCTTTTATTACAGCAGTACAATATAAGCAGATATACAGCAGTTATATACAAAATAAATGCTATCTATATATGGTAACATATACTATGAAAATGATAACAAACATCAAGATGCTGTCAAAAGTCTTTAAAGTTTACCATTTTTTTTCTTGCTTTTGTTACTGCCTGTTGGTTCCTACAAGTCTTGGTAATTTTTTAATTTTTAAAATGAAATAGAGGAACTATCATTAACTGGAAAGAGCAATATCAGCTCCAATTACATTCAAAATAAAAGGTGGTGGTCTATGATCCCACACAACACAACAGGCAAAGAAATAGTTGCCTTACCTACATGTCTTAGTATTAATAAAACCAGAAATTTGGCTTTGCAGGGGTGAAGGCATGCATGAAAGCTATGCTTCCTGTGGATGAAGAACCTTATGAAGTTGGTCTCGACAATCATGGGTGCCACGATGGCCCCAAAACTGGCAGGCTCAGTGTGTTGAATAATGTAAGTATCCTTCTTATGAATGCCTTGCTGCTCATGAGATATGTTGGGGTTTCTCAATTTTGAAGTTTCAAGCATAGAAAATACTTTTAAACCCTAATTTTTCTTGGGACAGAGACTGATTGGACCTGTCAACACCTTTTCCGTTATGAAATTTCAAATGAATAATTATAGTTAATAATCTAAATTCAGTTTTCGTTTTACCATTGAATTTAAGCAATAAAATGCTGGATAGTCTTACCAATCTTTCCTTGATTGGTTCATTTGTAGGCACCAAAACTCTTCAATGGCTTGAACTTCTATTTTTCTGGGGACTTTGTGTCGGGTTACAAGGAAGATCTCCAGAATTTAGTCATTACTGCAGGAGGTAATATTGTGGATAATAAAGAAGAATTAGTGCAACAAAGTCATGATCAAGCAATAGTTCCTTCAAGAACATTGGTTGTATATAACCTCGATCCTCCACAAGGATGCAAGTTAGGAGAAGAAGTTACAATTCTCTGGCAAAGACTAAATGAAGCAGAGGAATTAGCTGGTGAAATTGGTTTTCAAGTAATCGGTCATACATGGTTATTGGAATCAATTGCTTCCTATAAGTTGCAGCCTTTTGTCAGCTTACATTAGTAGTCAGTCACGACGCTGATAACTTGAAAGCATAAGATATAAAAAGCTACTAACTTCAAGATTCTGTTCATCCTGTGTCACTGTCATATGTTAATTTTTTTTTTTTCATGAATCAGGATGTAATTTGTATGATTTTGAAAATGAAATGCAAGTGCTTCAGCCTCATTTTTCTACAGTGATTTATCACTACAAGGTGGTTATACTCTACCAATATTTAATTGTAATAATATGTAAAGATTTGCATAAGCAATTGCAATAATATGTAAAGATTTACACCAGTTCAAAGAAATATATGCAAAAGAATGTCAGGATCTGTCGTTAGCTCAGCAGAAGAAGAAATGCCAGATAAAAGGACATAATCATTTTTCAATTTATCTTAATTTCTCACCAAACAAAATATAAAGGACTCTTAATTTTCAATTGTGTTCAATTAGATTTAAAATTAATTTTGAGGGTAAAATTATCTCATGACATTTGAAAATTGGTCCAATAAAACTCAATTTACTTGAAAGAGTTAAATTAATTTTTCATTTTTTATTTGTCGAGTCAATTGGATCGAATTTCATTTTAAAAGAACTAATTTTTATGTCTTTTTAAAAAAATTCTTAATAAAAAAAAATTTATCTTTAAAACTAAATTAATTATAATATTAAAACTAAAAAAAGAAAGTCAAAACTAATGAATGCAAATGTTAATAATTTTATTTAGAGGTGGCAAAATTGAGGAATATGTTGGATGAATGCATAAGTTGAGAAAAAAAAATAATGAATTGTAATTTTTTTATAATTTTAAAAATATATAAATATTTTTCATTTTTACTAAATTAAGTATTATTATTTTTTATCAAAAAGTACTATTATTTTTAAAATTATTCTTATTATTTAAAATTATAAATTAATTTTTCTCTTTTAAAAAATTTGACGTAATTTATTTGAAAAATATAAAATGAAAGATTAGACATAATCTAATAATAAGTGTATATATATATATATATATATATATATATATATATATATATATAAAAGCATATATTCATATTCAAATATGTTTCGATGCTAAAAAAAAAAAAAAATTTGCCCAAAAGATAATTTTGAGTTTGATTGAATCAACTTTCAAATGTTAAGAATTAAGTTACTTTTGAAATTAATTTTAGATATGATTGGATGCAATTAAAAAAAGTTAAGGGCTAATTCGAGCTTTAATCCATTTTAAAATATCATTTTAAAAAAATTGATTTTTAAACTAAATATAAAATTTTGATATCATATCTTTTCAAAGCAAATAGAATTATATATGCCAAAAAAAAAAAAGTCAAACAAAATTGAAATTATTTTAATAAAATTTTAAAATGATTTTTCACCATATATAAATTAAAGAGAATTAATATAATGACACTATAATTGTGTATATATTTTAATAGAGTTTGAAATTATTTTTGACCAATTACTGGAGCATACATACTTTCTACAAAAAAAAAAAAAAAAAACCAAGAACAATACAAAGAGTGTCTAGTTGATCAGCTTTGCGCTGCCTTCAACTCTTCCCTATTGGCCTGGATTATGAACCTTGTCTGGTGAAGCTTCAATGGCTTCCTGCAAATCTTTTATGGAGTCCACATCGACATTGTAAACAAAGAACTTAGCCACAACTAAAAAGATTAGCAAATTAACTGTCAATAACACAGCCAAGAATGCATAATAATAGTCAAAGTGAGAGATGTTTAGATTATTCAGAATCCACCCTTGACCATTCTTCTTTGTAATATCTGCAACTGTTTTTAGCAGAAAACTACTCAGAAAATTCCCAATTCCCAAACTGCTAGTAAAATATGAAGTCCCCAAGCTCTTCATTCCTTCTGGTGCTTGATCATAGAAAAACTCTATCTTTGCAACTTCCACAAAAGTATCAGCAACCCCCATTAAAGCAAATTGAGGAAGGAGAATAAAAATACTTAGAGGAACTATCTCATCCTTTTTAACAATGTTATGTTCCCTAGCGACAGCAAGTCTCCTCCTTTCAGCTAAGAAAGCAGTGACCATTATAATCACATGTAAGGTACACCCAATTCCCATTCTCTGCAACAATGTAATTCCTCTTGGATTTTTTGTGTATCGCCTGATTGCAGGAACGAAGTATCGATCATATATGACAAGGCTACTGAGCATAAATATTGTGACAAATGCTGTGAGACATGCTGGAGGGATTTCAAAATGAGGTCCCATCTTTCTGTCTAAGGTAGTGCCTTGTTTGATGAATAGTGTGTGCACTTGAGCATACATTGTGCTTGGAAGGAATGTGATGAATAAAACCGGAAGCATTTTTATCATTTGCTTTGTTTCTTCTACTTGTGTCACAGGACATAAAATCCATGGGGAGCTTGACCCAGTCTTCACAGCAGCTCTGTCAAAGAATCTGCAGGCCTATAGAGTGTGAGTGAGATTGAAGATATAGAAGGTTAGAGACTAGTGCTTTTTCTGATGATAATATGTGTGACTATACAATTAGGATAAAGGTTTTTTTTTTTCAATTGGTCAGGGTATATTGGGCATGTTACGCGTCAACAGAAATTAAGTCTTCTCCCTGAGTGATTTCAAGGGCGGATTCCCACTTTTAGCCAATGCATTAAGGAATTATTTCTTAGGTGCTCAATCCAAATTGAACTCTGTAGATCAATAAAGAGAGAAGCAAACTCTCTTACCAATAAACCTAGGATGAAGCTTTTATATACTAATTTTTATGGCAAAAGAATTGTGTCAGTAATACAGTGTTCAAGTCTTGTATCAAGAATTCAAATCCTGATAGCACAAGGCAAGATGGCTGAGGAGGCATTTAAAAATGATGAGGAATCAAACCTTAATGAAGAGGTGTGGTCAATTCTTAATTTCCCAGATCTTGAGTAGTCCTCTAGACTAAGCTCATGGAGCTCTTTTTGGTCATTTGGAACAGAGACATTTTGTTTCCTCAAAGAAGCAACAATTACTTGAGCTATCCTTGTGAATGGACTTCCAGCAGGCAATTTGTGCCTATAAAATGGAGTGCCCACCAAAAACACACCAATTGAAATAGCCAACCCTACTGTTGGAAGGCCATAACCAAGGGCCCAACCCACATTATCTTGGATATATATCAAGAAAGTGTTTGAGAAGAGGGTACCAAAGAAAATGCTGAACATCCACCAATTAAAGAATGATAACTTTTGGATCCTTTCTTTGGGTTCAAAATCATCAAATTGGTCTGCACCCATTGTGGAGATATTGGGCTTGGTTCCACCAGTTCCTGCTGCAATTATGTATAATGCACAATAGAAAACACCCCTTTGGAGGGCTGAGGCCTTTATGTCACAGTCTTCTTCTTTGATGTTAGGACCACAGGATGGAGGCCTTAGGGAAGGTAAGGAAACTGCTAGGGTTAAAAGGGTCATTCCCTGTTCAGTATACATACATATTAGAGAAAAATTGGAGTTGGTTTGAATATATCCATGATATTTCTTTTTTTTTTTTTCCTCTCATTTTGTGTTACTTCATCATATTTCATTTTTGTTGATTATGATAATTTAGGGCTAATACATACATTTTCCTTTAAACTATAGTTTTGGAGCTATATTTGATTTGATTTTTTTTTTTTTTGTTTTGGTTATTGCATCTTTACTTTTTTATTTCTATAATTAATTTTATGCATTTCTGTTTTTCTCTCTCCAACAAATATTAATAAAAAAAAAAAAGGAGTTTTAATTAAATCTCCCTACTCTACATGAAATACTGAGGAATTGAACATTTAATTACCGAGAGATAAACAGCAGACGCAATTGTAAAAGTCCAGAATCTGCCAAGATGAGCATCTGCAATATAAGCACCTAAAATGGGTAACATCCATACTGTACCAGTCCAATTGGTAACATTGTTTGAAGATGTTACAGTTCCTTCATGTAGCTTCTTTGTCAAATACAACACCAGATTTGATGCTATCCCATAATAAGCCATCCTCTCAAAAGCCTCATATCCTACAACATCATATAACATCACAAGAAAATAGTGAAAAAATCTTACTAATCTTTGTTAACAAGAACATCTGTGTTACATCATAAATATGTTCTAAGTTTATATACATGTTGAGTATATAAATTTAAAAAAAAAAAAAAAAAAAATCACCTTACCTACAATGAAGGAACAAGCCCTCCATCTCCCAGTCTTTGATCTTAAGATAGGTCTACCCTTAAGATCCACAGTCCCATCTTGTGTATAATCCTCTTTCCCATCTACAGGGCCTTTCTCTTCTACCTTTTCCATTGTTAGGTTATTGAGTAATAATTGCAACTTGGAAGTGGTTTGTCTACTTAAAGATTATTTCAATAGATACAAATATACGAAAGTCTTTGCCTTTGTTTTTGTATATATGTTTTTTTCGTCGGTTCGATAGGTATAGAATTGATTGCCGCCTTTAAGTCATCGGTTTTCTTATCAATATTTAAGAGGCAGCAACGACTTAGACAAAACATTAAGATACAAATTCATTCATTGAAAACCACAGCTTCATCCTTGAGATGTTGATGTTAATGGCACAAATTAGCCCTAATTTACTTTTTTTTTTTTGAGAAAAATTCATTGCACTCTTTAATATTCATTGGAATCTATGACACTTTTGAATTTGTTTTTCATTTTTAATGAATAAATCCGAGTTACATGTTAAAAAAATTAACTGATATATTTCAATAAATTGGGAAAATTGATAGTGGGAAAGAAAATTTTATTGCAATTTAAAATTGTTCAATAAAAATTTAGGCCACTTGAATTTAACAATATACATCCATTTATTCTAATTCGCTTGAAAATATATGCATTAATTCAATGATCGAGTATTTGTTTAATAGTATAAGAAGTCAAAGATTCCAATTACTAACCATTCATACTATTTTAAAAGTATTTTTGATATTAAAAAAAATAAAAACATATACTTTATTGATTGAAATGATGATTTTTTTTCTTACAAAAAAAGCAAGATAACTCAAATTTAAAATCTATTTGCATGTGTTCTGTGTTAAATTTGGCTCTGATTTAGATTTAAATTCAAAATTGCATAGTTAATTTTAATATTATTGAATTAAAAATTTATATATATATATATATATATATATATATATATATATATATATATATATATATATATATATATATATATATATATATATATATATATATATATATATATATATATATATATATATATATATTATTGAAAAAAATTTCTTACATACACCTAAGGTAAAATATCATATTATATATTGACACTTATAGAAAATGGCATCTGCAATTTGGCATCAAAATAATTTATTGCATATAAATATTTCATTATCATTTTTCATATTTATTGACTTTGCTAATACTCTCTCGTCCATTTCAAAATATTTATATATTTAGCTGATAAATTTCTTTTTTAATGCTTCTAGAAATTTTTGTTGATGTCTAGAACATCAAATTAATAAATAACACATGTGTATATGTGACTTGAATAATATATTTATATTCGATTCCTCACTTATAATACTAAAAAAAAAAGTGTGTAATCTTTAAAACAAGTGCATGCATATATATAAACTTTTTTTTTTTTAAATTATTGAAGTAGTATATTCATATATACTACATATTCTATAATATATTGGAGTACTTGTAGTGGATAGATTTTCTTTAAGATTATATATATCTCAAAAATAGAATCAAACATACAATTATGAAATCCTTAATAAAAACCTAAAATTTAAAATTTTATATTAATAATTTTAACTTAATTCATATGATTAATGACTACATCAAATTATGATCAAGTACTCCTTCAAAAAAAAGAAAAAAACTATTATCATGTATGAATAATTTCATAAACTTAAAATATTTAAAATTTTAAGCAACTAATTATAAATAAAAAAAAACGCATATATATAGATATATTAGTATTTTCTTATCTAATAACAAATTAAAAATTAATAATAAAGAAAAGGAAGGAGAAATGATGTGGAATAAAAAGGAATTATAAATATAAGGATAATCTTTTTATTTAATATTTTTTGTCAAATTAATGATAATTGTAGTTTATAAAATTCGAACGTGAGATCTCTTACTTTTTCATATTCTTATAATGGGAATGAAAATGCTAATCGGACCACATTTAATTGGCATAAAAATATTTTTCTTAATTATAAAAAGGTGAAATTGTTTATGCATGAGTTTGAAATGTAATGAATTTCAATTCTTGAAGGGAAATAAATGGAAATAATTAAATTATTTTCCCTTCTTCTCTTCAAAACAATTATGTCTTATAGATTAAATATAATTTATAACTTTTAAGCTTTAAACAGCTAGCATTGACTCTAAGGAAGCTTGAAATTGTAAGTACACATGCAAAACATTGAAAGATTGCCTTCGACTAGGGGCGTTGGATCTAATTTGGAGTTGGCAGGAAATTGGGTTTTGTCGCTCATTGCGGGACTCTATTAAATGAATGAAAAAAATAAATAAATAAAAAGGTCGAATCGTTTTTGAGAGACGGCAATCTTTTTAAAAATTAACGGACAAATACAGGCTAGCATCGCCTGTCGTTTGATCAGTTACGTATTCGATCGTTTTGGCAGAGTCTGGTTCTATGGCATAGCAAATCTCTTAGTTGAACTTGGCCTAAAGGCCAGTCATCAAGATTCTCCTTTCGTTGCTTCCCAAGCTTAAAAGATTCTATTTGTCATGCTTAAAGGGCTATCAATGCACAACTATTAAGGCGCTATGGTGGAATCCTTGCGTACAGAAAAACATGTCGGTAAAAAAAAAAAAAAAAAAAATTGGCTTATCAAATTATTTCTTATTCATTTACAACAAAATATTTTTTGTATGATGACCCAAAAAAAATTGTTTTTTTAAGATAAATATTATTTATCTGTGTAGTTGATTTTGTTCGGATTTTCTTTTTTATTTATTATCTATTATCTGAATATATCAAAAAAAATATGCGGTCTAATAAGACTAATATAAAATATTTATGGAGATTGGCTATATTAGAGTAACTATATTGGAATTGATTTTTATAGCTAATATTTTTAAAATTAAAATTGAATGTGAATCAGTCTATTCACTTATTTACAGTTCAATAAGTCTAATTTAATAATTTAATCAGTCTTTTTATTTTTTATATAAAAAAAAGTATCTGATTGTTAGACTTTTAAACAGCATTAATAGCCAGTCCCAATCTAATTAACTTGACCAAGCAATTGGGTCTGATTTAAATAACACTGATTATGGCTTCTCATTTGAGGCAATCAAGAAAGCCACGCAAGTGAAGATATAATCTACAAAAAGAGTGGGCCATCTCATTATTTTTTTTTTTAGTATCTACTTAGGTAAACATCATTTATCATATTTATCCTTTTATCTATTCATTGCCCTTTTTCCCCCCTTCTTTCCCTGTGTTTCTTTCTCTTTTTTCTTCTACTTTCCAATGCTTCCTTGTATCAACTGGCTCCTTACAAACCATGGTCACCAAAGCTTGCTCCAGGTGCAATGACAGCATTCAAATTGGAGATTTTTAGATGAGGGATTACAAATCAACAAAGATCCTTCATTATAAACTTGCTGCAACCTGGACTCTTTTTTATTCGTTTGTATTTTTAATTTCATCATCTAACTTTGTCTCCATCCTTCTCTTCTCCAATACTCTCATACAAATCAAACAAGACTAAAAAGGGTTGTGCTATCAGGCTCTAGTTTGGTAAGGTGTTGAGCTGCAAGCTTTGTCAGGTTAAAAGAGGTGAGTGAATCCTGCTAGCACCAAGAAAAGCTCCCCAAGCTCCAAATAAAATTGAAATTTTCATGAATCTATAAATTTTAGGAAATCAAACAAATTCTCAAATCTTACAAAATTTTTAATTCAATACTCTTATGCCACTATTTATGAGATCAAAGTTGAGATATTCATAGAGTAATTGTGAAACATGTATAACTATTAAATTAGAGATTTTTATAAAATTTATATGAATTTATTTGATTTTCTAACATGTGTAAAAATTTTGTACAAGTGCATATGAGATTTAGAAATTTTTCATTTTTTAAAATTTAATTTTTTATTTTTTTATCTTAAAAATACTTTAAAATTTTTATAATTAATTTATATTAAATTTTAATTTAAAATTTGGACCTATAATACATGGTGAAATTACATGTCAGAGGAAAAATATTTTTTTTTTCATTTATATTATATGTCAAATGACTAAATATTCTCGATTTTAGGAAAATTATTTAGTACTCCCTCTGTTTCATAATATTTATCAGGTTTTTGCACATGAATTAACAAAATTATTAAAGTGTCATAATTTTAAAATAAAAAGACTAAAATATCTTTTATTGATTTTGGAGTAAAGAAATGAAAACAATTAATGTAAATTGTTTAATGGAGAATAAATGAAGAGTAAAATTGAAAAAAAAATAATAAATACATTCTTAAAATTCTAAAACGACATATAAATTGAAATAAAAAAAATTCTTTAAAATGACAAATATTATGTGATCAGGCTAAATCAAAATGAAAGGGAATGGGTTGGATATTCTCTTTTGGGCTTGGCGTGTGACACCTGCAAAGGAGAGAAAGATGATCAAAGAGGAGCCAGACCCTTTGCCTGACTAAGATCCTCCGATGATCAAGTCAGTACCCAATTCAGAGTCTTTTTAGTGAGAGAAAGGGGGTGAGAGAATGTAGAATTCCAACTACCTGTGCTTAAGCTAGAATGTAGAATTCCAACTACCTGTGCTTAAGCTTTTCCTTCCCTTTTATATGGTTTCAGGTTAGGTAGGTCTGACACCTCTTCCTGAGAAGGGATGTCTCATGTCATTCGGCCATGCTAGTTGGTGAAAGTTGGTGGCAGGAGCACGTCCTCTGTCCTATCCTCAGAGCTATTTAGTGAAAGGAGTGTCAAGACATGGTATGGACTACCTAAGGACTTGTCATTCTGCCAGGTGATTGGACACGTCATCGGAGGGCTTCGGCCATTGCTTGTTCAACAAGTCATTTGCCAGTAAAGGGAGTAGCAGCTTATCTGGAAGCCTTTGGACTTGAGTCACTTGAGGGCTTGGCTAGTGGGCTTTGTTCTTTAACCCAGAGTCTCTGAGAGCCACATAATGGGCCTTGAATACAGGGGGATCTAATGGTAACTTAAGAGTCACGTTTATCCCTCATCAGGGCCCCTCCTGTTTTATTAAGGAGGAGGCGAAGAGTCAAACCTTAGTAAAACAGTTTCGCGTCCTTGTAGTATTATCTCTTAGGAGTCTTCTGATTGAAGGGAACTACCTCCACATCAGATAGCAAAGGGGTCTTTTCATTTCTTTAGCTTCGGCGAGCAACTCTTAGGAGGGGCTTTTACTTTGCCAGGTTGGGGGGCTTCGCCCATTTGAACATTTAATTTGCCTTTCCAAAGGACAACTTTCATCCGGGCGAAGAGACTTGAGGGGTTAGGGGCCGTCCGTATTCTAGGCAGCCTTCGTAGGATAGATGGAAGGTCACACAGTCATTCAATGCATGCACGGCTGACAAGAATAGGCATTGAATGCAAGAACACGCATTGAATGTACGTCTCCTCGTTCTCCCCGTTCTTCCACATGTCTCAACAAACGGTTAAGTTTTCCATGGATTTTGAATTTTGAACGTCCATTTAATGCCCCCACTTGTTGCTGCGACGGTTATCGAGGAGGCTCTCAGTATATACTCCTTTATCTCCTTATTTTTGGACTCCTACTTACTTTCTCGAATCTCTTGATCTTCTCAGTTTTCCTGCGTCTCTATCTTTAGTACCTTCTTCCATCTTCTTCATTTCATCTCTAATGGAACCCAGAAAGAGAAGATCCCCCGAAGGGACCAAGTAAGCTCCTCCTAGTATCAAAAGATATTAGAGGAAGAATGGGGAGAGATAGCCCTAATTGGAAAAACAACTGAGTTTTTGGCCTTCAGCCAGAACTTGGAAGGTAGCACTCAATTCTTGTTTCACTGGGCTGAGGCTCATAAGAGGGTTTATTCCAGCAACCCCAAAGCTACTCTGCCTAAAGACAACCACCATTACATTGTCTTCTACCACCAGCTAGAGGCTGGTATTCTTTTTCCTCCTACGAAGCTCAAAGTTGAGTGCTTCAACTACTTCAGAGTGAATCCAATGATGCTTACCCCAAACTCCATAAGGGACATGCACCTCTTCGAGGTTCTGAGTTTCGCACATGGCATTCGTCCCTCTGCTCGCCTGTTTTAATGCATTTTCAAAATCCAGAGTGCACAGAGGTCACCTAGGGTTTATATGACTTCTGCAAGGCCGCGCCGAAGTCTCTTCTTTGGGAAAGAGAACAAGGTGAAGGACTGGAGAGGCAAGTTCGGGTTGATAGAGGTCACTGATGGCCTTAGCGATAAATCTCTAGGATTTGGCTTCCCTGGCCATTTTCTGCATCCTACTGAGGGCCTAACTGAGTGGTCCGAGAGACTATCCTCCGAGGAGAAGGTGAGCCTTAGGACTTTAGTCCATCAGGGTTTCGTCTATAACTCTGAGAAGATGATGGCCTCCTTTTATGCGGAGGACGAGCATGGCCTTCCTACTGCTAGACTCTTGTTAAAAGATATAAGAGGTAATTCTCTCCTTATTCGCTATAGCTTTAATTGATGGTGGGGTATTAACCCCTTTGGTGTTGTGTTTGTTGTTTTGATTGCAGTGGAGGCCAAGGATCCTGGGCATTACCAGGATATAATGAAGGAGACAGAAGGGGTTTCTCCAATACCCTTCAATGAGGAGGCTGAGCTTCCCATCCTCGACCTCCAGACGGGGAGGCTTTGAATGCGCACCTCTTTCGATTTCCAGTCCTCATCAGCAAAGCCTCGCAAGGATAATCCGACGAAGCACGTTCCTGCGGGGTTTGGTCTGGCTATTAGATCAGAAGGGGCCCAGGTGAGTGTGGCCAGTATGAAGTCCATTCAAATTATTCGAAGATGACTTGTTAAGGCTTCTGATCGCTTTGTTCCTGTTGTGCAGAGAGGTACTCCTTCATTTCGAGTTGCACCAGTTGCTGTGAGGCCTACTCCTCAGAGGGGTATCTCAATCCCTGGGCTCACTGGGGCTTCTGTTTCTCCACCTCCACCTTCTCCCATTGGTGATAAGGGGAAGGGGTTGTCTACACCTGGTCCGCCTAAGCTGAGAGTGAAGGGGCCTCCAGTCCCCAATGTCCTTGATGTAATTGCTCACTCCTCTCAGGGGGCGGAGCAACTAGCGAACCTGGAGAAGGCTCTGACAGACGTTCCTGATGTTGAGTTTGAGGCGCGTTTGAAGAAGCTGGTGGATGACTTGAGTGCCCTTAAGATTGAAGCTGGGGCAGGTAACATTCCTTCTCCCCCATCATCTTCATCCTATAAGGATCCTCGTGTCATCCGAGGGACATATCTGAGATGGTCCAAGGAGGTTGTGCTTGGGAGACCTCCTAGTGTCGAGGAGGTTGAGGCCTAGAAGAAGTATATTGAGGAGCAAAGGATTTCATATCTTGACCTGGTGGTCCTCAAGAAGCTTTATCCCTCCCCTGTTAAGACTGCGGTCGAAGGGAAGACCTTCATCTCTAGAGACAGAGGCAACTTCCTGCCTTTTTGTTGTTATTTATTTCTTCTTATGCCTTTATTTGCTGGTTTGAGTTTGCGAATGTTTCTGCTTTTTATCTTGCAGTTCCTGTAGGCGAAGTGGGCACCACTATTCAGGAGCCTTCTCTTGAGGCTCCTTTGGCAATTGGCATGGGTCCTCCTGGGACTGACGAAGCATTTCCTTCAGCTGCTGCTTTAGTAGAGGCTGAGCCGAGGGCGGCTGTTGCGATGACCGACGAAGCATTTCCTTTAGCTGCTGCTTTGTTTAGGGCTATTGTTGCCACCAAGGACATCTCCTCCCTTCGTCCTCCTAAGAAAAAACTGACTGTGGGAGAGTTTCTTCACCGGAAGAAGCCCCTGGCGATAACTTCAATCACCACCACTGTACCGGAAGTCAGCTCTGCTTCAGGGACTCCTTCGCTTGGGGTGGAGGCAGAAGTATCAGCCCCTTCACAGGGGATAGCGATGGAGGCTCCTCCGCCAAGTAAAAGGCAACAAGTCGAAGGGCCAGCGGAGGTTGTAGCAGTGGACTCCCCTTCGCTTGGAGAAGTCGAGGCATCCGCCAATCCTCCTTCTTCCTTTGCTTCACTTGCTGCTATCTTGGCCCCCGTGCCCTTTCTGCGTCCAGGTCTTAGGCCTCTTTTCGGGTCTGTGGAGGATACTCTTGCCAGGCAGGAGACTCTGCTGGACAAGGTACATTCATTCTCACTTGGGCTATGACTGTTTGCCACATTGTATAACTATTGTTGCTTGTTTGTTATATGCGATTCTTGATTCCAAAATTTTGAGGACCAATTTTGGTCTTCTAAGGGATCACTATGAAGATGCCTGGCGAGCTGCGGAGGAAAGACTGGGATTGTGCTCCCGAATGGAGGAAGAACTAACCTCCGCTAAGGCGAATACTGAAGAAGCTGTGGAGCAATCCCAGGCTCATGAAGAGGCTCGTTCTAAGGCCGAGGGAGAGGTTAGTGCCTTAACTGAGGCAATGGCAGCTAAGGACAAGGCCATTGCCGATCTCAGTGCACAACTAGATAAGTTGAAAAGTGCTAATGAAGAGCTTGCCCGAGAGGCAGAAGGGGTTCTCATTCTTCGAGATCTCCTAACGAAGACTCAGCAGGAACTTCGAGTCTCAGAGTTCGGATATACACAAGCCTCTAATCGGGCTTAAGTTGCACTTGAGAAGGTTAACAAGGCCGAAGAAGGTCGGCAAAGGGCTGTGAGAGACTTCATGCAGTTTAAGAACTTTGACAACATCATCACATACCACACTTACAAAGTAGCAGCCGAATATACAACAATGCGCTCTGCGACGCAGCGGAGCATTTTCCTGGCATGCTGCAAGTGGTATCTGAGTTGGATGCTGCTAAAGAGCCTTTGGGACCAGACCTTTTAGAGTTCCAAGATCCTGTCCCTAAGGGGGATAAAGGTCTGTTATGACCTGAAGACTTTCCAGCTTGGGATAAAGATGCTTTAGCTTCATCTCCTATCCCCAAAGTTTCTAGCGGGGGCGAAGGGGACGTAGAAGAAGGACTTCCCATTGGGACAGATCTTGCACAAGCTGAACCCCTCTCTATTGTTCAGCCGGACCCTATGAATGGCCAGCCTCCGTCATCTTCCATAACGATAGTTCCTCCAAGTGATCCTCCGCCCTAGATGTCTTTTCCTTTTTCTGCTTTATCATTCTTTTATTGTTTTTCCACTTTATCATTCTTTTATTGTTTTTCCACTTGTATTCTTCATTCTTTTATTTTTTCTCACTTGTATTTTTCATTCTTTTTGTAAACAAATGTAATACACTTACTTCAATAAATAATACAATTGTTATGTTTCTATTATGTGCACACCTTACTTGTATGGGGATCCAATTCATGCTGTAATCCAACAAGAACACATTGTGAAACACCTTAGCTAAGCTATCCTTCGAATTGGAGTTCGAACATGTTCGCCCTCTTCTCTCTTTAGGCTTCATTAGTTTCATGCCTAGGTTCACTAGGGCTTTGGCTTTCCCTTAGGAAAGTTCCTCTCACTCTTGGGCTTAGGCTTTCCTTTAGGAAAGTTCTTCTCACTCTTAGTGAGGCTTCATGGATGCGAATGGAGACAATTTGAGGCAAACTGCATATCTGTTATCATTATCATTGATAATACATCTTGAGGTGTTGGATGTTCCAAGTATGAGGAATTTCCACACCTTTTAGGGTTACAAGTTTGTAAGTACTAGGACTTAGGACTCTTTTTATTTGGAAAGGTCCTTCCCATGTAGGTACGAGCTTGCCTGTGCTTTCACGTTTTCCCATAGCCTCTAAGAATCTCATCACTAGATCCCCTTCGCCGAACACTCTGTGCTTGACTTTCTTATTGAAATGATTAGCAGCTTGTTTCTTATAATTAGCCATTCAAATGCTGACTAATTCTCTGAGTTCTTCTAGGAGATCCAGATCGATCCTTCTGGCCTGGTCGTTGTCTCTATCTTCGCAGTAATTGATTCTTCCACTGGGGAGGCCTATATCTACGGGGATCACCGCCTCTGTCCTATAGGTCAGGCTGAATGGGATCTCTCCTGTGGGTTGCCTGGGAGTAGTCCTATATGCCCATAAGACATGATGTAGTTCGTCTGCCCAACTTTGGCCATATCCATCTAATCTCCACTTTAGGCCTTACAGAATAGTTCAATTTGTTACTTCCATCTGGCCATTTGTTTGAGGATGGGCTACTGATGAGAAATGTTGTTTGATTTGAAGCCCTGAACAAAAGGACCTAACTTTGGCATTATCGAATTGTTTGCCATTGTCACTGATGAGCTGATAGGGGATGCCGAATCTGCACACGATGTTCCTCCGTAAGAAGTTGATCACTCTTTCTGCAGTGATAGTGGCTAGAGGTTCAGCTTCTACCCATTTGGTGAAGTATTCAACTGCTACTAGGAGAAACTTTCTCTGTCCTGATGCTGCTGGGAAGGGTTCGACTATGTCTACCCTCTATTTGGCGAAGGGCCAAGCACTGGAAATGGTGACCTGCTCCGCTGCTAGGATGTGTTTTCTGCTATCAAATTTCTGGCATGAGGGGCATTTTTGATGAATTTCACAGCTTCATCTTTCATCCTCGGCCAGTAGTACCCTTGTCTGATTGCCTTAACTGCCAGCGTTTTCCCACCTATGTGCATCCCGTAGGATCCTTCGTGTATCTCTCGAAGGATGTATTCGGCTTCATTGGGCCTCAAGCATCTCAACCAAGGTAATGAGTAAGCTCTCTTGTACAAGATTCCCTTGTGCAGGGAGAAATGGACGCTCCTTCGCTTGACCTTTTTGGCTTATTGGGCATCTTCAGGTAGTTCTCCCTTTTCTAGGTAGAACTTGATGATGTCTATCCAACATGGTTCTTCTTTGACTTCCATAACTTCTTCCCCCTCGGTAATGCTAGAGGATGTTAAGGTGCCCAAATAAATCTTTTGAGGAAGCTCGACTGGGCAAGAGGCAGCCAGTTTGCTGAGACTATATGCTCTACAATTCCTTTCTCTAGGGATCTTCTGAAAGAACAGCCTGACTCCTCTATTCTTCATCCTTTGAACTATCTCTTTTGTCTTTTGCAAGTACTTGGTCATGTTTGGCTCTGTTGCTTCGAATTCTCCTTCTATTTGTCTGATCACCAATTGGGAATCATTATATACCATGAGTTGTTCTATGCGAAGGCAATCAGCAAAGAGCAATCCCTGGATCACGGCTTCATACTCTGCAGTGTTATTGGTGGTTTTGAAATCCAGTCCTAAGGCATACTCCAGTGAAAATCCTTGAGCACTTTAAGTATGATGCCCACACTGTTTCCTTTTTTGCTGCTAGCACTATTTACAAAGAGTTCCCACTGAAGATCCGGGAGTGCTGTTGACAAGTGTCCTTCCATGCTTCGATCTTCTCCCCCGTCTTTGGTACCAAAAGAGCATTCGGAGATGAAGTCCACCAATGCTTAGGCTTTAATTGTTGACTTGACTCTATATTGCAATCCGTGCTGACCTAACTCTATAGACCAACACAACATTCTTCCCGAAGTCTCCGGTTTATGAAGTACCTTTTGTAATGGCTGATCTGTTACCACTACTCCTTGATGTGCTTGCAAGTATATTTTATATTTCAGGCAAGAGAGCACTAGGGCGTACTCCAACTTTTCTATCATGGAATAATTTAACTCCGCTCCCTGTAGGACTTTGCTGAAGTAATAAATGGGCTTTATGACCATTCCTTCTTCTCTAATAAGCACCAAACTGATTACTTGGTCTGAAGCGGACAAGTAAATTAATACTTCTTCACCTGGTAAAGGCCTGCTCAAAATGTGTTCCAAACTCAGGAAGGCTTTTAATTCTTCGAATGCTGTTTAGCACTCCTCCGTCCAATCGAACGTTTCTGACTATCTCAGCTTTTTGAAGAAAGGGAGATACCTCTCAGCAGATTTAGACATAAATCTATTCAACACAGCGATTCGCCTTGTCAGCCTCTGGACTTCCTTCACATTCTTCGGGGGCTCCATGTTTAAGATGGCTTTCACTTTGTCAGGATTGGGCTCGATGCCTTTCTCACTGACCATGCACCCCAGGAACTTGCCTCCCTCAATGAAAAATGTGCATTTCTCTGGGTTAAGCTTCATCCCATATTCTTCCATTACTGCCAACACTTCGGCTAGGTCACGGATATGGTCCTCGAAGCTTTTACTTTTCACGATCATGTCATCCACATATGCTTCTAAGTTTCTGCCTAGTTGATTTTTGAACATTCTGTTGACTAAGCGTTGATATGTGGCTCCGGCATTTTTCAAGCCGAACGGTATTGACACATAACAGTATATGCCTCTCTCTGTTATGAATGAGGTTTTCTCTTCATCGTCTGGGTACATTTTGATCTGGTGATACCCTTGCTTCGCATCCAAGGATGATAAGAATCCATATCTCGCCGTCGAATCTACCAACTTATCAATCCTGGGCAATGGGAAAGAGTCTTTTGGACAGGCCTTGTTCAAATATGTGAAGTCTACACACATCCAAAAAGTCCCATTTGCCTTCTTGACTAGCACCACATTCGCCAGCCATTTCGCATACTACACTTCCCTGATAAACTTCGCCTTCAAGAGCTTGTCTATCTCCTGATCGATGATCGCTCGCCGCTCTAAACTGAAGCATCTTTTCTTCTGCTTGACTGGTCTGTAGGCAGGATCTACATTCAATTGATGCATTATTACTTCAGGCCTTACCCCTCCCATCTCTGCCGAAGACCAGGCAAAATTATGGATGTGCTCCTTCAGGAACTGGTGCGCGAACAACTTCTACTCATTTTCTAAGGAAGAATTAACTATCAAGAACTCTTCAGGTTCTTTTTCGACCATCACCCTTTCCAATCTATCGACGGGTTCAGTTCTTTTCTCAGGGACAGCGACTTCGACTGCAGCTACCTCCTCAGCAGTGTGAAGGGCAGTTTCACCACTCCAATTGATGGGACCTCCATTCTATCCAAAGTGCGAACTGGGTTTCCCACCTCTTCCAAATCTTCCTCCTTGAGACCCATCTTCAAATATGCTTCCTTCGTTAGCAGGTTGACCCAACTTCCTTCATTTACCAGGATTCTTTTGACTACATAGTTAGCTATGATTGCTTGGATCACCAATGGGCCAGCGTGGGAGGTGCGAAGAACACTTCCATCTGGTCTCTCTGATTGACTTCTCCCCCCTTTGCAATAAACGATCTCAGGCCTTTCTCTCCGTCTGACCAAGGCCTTCATACTATTTTCGCTTTCCTCGGCTTCGTCTGGTCCCCCGGTGATGTAATGAATAGTTCCTGCTGAACCATCATTAACCCTCTATGGATATCTTCCTTTATCCTTGCCAGGGCCAGTTCTGCCTGACTCTTCTCTTTTCATAAATTTTCCCAAGTAGCCTTGTTTGATTAGCCTTTCAATTTCCTCCATCAACTACCTACAATCATTGGTGTTGTGACCGTGAGTGTTATGAAAGAGACAATACTTGTTCTGATCTCTCTTCTCTGGAGGAGCAACCATAGGTTTGGGGTGAGCCCATATATTTTGATCCTTGAAGGTTGCGAAGACTTCGGCTGGACTAGCATTGAGAGGGGTGATTTTACTGGGATCAAAACTAGATCGTGATTGGCTATTTCTTCCCCTCCCCCTCCTTCATTCGCCGGATGACTTTTCTTCTTGCTTTTCTTCTACCTTCTTTTCCAGCTTTGCCTTTGGCTCCTCTCTAGGAATGATCTCTATTCCTCTCCGTTTCGTCATCTGGTTAAAGGCCAAAGCGTCATCCTGTCATACATATTTCTAAGCTAGCGCCATTGCATCCTCCAGGGTACAGGGAGCATGGCGACAAAGGGCTTTGAGGAAATCCATATGAAAGGTCCCATTCTGCAAAGCTTCCATCGCTCGGGCCTGATCCAAGTGCGTGGCTTTCAAGGCTTCTTGATTGAATTGAGCCATATAATCCCTTAAGGATTAATTTTCTTTCTGTACTACCATTTTCCAATATTGAGTCTTTCTCTCCACCGGGATACTATAAGCGAATCGGTGCATAAAAGATCTGGCTAGCTCCATAAAAGAGCGGACACTTCCTTCTTTCAAGCCATCAAACCATCTTGTTGCAGCTCCCTCTAAAGATCCTCTGAATGCTCTATATAGAGCTTCGTCATCCACCGTCTGCAATTCAACTGCATGCTTGTAGTCCATGACGTGGACTCTGGGATCAGTCTCCCCATTGTACTTTTTCAACACTGGCGGTTTGAACTTACTGGGCATGATGTATTCTCTGATGAGTCTGGTAAAAGGAGACTTCAGGGTGAGCTTTGAGGTAGTATCCATGGCTTTCCCATTGGAACCTTAATTCATTTCCTCCAAAAACTTATTCACAGCGTCTCTCACCTCTTCTTCTTTCTTTCTACGACTGTCGCTACTGCCAGTTCGAACCCGCGAGGGGTGACTAGCAACAGAATATTCCCCTCTATTCTGTTCTCTTCCTCTCGAGTATTTCTCTGAATTTTCTCTTTTCCCATATTTTTGTTCCTTGTGCTCGTATTTTCCTCTATTCCGTCCTCTGCTGTATTCCATATCATTTGCATGAAAATTTTTTCCATGCAAAAGCTTACGTTCACTGTCTGGGAGCGAAGCTTGCGTACTCCCTTCTTCCTCGGTCAAACTCTTCTCTCCTCCATGCCGCTCTTCTGTCCTTCCCTCCACATTTTCACCCAGGTGGACTAGTTGTTCTTCGTTGACCCCTATGGGTCCTTGGGATTGCTTCTCATAATCCAAGGTTCGAGCGACATTCCTCCTCGGGGTAGTTTCTAGAACAGTGACGAGTGTCTGTGCCAGAGGAGTTTGTTGCTGAGAACTTCTTACAAATGTAGCTATAGTGTTAATAAACTGCAAAGCAGGAGCTAGGTCTAGATTTGGAAGGTTTAGAGGGGCTTGACTTGGTCCAACTGTATTTTGTTGAGAAATAAGGACCTGGAGCGACGTATTTTGGTCAATGGGAGTTGTCGGGGAAGGATCAGTAGGTGGGGGAAGAGTGTGTCTAGGATTTGAGGGGGTTGAAGATTCAGGATTGTCGGGATTCATCATAATGGTGAATTTCCTTCACAGGTAAATAAAAGTAAAGTGTAATGTCGAGAGAAGATTAGCTCACGTTCTTGCATTTCTCTCCCACAGACGGCGCCAATTTGATCAGGCTAGATCAAAATGAAAGGGAATGGGTTTGATCTTCTCTTTTGGGCTTGGAGTGTGACACCTGCAAAGGAGAGAAAGATGATCAAAGAAGAGCCTGGCCCTTTGCCTGGCTAAGACCCTCCGACGATCAAGTTAATACCCAATTCAAAGTCTTTTTAGTGAGAGAAAGAGGGTGAGAGAATGTAGAATTCCAACTACCTGTGCTTAAGCTTTTCCTTCCCTTTTGTATGGTTTCAGGTTAGGTAGGTCTGACACCTCTTCCTGAGAAAGGATGTCCCTTGTCATTTGGCCATGCTAGTTGGTGAAAGTTGATGGCAGAAGCACGTCCTCTGTCCTATCCTCAAAGGTATTCAGTGAGAGGAGTGTCAGGACATGGTGTGGACTACCTAAGGACTTCGGCCAAGTGTCAGGACATGGTGTGTCCTTCTGCCAAGTGATTGGACACGTTATCGGAGGGCTTCGGCCATTGCTTGTTCAACAAGTCATTTGCCAGTAAAGGAAGTAGCAGCTTGTCTGGAAGCCTTTGGACTTGAGTCACTTGAGGGTTTGGCCAGTGGGCTTTGTTCTTTAACCCAAAGTCTCTGAGAGCCACATAATGGGCCTTGAATACAGGAGGATCCAATGCTAACTTAAGAGTCGCATTTATCCCTCATCATTATGGAATGGAGGGAGTATTTAAATGTATGACAAAACATACCTAAGTAAATAACAAATATCCTGACTGAAAAAAGATCTCATTAAATAGAAATCAAATACCAAATGGACTCTAAACATTCCTTCTAGTGCTTTAAAATAATTAATAGTCAGAATTAATTGCAATCATCAATTTGAATCCCAAGTTAATCCATTCATGTTAGAATACTATGAAAGAGTTTTACAACAAAACAAGGAATTTATAAGTTAAAATACTCTTATTGCATGCTAGTACTTGAATATATTGCAAGAGGTAATTTCTCATGTCATCTAATTCCAGCCTTCAAATCTTTTGTATCTTCTTCATCATCATCAGGAGCTACGCTCGGGGAAATTTGGTATTACTTCCTGCACATCTGTTTTTGATTCTACATCAACATTATAAACAAAAAACTTAGCCACAACTAAATAGACAAGAAAATTGAGGATGCTCAGAATAGCCAAGAATGCATAATAATAGTCTAAATGAGAGAGATTTAAATTATCCAAAATCCACCCTTTGTGACCATTCTTCTTAGTAATATCAGCAACTGTTTTTAGCAGAAAACTACTCAGAAAATTCCCAATTCCCAGACTGCTAGTAAAATATGAAGTCCCCAAGCTCTTCATTCCTTCTGGTGCTTGATCATAAAAAAACTCTAACTTTGCAACTTCCACAAAGGTATCAGCAACTCCCATTAAGGCAAATTGAGGTAGGAGAATAAAAATACTGAGAGGAATTGTATCGTTTTGCTTGAGAATATTATGTTCTCTTGCCACACCAAGTCTTTTTCTTTCAATTAGGCAAGCTATAAGCATAATAATGATGTGCAGAATTATACCAATTCCCATCCTTTGTAACAATGTGATTCCTCTGGGATTTTTCGTGTATCGCCTAAGAACTGGAATCATATAACGATCATAAAGAATAAGGCTTATGAGCATTGACATTGTGACAAAAGCTGCTAGACATGCTGGAGGAATTTCAAAATTCGGTCCCATACTTCTATTTAGGGTTGTGCCTTGTTTGACAAACAATGTGCCCACTTGAGATACTATGGTACTTGGTATGAATGTGGTTAGTAAAATTGGAAGCATTTTTATCATTTGTTTTGTTTCTTCAACTTGGGTCACTGGACATAGCATCCATGGTGAAGTACTACTTGTTCCACTCTTTGTAGCAGCTTTATCAAGGAACCTACAGGCAATAATCATATATATAATAAGCCAAATTAGGAATTGGTTACTTATTAATATGATAATGGTAGTAAGGACTCGGATTCAGTCGTACTGAAATCATTTTTAAGACTAACTAGATTTTATATTTGGATAAAACTTTTGAATCATTACCTAATAATAAAAGTTTCTATAAAGCAAATAGAATAAATAAAATTTAACCTTAAAGAAGGGGTGTGATCAATTTTAAATTTGGCTGACTTTGAATAGTCTTCTATTGCAGGCTCATGAAGCTGGTTTGGATCATCTGGGACAGGTACTTTCCACTTCCTTGTTGAAGCAACCAAAACCTGTGCTATCTTAGTAAATGGACTCCCAGCAGGCAATTTATGCCTATAGAATGGAGTGCCTATCAGGAACACAATGATTGAGAGCCCAATCCCAGCTGTAGGGAGGGCAAAACCAAGGGCCCAACCCACATTATCTTGTATATAAACCACGAAAGTGTTTGAAAAGAGGGTACCAAAGAAAATACTGAACATCCACCAATTAAAGAATGAGAGCTTTTGTTGCCTTTCTTTAGGCTCAAAATCATCAAATTGGTCTGCTCCCATTGTGGAAATATTTGGCTTTGTTCCACCAGCTCCTATTGCAATTATGTACAGTGCACAATAGAACATTCCCTTCTGGAAATTTGAGGCTTGTTTGTCACAATTCTCTGCTTTGATGCCATGACCACATGATGGAGGTTTTAGAGCAGGTAGTGAAACTGTTAGCGTTAGGAGAGACATTCCCTGTTTTTTCATACAAGGGAGCGATTAGTTCATAAAATTGGACGTAATTAATAATTAATATGCAACCTTAAATGAATTTGAACATGACTTCTAGCACTATTTACTAATTCAATGTATTGTAAATTTACCAAAGGTCTTAAATTTTTTTTTTTTTTTTTTTAAAAAAGCTCAATGCCCCTCTTATTTGTATGATAACCCATCTCTCTCATTGTAAGTGTGTATTACCTACTCTATATCCCCCCATATATATATATATGGGTCAACAACCCCTCTAACAATACATAAGTTATAAGTGATATTTAATAACATCGTTCAACATTTAAAATTAAAATTTTTGGCATTTAATCATTTTAAATTTATTTAATAACTACGTTTTTAGAAGGCTATATTAAGTAAAAAATACTTAAAATGATAAATCAAAATTTTTAATTTAAAATTTATACTAAATGCAATAAGTGATTAAGTTTTTAAATATTTTTAATATATAAAATTTATATCACTTATTTTATTCAACATTTAAAATTCAATACTTAAATTTTCAATATTAAGTTTCAGTTTTACCAAGTGCCACATAAGTCTATATCTAATTGCCATTAGATTTTGATGAGACAATGATAAAAGAAGTTAATGATATTGAAATCATTTTCAAAACTATAAAAATATAAATTCAAATATTAATTAGAATGTAATTTACAAAAATAAAAAAAAAAAAGGAGAGAGAGAGAGAGAGACTATGCATCTCATCATAAATGTGTCTTGATCAAATTAATACTATGTCCGGATGATATTGTCAAAACAGTTCTTGCCCACAGCCATCACCATTCATATGTGTGGTGTCTATTTCATTATGAACTACCACATACGTGTGTTCAAGTATGCATGGTGCATGTTATTCTCGCTCGAGTAAATAATAATAATAATAAGAATAATAAAGTTAAAATGACAAAAATAAAAGAAAAATAGTATAATTTTTCCTATAGAATTTGGGAAATAATAATTAATTGATTACCAAGAAGTAAATGATAGAAGCACAGACAAAAGTCCGGTATCGGCCAAGATGAGCATCTGCAATATAAGCCCCAAAAATGGGTAACATCCAAACAGTACCAGCCCAATTGGTAACATTGTTTGAGGATGTTACAGTTCCTTCATGAAGCTTCTTTGTCAAAAATAATACCAGATTTGTGCCTATCCCATAAATAGCCATCCTCTCAAAGATTTCATACACTACAAAACCAATATTAATATATCAATTGATATCAATATAAGATAAAAATTTAAATGAAAACTTCTTTTTTACTCTTCAAAGAATATATCTGTCTTGTTAAGGCAATAAATTGAGTATATGAAAGTAAGAAATGTTTTATAATCAAGAATCAATATATATATATAAAAAATTAATATATGTCTATATAGTTTTTTCGTAGTTTTGCAGAGGATTCTAATACTACTGAATCAAAAATTGTATGGATATTACTTTTTATTTTCAAAAATAATTGATTTATATATCTTTGAGAAGCCTATTAATAAAAACTTACCAACAATAAAGGAACAAGCTCTCCATCTGCCTGTGTTTGATCTTAATATGGGTTTGCCTTTGATATCAACAGTTCCATCTTCTGTATAATCTTCTCTCCCACTTGCAGGGCCTTTTTCTTCAACCTTTGCCATTTTTGTGATGATGAAGAAAGAAAGCTATTGCTAATTAGTAGTTGAGTTTTGTTTAGTTGAGGTTTTAGCAGCCTTCATGTGAGTAAATATTTTGCTTTTATATAAAGCATGAGGAGTTGTAATTAACGAGTCACTGTAATTTCCTACCTCAAAAGTCAAGATTTTTTCCTTTTTAATTTTTTTATTATACTCTGATAATGTTAAGTGTATGTACAGTCTGATAATAAATTTATATTTGATTTCATTTTATTCTAAAAAAAAAAAATTGTCCTCCTCCTACTCCACAACTTCATATTAGACATATTGTAAATTATTTAAAATGTGAGGTGTGTCCTTGCACTACAAAAGTTTTTGTATAGCATAATTATGTAATTAATTGCCTCAATTTATTCCTGTAACTATGCCATTAATTATTCCTGCAATTACTTTCCTCCAATATTTGTGAATTTATTTCATTTAATTTAGGCTTAATTAATTTCAACAGTTTTTATAGCATTGTACTATATACTGTATTTAATTATATGCAGCTATAACATTACCAATGGAGGAAGATATTAGTATTTGTTTGACTCTTTTGTGCCAACTCAATAGTTTTCATGCCATTAATTATATGTAGATTTTCTTCCTTTTTAAGATTACACGAAATGGAGAATTTTAGGTACAATTTAATTTGTGGTTACAAATAATCGATGAGACGAGACGAGCAGAGCGTATTTTTTATCGATGTGCTAGATCTAATACTCAATCAATATGATTGGAGGTTATTAAATGATATGCTCTATAAATACAATTAAAGATAGTTAAAAGAAATTCAAATCAATTTTGAATTTTGATATTTTTTGACATATAATTTTATATTTTTAATTTTAAAAATTAAGATATTTTTTTATTAATATAATTGAAAGATTCTTTTTTTTCTCTAAAAAGAAAGTACAATTTACGGGGTTATTCAACCCATAAGTATGACACTAATTTTTATCAATCTGGTGCTTGTAATTAAACAGAAAGAATTGTCTATGTCACCTAACGCATTTTAATCTATTTGATGCATGTTCATCAAATAATAATAATTTTCATATTTTATATATGATATTATTTTATTTATCAAATTCTTAAATACTTGATGTACACTAATATTTTAACATCAAATTATATATATAATTAAAGATATTCGATGCTATTTAAACTTTGACGTTTACTTTTAAAATAATTTTATTTTATTACTAAATTAAGACACCAATTATATTTTTAATTATATTTTTAATTTCATAAATCTAGTAGGCCATTTGATAGTTGTTCTTTGTTTTTTACTTTTTTGGGCACATATAATAGTTGTTTTTTTTTTAATTTAGAAAATGCCAAGGGTATGTACTTACCATCTATGAAGTAGGAAATCTATATATAAATTACATAAGCTAGAAATCAAATTCAGGGAATAAGCATCTATCCGTTGGATGGGAAAGTTCCAATTACAGATTGTTTAGAAAGATTCTTTAAATTATTGTGGAAAATTATAGTTTTATCTGTTAATAGAAAGTATAATTAATACCAGAAAAAAAATCCAAATAAAGAATCTTCACATGGAAAATATTTTTTGTTTTTATTTTTTAATTTTATTCTCCATTTCTAAATTTTCTTTTTCTATTCCTCAAAAAAAAAAAAAAATCTTTTTCTAAATGGAAAACTAAAAATCTGAAATTTATGATCATTTACCTAATTTTTCAATTCCCATCTTAGTTCTTAGCCTTTCTTTCCCATTTTTAGTTTTTTTTATTAATTTTTTATTGAATAAATAATACTTTATTAAAAGTACTAATAAGTTGTATATAATATATAAATAGCTTTGGAATCTCATCAAATAAAATTAAACATTTTCAATCTAAAGTTACATATATTTCAATAATGAAAAGTATTATGAAAATTATTATAAAATTACTAAATATGGTTGTCGGCAGAAATTTTTGAGAATGTGAACATGTTATTGAGTAAGGTACATGAATCGATTTTTTGCGCCTTTTGACTTCTAAAATAAGAATAAAATTATGGGTTTCTAAATTTACTTAATCACAGTTCACTTGTGATCAGGCTTGATCAGTATGAAAAGAAATGGGCTGGATCTACTTTTTTTGGACTTGGGCCTGATACCTAAGCCTGATGCCTGCAAAGGAGAAGAGAAAGGATCAGAAAGGTGCCAGACCTTTTGCCTGACTTTAACCCTCCGACGGTCAAGTTAGTCCTTTCTTCAGAGTATTTTAGTGAAAGAAAAGGGATGAGAGAATGCAGAGTTTCAACTACCTGTGCTTAGGTTTTCCTTTCCCTTTTGTATGATTTTTTGGGTTAGGTACGTCTGACACCTTTCTTTTGAGGAAGGACATCCTCTGTCATTCGACCATGCTGGTTGGTGAAAGTTGGTAGCAGGCGCATGTCCCTTGTCCCATCCCTGGGGATGTCTGGTAATGGGGGTGTCAGGGCATGGTGCAGATTGTCTAAGGACTGATCCTCCTGCTGGATGACTGGACATGTCATCAGAGGGCTTCGGCCCTTACTTGCTCAGCAAGTCATCCGGCTAGCGAAGGAGGGGAGTGGCACCTAGTCCGAAAGCCTTTGGACTTGGATCGTTTGAGGGTCCGGCCAATGGGCCCTGTCTCCGTTTATCAGTCTCTGAAGGCTTTGCAATGGGCTTGGGCTACAGGAGGGTCCAAGCCTCTCTTGAGTGCCACTTTCATCCCTCATCAGGGCCCCCCCTGTTTTATTAAGGAGAGAGCGAAGAGTTGAACCTTAGTAAAACAGCTTCGTACCCTTGTATCCTTATCTTCTGAGGTCTTTTGATCGAGGAGAACTGCTTCCGCTTTGAATGACGAAGAGGTCCTTTCATTTCCTTGTCTTAGGAGAGGCTTTCGTTTTGTTGGGGGGCTTCGTCCGATCTAGGCATTCACTTCATCTCCTCGATGGATAGCCTTCGTCTGATCGAAGGGATCAGAGGTGCTAGGAACCGTTAGCATTCTAGACAGTCTTCGTAGGGTACATGGAAGGTCATACAACCATTGAATGCATGCACAACTGACAAGGATAAGCATTGAATGCCAAAACGTGCATTGAATGCACGTCTCCTCATTCTCCCTATTCTTCCACGTGTCGCAGCAGACGGTTAAGTTTTCCATGGATTTTAAATTTTGAACATACATTTAATGCCCCTACTTATTGCTGTGGCGGTTACCGAGGACGCTCTCAGTATATATATTCCTTTGCCTTCCCATATCTAGAACTTCTTGCTTATTCTCTCGAATCTCCTATTCTTCGTAGTTTCCCATATCTGTTCTTTGGCATTTGCTTCCCTTTCTTCTTTCATTCCAATGGCCCCCAGAAAAGAAAACATTCCCCGTAGGGACCAAGTGAGCTCCTCCCATTACCAAAAGATACTGGAGGAGGAATGGGGGGAGATAGCCCCTATTGCAAAAACATCTGAATTTTTGGCCTTCGACCATAACTTAGAAGGCAGCACTTAGTTCATATTCCGCCGGACTGAGGCTCATGAGAGGGTTTACTCTAGCGACCCCAAAGCTGCTCTGCCTAAAGATAACCGGCACTACATTATTTTCTACCACCAGTTGGAAGCTGGTCTTCTTTTTCCTCCTACGAAGTTCAAAGTTGAATGCTTCAACTACTTCGGAGTAAATCCAATGATGCTGACCCCGAACTCTATAAGGGACATGCACGTCTTCGAAGTTCTTTGCTTCGCTCACAGCATTCGTCCTTTTGCTCGCCTGTTTCAATGCTTTTACAGGATACAGAGAGCTCAGAGGTCACCAGGGGTTTACATGACTTCTGCCAGGCCTCGCCGGAGCCTTTTCTTTGGTAAAGAGAACAAAGTGAAGGACTGGAGAGGCAAGTTCGGGTTGATAGAGGTCACTGACGGCCTCAGCGATAAATCCCCTGGATTTGGTTTCCCCGGCCATTTCTTGCGTCCCACTGAAGGCCTTATTGAGTGGCCTGAGAGGCTATCCACTGAGGAGAAATCGAACCTCAGGACCTTGGTCCATCAGGGTTATACTTATAACTCTGAAAAGATGATGGCCTCCTTCTATTCAGAGGACGAGCATGGCCTTCCAACTCCTAGACTTTTGCTAAAGGATATAAGAGGTAACTCTGCTCCTCACTCCTCACTTGCTATAGGTTTAATTGACTGTGGAGTATTGATCTTGTTGTTACTGTGTTTGTTGTTTCGATTGTAGTGGAGGCCAAGGATCCTGCTCATTATCAGGATATCATGCAGGAGACAGAAGGGGTTTCTCCAAGACCCTTCAGCGAAGATGCTGAGCTTCCCATTCTTGACCTCAAGACGGGGAAGTTCCGTTTGCACTCCTCCTCCACCCTGCAGTCTTCATCGGCAAAGCTTCGTAAGGATAAGCAGACGAAGCCTGTCTCCGCTGGATCCGGTTCAGCTGTTGGATCAGAAGGGGCCCAGGTGAGTGTGGCCAGTGCGAAGTCCATTCGAATAATTCGAAGACGACTTGTTAAAGCTTCTGATCGCTCTGTTCCTGTTGTGCAGAGAGGTACTCCTCCACTTTGAGCTGTACCCATTGCTACAAGGCCTGCTCCTCAGAGGGGCATCTCAATCTCAAGGCTTTCTGAGGCTTCCATTCCTCTGCCTCCACCTCCTCCAGCGAGTGATAAGGGGAAGGGAGCATCCATACCTCGTCCGCCCAAGCTGAAAGTAAAAGGGCCCCCCGTCCCCAATGTTCTTGACTTGATTGCTCACTCATCTCGGGGGGCGGAGCAACTGGCAGACTTGGAGAAGGCTCTGACAGACGTTGCCGATGCTGAATTTGAGGCCCGTCTGAAAAACCTAGTGGATGACTTGAGTGCCCCTGTGGCCGAAGCTGGGGCAGGTAACTTTTCTTCTCCCCCATCACCTTCTTCATATAAAGACCCTCGCGTTATCCGAGGGACTTATCTGAGATGGTCGTAGGAGGTCATACCAGGGAGATCTCCTAGTGCCGAGGAGGTCGAAGCCTGGGAGAAGTATATTGAGGAGCAAAGGATTTCATATCCTGACTTTGCGACTCTCAGGAGGCTTTATCCTTCCCCAGTTAATACTGCGGCCGAAGGGGAGGCCTTCGTTTCAAGAAACAGAGGCAACTTCTTGCCTTCTTATTATCATTTACTTCTTTTTGTGTCTTTATCTGTTGATTTGAATGTGTGAATGCTTTTGCTCTTGTACTTTGCAGTTTTTGTGGGCGAAGCGGACGCCCCTGCTGAGGAGCCTCTCCTGGAGGCTTCGTTCGCACTTGTCATGGTTTCTTCTGGAGCCAGCGAACCATTTCCTTCTGCTGCTGTTTCGCTGGCGGCTGATCAGGGGGCTGCTGTTGCTGCACCCGATGAAGCATTTCCTTCAGTTGTTGCTTCGTCTGGGGTCATGCTAGGGGCTGCTGTTACTGTCGAAGGTGTCTCCTCTCTTCGTCCCCCTAAGAGGAAATTAACAGTGGGAGAGTTCCTTCGTCGCAAGAGGCCTCTGGCGGTAACTTCAACCACCCCCGTTCTGGAGGCCCGCTCTGCTTCAGAGACTCCTTCACCTGGGACGGATGTAGGGACAATAAAGGAGGCTTCTCCGCTAAGCAAGAGGCCACGAATCGGAGAGCCAGCGGAGATTGTATTAGTGGATTCACCTCCGCTCGAAGGAGTCGAGGCATCTGCTGGTCCTCCTTCTTCCATTGCTCCCTCCGCCATAGTCTTGGCCCCTGTGCCCTTCCTGCGTCCGGCCTCTAGGCCTCTTTTCGGGTCTGTGGAGGATACTCTTTCCAGGCAAGAGACTCTGCTAGAGAAGGTAAATTCATTGCTCACTTGAATTGTGACCGTTTAGCACATTGCCTAATCAATGTTGTTTGTTGCAGGCACTTTTGGATTCTAAAATTTTAAAGACTGATTTCGGTCTTCTGAGGGATCATTATGAAGACGCCCGGTAGGCAGCGGAGGATAGGTTGGGATTATGTTCTCGTCTGGAGGAAGAACTGGCTTCTGCGAAGGCGAAGGCTGAGGAGGCCATGGAACAATCCAGGGCCCATGAAGAGGCTCATTCGAAGGCCGAAGGAGAGGTTAGCACCTTAACTGCGGCAGTGGCATCAAAGGACAAAACCATTGCCGATCTCAGCGTGCAACTGGACAAGTTGAAGAGTGTTAATGAAGAGCTTGCCCGAGAGGCCGAAGAGGTTCCTAGTCTTCGAGAACTCCTGAAGAAGACTTAACAGGAACTTCGAGTCTCAGAATTTGGATGCACACAAGCCACTACTCGGGCTCAAGTTGCACTTGAGAAGGCTAACAAGGCCGAAGAAGGTCGGCGAAGAGCTGTGAGGGATTTTATGCAGTCTAAGAGCTTCGATGACATCATCACATACCACACCTATAAGGTAGCAGCCGAGTATTATAATAATGCTCTCCGTGATGCAGCGGAGCATTTTCCTGATGTGCTGCAAGTGGTATCTGAATTGGATGCTGCTGAAGAACCTCCGGCGCCGAACCTTTCAGAGTTCCAAGATCCTGTTCCTGAGGGGGATGAAGGCCTTTTACGACCCGAAGACTTCCCAGCTTGGGATAAAGATGGACCTACTTCGTCTCCCATTCCCGAAGTTTCTAGTGGGGGCGAAGGGGATGCAGACGAAGGACCTCCTTCTGGGACGGGTCTTGCCTCAGCCGAACCTCTATCTGTCATTCAGCCAGATCCTTCGAATGACCAGCCTCTGCCATCTTCTGTAGTAGTAGTTCCTCCAGGCTATCCTCCGCCTTAGACATTCTTTTATACTTCATTCTTTTGTAATTCTTTTGTATTTCATTCTTTTGTAATTCTTTTGTATTTCATTCTTTTGTAATTCTTTTGTAAATAAATGTAATACATTTACTTCCACGAATAATACAGTTATTATGCTTCTGCTTTTGTGTATGCTTTACTTGTAATTCAACAAGCCTTTGTGCAATGCCTTAGCGAAGTTTCCGTTCCAATAGGAGTTCAAACACTTTCACCTTCTCCTCCCATTAGACCTTCTTAGCTTCGTGCCTAGATTTACTAGGACTTAGGCTCTTCCTTAGGAAAGTTCTTCCTACTCTTGGCGAGGCTTCGTGCCTAGATTCACTAGGGCTTAGGCTTCCCCTTAGGAAAGTTCTTCCCGCTCTTGGCGAGGCTTCGTGCCTAGATTCACTAGGGCTTAGGCTTCCCCTTAGGAAAGTTCTTCCCGCTCTTGGCGAGGCTTCGTGCCTAGATTCACTAGGGCTTAGGCTTCCCCTTAGGAAAGTTCTTCCCGCTCTTGGCGAGGCTTTGTGCCTAGATTTACTAAGGCTTAGGCTTCCCCTTAGGAAAGTTCTTCCCGCTCTTGTCGAGGCTTCGTGCCTAGATTTACTAGGGCTTAGGCTTCCCCTTAGGAAAGTTCTTCCCACTCTTGGCGAGGCTTCGTGCCTAGATTTACTAGGGCTTAGGCTTCCCCTTAGGAAAGTTCTTCCCGCTCTTGGCGAGGCTTCGTGCCTAGATTTACTAGGGCTTAGGCTTCCCCTTAGGAAAGTTCTTCCCGCTCTTGGCGAGGCTTCGTGCCTAGATTTACTAGGGCTTAGGCTTTCTCTTAGGAAAGTTCTTCCCGCTCTTGGCGAGACTTCGTGCCTAGATTTACTAGGGCTTGGGCTTCCCCTTAGAAAAGTTCTTCCCGCTCTTGGTGAGGCTTCGTTATTGCGAATGGAGACAATTTGAGGCAAACAACGTTTCTGTTATTGTTATTGATAATACATTTTGAGGTGCTGGATGTTCCATGTATGAGGAATTTCCACTCCCTTTAGGGTTACAAGTTTGTAAGTGCTAGGACTTAGGACTCTTTTTATTTGGAAAGGTCCTTCCCACGTGGGTGCAAGCTTGCCTGTGCCTTCACGTTTGCCTGTAGCCTCTAAGAATCTAATTACTAGATCCCCTTCGCCGAACACTCTGTGCTTCACTTTCTTGTTGAAATGATTAGCAGCTCTTTGCTTGTAATTAGCCATTCGAATGCTGGCCAATTCCCTAAGTTCCTCTAGGAGATCGAGATCGATTCTTCTGGCTTGATCATTATGTCTGTCTTCGCAATAATTGATCCTTCCACTAGGGAGGCCTATATCCACTGGAATTACTGCTTCTGTGCCATAGGTCAGGCTGAATGGAGTCTCTCCGGTGGGTTGCCTAGGAGTAGTTCTGTATGCTCATAGGACATGGTGTAGTTCGTCTGCCCAGCTTCGACCATATCCTTCCAATCTCCACTTCAGGCCTTGTAGAATAGTCCGATTTGTTACCTCCGTCTGGCCATTTGTTTGAGGATGGGCTACTGATGAGAAATGTTGTTTGATCTGAAGCCCTTTTCTGCAGTGATGGTGGCTAAAGGTTCAGCTTCCACCCACTTGGTGAAGTACTCCACTGCTACTAGGAGAAACTTTCTCTGACCTGATGCTGCGGGGAAGGGTCCGACTATGTCTACCCCCCACTTAGCGAAGGGCCATGCACTGGAAATAGGGACCTGCTTTGCTGCTGGAACATGTTTTCCACTATCAAATTTTTGGCAGGAGGGGCACTTTTTAACAAATGCCACGGCTTCGTCTTTCATCCTCGGTCAGTAGTACCCTTGCCTAATCGCCTTAGTTGCCAGCGCTTTTTCGCCTATGTGCATTCCACAGGATCCTTCGTGTATCTCCTGAAGGACGTACTCGGCTTCATTGGGCCTTACGCATCTCAGCCAGGGCAATGAATAAGCTCTCTTGTACAAGGTTCCGTTGTTCAAGGAGAAATGAGCACTTCTCCGCTTGACCTTTTTGGCTTCTTGGGCATCTTCAAGCAGTTCTCCCTTTTCCAAGTAAGACTTGATGGGGTCTATCCAGCATAGCTCTTCTTCGATCTCCATAACTTCATCTCCTTCGGTGATGCTGGAGGAGGCCAAGGTGCCCAAATAGATTTTTTGAGGGAGTTCGACTAGACGAGAGGCGGCCAATTTGCTGAGACTATCTGCTCTGCAATTCCTTTCTCTGGGGATCTTTTGAAAGAACAGCCTGACTCCTCTGTCCTTCATTCTCTGAACTAACTCTTTCATTTTTTGCAAATACTTGGCCATGGCTAGCTCCTTCGCCTCAAATTCTCCTTCTATCTGCCCGATCACCAATTGCGAATCACTATACACCGTGAGTTGTTCTACGCGAAGGCAATCGGCGAAGAGCAATCCCTGGATCACTGCTTCATATTCTGCCGTGTTATTGGTGGCTTCAAAATTCAGTCCCAAAGCATACTCCAGTGAAAATCCTTGAGCACTTCTAAGTATGATGCCCACACCATTTCCTTCTTTGCTGCTAGCACCATCTACAAAGAGTTCCCACTGAAGGTCCGGTAGCATTATTGATGAGTGTCTTTCCTCAGGGGTTCGGTCTTCTCCCCCCTCTTTGGTACCAAAGGAGCATTCAGAAATAAAGTCCGCCACTGCTTGAGCTTTAATTGCTGACCTGACCCTGTATTGCAAACCGTGCTGACCTAACTCCACAGACCAACATAACATTCTTCCCGACGTTTTCGGTCTATGAAGTACCTTCTGTAAGGGTTGATCTGTCACAACCACTCCTTGGTGTGATTGTAAGTATATTTTATACTTTCGGCAAGAGAGCACTAAAGCATAGGCCAGCTTTTCTATCGGAGAGTAATTCAACTCTGCCCCTTGTAGGACTTTGCTGAAGTAATAAATGGGCTTCTGGACCTTTCCTTCTTCCCTGATCAGCACCGAACTGATCGCTTGGTCTGAAGCGGATAAGTAGATTAGTACTTCTTCACCCGGCAAAGGCCTACTCAGAATGTGCTCCGAGCTTAGGAAGGCCTTGAGCTCTTCAAATGCCCTCTGGCACTCCTCTGTCCATTCAAATGTCTCTGACTTTCTCAACTTTTTAAAGAAAGGGAGATACCTCTCAGCAGATTTAGACATGAACCTGTTCAATGCGGCGATTCGCCCTACTAGCCTCTGAACGTCCTTCACGCTCTTCGGAGGTTCCATGTCTAAGATGGCCTTCACCTTGTCAGGATTGGGCTCAATTCCCCTTTCGCTCACCATGCAGCCTAAGAACTTGCCTCCTTGGATAAAGAATGCACACTTCTCCGGGTTAAGCTTCATCCCATACTCTTCCATTATTGCCAATACTTCGGCCAAGTCACGGACATGGTCCTCAAAGCTTCTGCTTTTCACGATCATGTCGTCCACGTATGCTTCCAAGTTTCTGCCTAATTGATCTTTAAACATTCTATTAACTAGGCGCTGATACGTGGCTCCGGCATTTTTCAAGCCGAAGGGCATAGACACATAGCAATATGTACCCTTCTCTGTTATGAATGAAGTCTTTTCCTCATCCTCCGGGTGCATTCTAATCTGATGATATCCTTGCTTAGCGTCTAAGGACGATAAAAATCCATACCCAACCGTCAAATCCACCAGTTTATCAATCATGGGCAATGGAAAAGAGTCTTTTGGGCAAGCTTTATTCAAATCCGTGAAGTCTACGCACATCCGAAAGGTCCCGTTCGCCTTCTTGACTAGCACCACGTTCGCTAGCCATTCCGAATATTGCACTTCCCTGATAAATTTTGCCTCTAGGAGCTTGTCTATTTCCCGTTCAATGACCGCTTGCCGCTCCGATCCGAAGCATCTCTTTTTCTGCTTGACTGGTCTACAGGTGGGATCTACATTCAATTGGTGCATTATCACTTCGGGCTATACCCCTCCCATTTCTGCCGAAGACCAGGCAAAACTGTGGACATGCTCCTTCAGGAACTGGTGAGCAATCGACTTCTGCTCACTTTCTAACGAAGAGTTGACCATCAAGAACTCTTCAGGCTCTCTTCCCACCGTTACCTTTTCCAGTTTATCTACAGGCTCGGTTCTTTTCTCAGGAGTAACAGTTTCAACTACAGCTACCTCCTCTGCAGCGACTTCGCCCTTTCTCATCTTTTTATTTCTTTTCCTTTCTGCTTCTTCGTCCTGACTGCCATAGACGTGAAACACTTTGCCATTGGGCTTTGGGATCGTCATCCTCAAGTGTCTGATATTTGTCGAAGCGTCCAGGTCATATAGCAATGGCCTGCCCATCAAGACATTATATGCCAAATGTGTCCTGATGATGACAAATATGGCCATGGTAGTAACATTTTCGAGGGCGGTGCCAACTTTGAAGGGTAGTTTTGCCACTCCAATCGATGGGACCTCCGTTCCATCCAAAGTGCAAACTGGATTTCCCACTTCTTCCAGATCTTCCTCCTTGAGACCCATCTTTAAATATGCTTCCCTCATCATCAGGTTGACCGAACTTCCTTCGTCAACCTGGATCCTTTTAACTACATAATTGGCTATAATCGCTTGAATCACCAATGGATCAGCGTGAGGGGTGCGAAGGGTACTTCCATCTGGCCTCTCTAATTGATTTCCCCCTCTTCCACAATAAATGTATTTAGGCCTTTTGCTCCACCTTCCCAAGGCCTTCGCACGATTTTTGCTTTCACTAGCTTCGCCTGGCCCTCTTGTAATACAATGAATGGTCCCTGCCGAACCATCATTTACTCTTCCCGAGGGTCTTTCCCTATCTTCGCTAGGGCCAGCTCTACCTGATTCTTCTCTTCTTATGAATTTCCTCAAGTAGCCCTGTTTGATCAACCTCTCGATCTCCTCCATCAACTGCCTACAATCATTGGTATTATGACCATGAGTATCATGAAAGAGGCAGTATTTGTTCTAATTTCTTTTTTCTGGAGGAGCAACCATTGGTTTGGGGCGAGCCCATATATTTTGCTCTTTGAAAGTTGCGAAGACTTCGGCTGGACTGGCATTGAGGGGGGTGAATTTGCTAGGGTCGAAGCTGGATCATGATTGGTTATTTCTTCCCCTCCTTCGTCCGCCAGTTGGCCTTTCATCTCGCTTTTCTTCCGCCTTCTTTTCTCACTTCGCCTTCGGCTCTTCCCTAGGAATGATCTCCATTCCTCTCTACTTTGCCATCTAGTTTAAGGCTAGAGCGTCATCTTGTCGTACATACTTTTGGGCCAATGCCATTGCATCCTCCAGGGTACGAGGAGCATGACGGCAAAGGGCTTTGAGAAAATCCATGTGAGAGGTTCCATTCTGCAGCGCTTCCACTACTCGAGCTTGGTCTAAGTGCATCACTTTCAACACTTCTCGATTGAATCGAGCCATGTAATCCCTTAAGGACTCATTCTCCCTTTGCACCACCGTTTCCAAATACTGAGTTTTTCGCTCCACCGGAATACTAGAAGCGAATAGATGCATAAAGGATCTGGCCAGCTCCATGAAAGAACGGATACTTCTCTCTTCTAAGCTATTAAACCACCTTGTTGCAGCTCCTTCCAAGGATCCCCTAAACACTCTACATAGAGCCTCATCATCCGCCGTCTGCAATTCTACTGCATGCTTGTAGTTCATGACATGGACCCTGGGATCGGTTTCCCCATTATACTTTTTCAACACCGGCGGTTTAAACTTGCTGGGCATAGCGTATTCCCTGATGGATCTGGTAAAAGGAGACTTCAGGGTGAGCTTTAGGGTGGTATCCATGGTTTTCTCGTCATAACCTTGATTCATCTCTTCTAAAAACTTATTCACCGCATCTCTCACTTCCTCTTCCTTCTTTCTGCGGCTGTTGCCACTAACTGGTGATCTTTTGCTTCGAACCCTCGAGGGGTGACTAGTAACAGAATACTCCCATCTATCCTGTTCTCTTCCTCTCGGGCTTTTTCTTTTTTCGTACTTTGGTTCTTTGTACTCACACTTCCCCTTTTTTCTTTCATTCGCCCCGTTCCGTATTATTTGCATGAAAATTTTTTCCATGCAAAAACTTACGTTCACTGTCTGGGAGCGAAGCTTGCGTACTCCCTTCTTCTTCGGTCGAACTCTCATCTCCTCCATGACGCTCTTCCGTCCTCCCCTCCACATTTCCACCCAAGTGGACCAATTGTTCTTCATTAACCCCTAGGGAAGGTTGAACCCCTGGGGCTCCCTGGGATTGCTTCTCATACTCCAGGGTTCGAGCAACATTCCTTCTCGGAGTAGCTTCTGGAACAGCGACAAGGGTCTGTGCCTGGGGAGTCTGTTGCTGGGAGCTCCTTACAAAAGCAGCTATAGTATTAATAAACTGTAATGCAGGAGCTAAGTCTAGATTTGGGAGGCTCAGAGGGGTTTGGCTAGACCCAGCTGTGTTTTGTTAAGAGATAAGGAGTTGGAGGGACGTGTTTAGCTCAATAGGAGTTGCTAGAGGAGGATCAGTAGTTGTTAGAAGGGAATGTCTAGGATTTGAGGGAGTTGAAGATTCAGGATCATCATGGTTCGTTATTATGGTAATCTTCTTTCACAGGCAAAATGAAAGTAAAATGCAAAGTTGAGAGAAAGATCAGCTCGCGTTCCCCACAGACGGCGCCAATTTGATCAGGCTTGATCAGTATGAAAAGGAATGGGCTGGATCTACTTTTCTTGGACTTGGGCCTGATGCCTGAGCCTGATGCCTGCGAAGGAGAAGAGAAAGGATCAGAGAGGTGCCAGGCCTTTTGCCTAGCTTTAACCCTCCGACGGTCAAGTTAGTCCTTTTTTCAGAGTATTTTAGTGAAAGAAAAGGGATGAGAGAATGCAGAGTTTCAACTACCTGTGCTTAGGCTTTCCTTTCCCTTTTGTATGATTTTTTGGGTTAGGTACGTCTGACACCTTTCTTTTGAGGAAGGACATCCTCTGTCATTCGACCATGCTGGTTGGTGAAAGTTGGTAGCAGGCGCATGTCCCTTGTCCCATCCCTGGGGATGTCTGGTAATGGGGGTGTCAGGGCATGGTGTAGATTGTCTAAGGATTGATCCTCCTGCTGGATGACTGGACATGTCATCAGAGGGCTTCGGCCCTTACTTGCTCAGCAAGTCATCCGGCTGGCGAAGGAGGGGAGTGGCACCTAGTCCGAAGGCCTTTGGACTTGGATCGTTCGAGGGTCCGGCCAATAGGCCCTGTCTCCGTTTATCAGTCTCTGAAGGCTTTGCAATGGGCTTGGGCTACAGGAGGGTCCAAGCCTCTCTTGAGTGCCACTTTCATCCCTCATCAACTTGAATTCAACAAATGTCAGCAAATTAAATTGAAAAATAAATGAGTTTAATGAGCTTAATATATATAGAGAAATTGAAATGGAAATGAATTTATTGTGATGATTCAAATTGCATTAAAGGAAAATATTGACAAAGGCAAGAAATAGAAATATTGACAGTGGATTGAAAAGAAAAATGTAACTGCAACACTAACAAGAGCTTGAAAATAAAATGCTTGAAAAGAAAATGAATAACAAAAATTGATTGCTTTGAAAAGAAATGAAATGCTTGAGTTGCTGAAAGATTTACTGTAGCTTTGGATAGTTTTTAGAGTGATTGTCCATCCCTCTACCTTGGTCAGTTCCTCTCTTCTATAGTCTTTTTCTATAACTTCCAATTAAGCCACTTTCTTCCCACTAAGAAAAGTGAGGAATAAAATTATATTCAACTTTTTCCCTCGCAATCCTTGATATGCTCACTCCTATATACTCATTATCCCACATTTTTAGCTCCTTGATCTTTTTATTTGCCACTTCATCAATAAACAGAAAATTTTTCCGAGTTAAGTCTAATTCTTGAATAAAAATGGTTTGGACTTCACGTTATGAGCCCAATTTAATTTTGGGCCAAATAATAGTATTTCAAACTTAACATGTGAAATTGGTCTCATACATAACTTTTAGTACAAGGTTTTGCTATGAATAAAATGGAGAACAATAAAAATAAAGAATATAAAGAAGAAAATAATTTTCTAGATTATCCATTTAATAGTATTAGACCCCTTATATAGAGTACAAAAGAGAAAGAAATAGGAAATTTTTATAATAAAAAAAATACAATCAATATTAATATGGAAACTAGAATATTCATGTATATGAAAAGATATCAATCAAATCTTATAATATATTATAACACTCTTTCTTGATATCTTTTATAAAGAATATGCCTTGTCAAAATCTTACTAAGGAAAAAATGTTAGTGAAGGAAAAAAAGTACATTATTGTTGTAGAGATTTGCACCATAACACTGCCTCATTAAAAGCCTTGTCAAGAAAACCTAGTGGGATAAAACCTAGGTTAAAGGAAAAAAGAGTACAATATATCAAAATCTCCCCCTCATGAAAATATGATTTTTATCGAATATCTCTTAATCAGCGTATGCCAATTTTGTTGACTAACTTTTCAAATGTGATTATAGGGATTGCTTTTGTAAACAAATCTATCAAGTTATATTCACATATAATAATTTATTTATAGTACTCTCTTAAATATTACTTGCACTATGAATATGCCTCATTAAAAACCTTGCTAGAAAATCCAGTGGGAAAAAACTTAACTAAGAAAAAAAAGTACATTTCATCCACTATTTTGTTATTGCACAGATTGTCTCATTAAAACTTTTATCTAAGAAAACCCTGTGGTACAAAAACTTAACTAAAGAAAAAGAGTACAATCATATACTAATTCGCTCCCCCCTGATGAGAACAGATTTTAACACGGCGTATGCTAATTGATGAAACAATGTCGTTTAAATACCATATTAGGTAAAAACTTAATATATAAGTTTGTTAGATTGTCACTTAAGCGAATTTGGTGGATATCTCTTCTAGAGCTTATGTATATACAAGAATTTGGGTGAAATTTATATCTATTTCGTTACCCTTGATAAAACCACATTTAATTTGTGCAATACAAATTACATTATTATCAAAATATAATGGGAGTATCTTTTAGTGAGGTACTTTAAGACCATAAAAATCTTTATAAAATTATAGTACTATCATAAGTGAATACATAGCTAGTCTAATATCTACCATAACGGAGACTAAGTTAATAATCAATATTCATATATAGACCAATTTCAAATATGAATCATAATATTAATAGTTTATTGAAGATAACTTTTTACACCACTCTAATATCTCTTAGTAGGTGCAGAGCTATACCTAACTAGGAATTTTTCTTACAAATGCAATTTCAGACTTGATGCAATTTGCAATATATATGAGTGTCCCTATAGCACTTATATATGGTATTTCAAGACCAAATATGTCTTTGTTATCTTATTTAGGTTTAAAAGAGTATCTCTTCACTTTAAGTGAGACGACCACCGCTGGTATGCTTAAGGGAAAAGTTTTATCCATACAAAATTACTTAAATACATTTTTCACATAAGTAGACTGGTGTATTATGACTCCTTGATAATCGATCTGCAGGCCAATATAAAATTTCATTAAATTTTTCATTTCGAACTTACTTTTTAAATAGATACATACTTCTTTAAGTTATTTAGGAGTCACACTGATATTTAAATCATCAATATATATTGCAACAATAACATTTACCATTCTATGGTCTTTTATAAATACAAATGGACATAGTGCATTATTCACATATCTTTCTTTCAATAAAAATTTACTCAAATAATTACACTACATGTTCATATTGCTTTAATCTATATAAGGACTTTTGCAATTTGATGAAATATATGTCACTTGTTTAATGTATATTGATTTCTGATATCTCTAGTCATTCTGGAACTCATATAAATATCATTTTCATAAGGCATATATCAAGCATTTCTTTAACTGTCATACTAATCAAATAATAGAATATGATCATTTTCATAATAAGAGAATTATTTTTCACATAATTAATAATAGAACAAGTGTAGTTCTACTTTAATTGTCTCTTTCCATTATGATTAATTATGTTTATGCTACTATTCAATTATACTTATAAATTCTGGATCCAGATTTTATCTTGAACCAGCAAGAGCTACTGCTGAGACAAATTCATTATTGATGATAGTTAAATTTCTATCAACTCTTTCTCTTATATTACAAAAATAATTGAGATCTCATGGTTTTCATTTATATGATAATCAACTCCAGAAGCTATATCTAGAAGATCTAATTGTTCCATTGTCTCAGTCTGTGTCTCATAATTGACTATAGCTCTTTGACTGAGATCTTCCTCATCAGGAGATTTTATGAGTAATGCTACTTTTCTTTTTCGCAGATTTTTGTCTTTAGTTCCAATTTACTATCCACGCTTTTGGCATGTAGTGAGATTGATTAATTTTCTATTTGCAATTGGAACCACAACCCTTACTGGGGTATTAGTAGCTGTAATATGAGACTTAGCCACTCTTTTAGCATCTATAAATGCATTTGGCAGTTAAGTTGCAATTTATTATAACTGTGTTATTTTGTGAACTTCTGGTTCACTCTAACTTGTACGTGGATCAAAATTATTTAAAGACTTTTCCTTCCAATAAATTTCTCGATATTTTTTAGAACTGCAGATACTTTTCTCCCCCTAATATTAAGAAATGCGCCTCATCAAAATAAATTCTTAGTCTTTTTTGTGGACCTACTATCGCACATTGATATAGTGATATTAATATATTCATGGCACAATTAAAAATTTACGAATCATGTCCTTGTACAAGTTTCAAAGAAGAGTATGTATCATATACATAATGGCATTCATGCCAAACTTTTAAGATTTAATTATTAAACTATAAGTTTAATGCTTGAACTACAGGTTCAAGTAGTATATTGTGCATGTATACTAGGGATAAAATAATAATGAAATAAATCATTATAATATACAACTTGTAAAATCCTTACAAATTACTCTTTTAGGGAGTTTACATGAAATCACTAATATTGAGTTGTGTCTTCTATATGAATTATTATTCTTTCATAATTTTTATGATTTACTAAATAATTTAGAACATTCACTCTATGGAATGCAATTGTATTAGTAGGCATTGTTTGATGATTTCTCATTAGCAATTATTCTTTGCAATCACTAGGAGACAAATAATATTTGTAAATTTTCAGTTTTTATACTGCTATTACAGGAGCATGTAATGTATCATAATATCTTTCACAAAGATAAAAACACATTTGTAAGAAACAACTCAATATAAATCATTGATTTAAAATCAATGCAAAAACACTTAATAAATAATTCACCAACACTTTAAACTAGTGTTTAAATTGAAAACATAAATCAAACTAAGGTAACTAAAAGAAACACATAATTTAGGCATTTACATTGCCATCACTAATCAAATGATCAATTTTTCCTTCAGGATTCTCAAAGAAATTTGACACATCTAAATGTGTGACATCAATAGAGTCATCACCAAAAACATCATCATTTTCTGCAAAATTTGCTTCTACATTCTTGTCTTTCTTTTTTTTTAAGGACTTTTGATAGAGATCAGCAATATGCTTTGACATACAATAGTGATGAGACCAATGCCCTTTCATGCCACATCGATAGCATTGATTTTTTATAATTTTGCTTTGATCCATTATTCTCTTTCTCTTCATGATTTTTTCACTTCTGGTGGAAAAATGCATTATTATTTCTATGATCATCACGATTGCTATTATTATGATTTCGGCCATAACCTCGACCACGTCCTCGACCACAATTATGTTTTCATCCTCTTCCTTGTCTAATATTATTATATGTTGTCTCATTCACTTCAGGGAATCAAGTAGAACCAGTTGGACGAGTTTTATGATTTTTCAATAAGAGCTCATTATTTTGCTCAGCAACAAGAAAACATGAAATTAATTCAGAATATTTCTTAAAACCTTTTTCTCAATATTGCTGCTGCAGAAGCATATTCGAGGGATGAAAAGTAGTAAATGTCTTCTCTAATATATCATGATCAGTAATATTTTCTTCACATAATTTCAATTTAGAACTAATTCTGAAAACTGCAGAATTATGTTCACTTACAGTTTTAAAATTTTGCAATTGTAAATGCATCCATTCATAATGAGTCTTTGGAAAGATAACTGATTTATGATGGTCATATCTCTCTTTCAAATTATTCCAAAGGATTAATGGATTTTTACCTGTCAAATATTCAAGTTTCAATCGTTCATGAAGACGATGATGAAGGAAAATCATCGCCTTGGCGCGATTTTGTTGAGATTATTGATTTTCATCTTTGATTGTGTCTCAAAGACCCATAGCATCCAGATGTATTTCAGCATCTAGTATCTATAACAAATAATTCTTGCCCCATGATGTCAATGGCCACAAATTCGAGTTTTGTCAAATTCGATATTGTCTATACAAAAATAAGTAATATGTCAATTCGTATTATAATTAAATCAGTCTTTTAAAGAATTGTAGACAATGCATTTATTTTTTTAAGAATATAAAATACTTCTTTAATGAATTGGGATACTAAATTTTAGGATACTTAGTTCTTTAGGAATTTAGGCAAAAAATTTTCAGGAATTTATATTTTAGTTGTTTAGTTAATTAGTTTTTCAGGAACTATAAATAATACTAGTTTTTTCAAGAACTAGAATTTGAAATATAGATAGTTATTTATTTAATTAATTCTTCAGGAACTATAAATAATACTAGTTTTTTCAGAAACTATAATTTAGAATATAATACTAGTTTTTAGGAACTATAATTTACTTAATGAGAATTAAATAACATTAAATAATAATTTTTTTTCATAAAAATGATGATTAAATTATTATTAAAATAATAACAATATATAACAAGAAACGAAAACATATGTATAAAACAAAACAAAAACGTTTTCATAATAATATAATATGATAACATTTATTTTATATGGTAACAAAACAAAAACTGATTCATAATAATAAAAAAAAAATATTTTGCATGTTAATATAAAAAAAAAATTCATATCAAATAATAAAAAAAAACGATTTCAGTGTTGGGAAAAAAATATATATATGCAAAGTTTTTATACCCACATCAAAAAGCATAAAAAATATATATATTTAATTTCATTGACACAATAAAATAAATATATCTCGAACATATATACGTATTAAGCCATAGGCATATATTTTTTTGAGAATATATATGATTCATATGTCATTCGAGATGAGAAAAAAATACCTTAAAAAAGCTTTAAAAAAAATAGTATAACAAATTCATACTGATAACGTTTTATAAATATAATAAAAAAGAACAAGAATAAAAAATATAGAGAAGAAAATAGTTTTAGAGATCATCCATTCAATAGTATTAGACCCTTTATATGGAGTATAAAAGAGAAATAAATAGGAAACTTTTATAATAAGAAAAATACAATCAATACTAACATAAAAATTAAAATATCCATATATATAAAAAGATATCAATCAAATCTTATAATATATTATATTAAGTTTAACTTTAATTTAATCCATATATATATATATATATATATATATATATATATATATATAATAAAACAGATAATAAAAAATAAAGTAATTGATTATGGGATTCGAACTGAAAAGAGCGTGTTTTCCAATTTGCACAATATAAATGCACAGTTAGAAAACATATTAAAATAGTTTTTCATATATTAGTTTAATTTTAGAAAAATTGAAAACTGGAGTTTTATTTTCTTATTTGGAAAATTTTTATAAACAATCATCAAATTCTCTGTTTTCTAATTTTCTTAGAATAATTTTTTGAAAATGGGTTTTGTTTTCCACAACTAAACAACACCTTGATTTTCAAATAAACTTAAATACTGACTGTATGCTATAATCACTTCATAATTCCCTTTTTAGAATGAATTTTAAAAGGGGTAAAGGCACATTTTAGTCCCTGTGATTTTTTTTAGATGTTCAATATGACCTTTTATATATTTTTGGGTTCAATTTAAACCATCACCTTTTATTTTTGGCCAATCTTTTTTTTTTTAAGTAATTTTTATACTAAAATGATATTTTTTTAATTTTGTGACAACCATTGATTTATAAGGAAAAAAAAAAAAAAAGACAAATTTCAAATTGATTAGTGATTATTTTCAAATTGTCTAATTAATTTTGTGACATAATTAAAATAATATTTTTTTTAACTGTTAGGTCATTGGATAAATGCAATAATTCACGAAAACAGGATATCCAACTATAGAAAATTAATAAACAACATGAACAAGAGACAGTTGCTTCTTAATCTTTATATATGTATTTTTTATATTATATTCTTCTTTTTTATATTCTTATTTTATTATTCTATTTTTTTATTATTTTATTTTATAGATAACTAGTATTATATAGATAGTTATATAGAAAATAAATTTTAACAATAGGAATATATATTATAACTATATATCATTTTTTAATTTATAACTTATTTTTTTATATAAAAGATAAATTATACTGTGTGTATATATATATGTGTGTGTGTGAGAAAAACTATTTCTAAATAATTATTTTTAAAGAAAAATAAAAAATATAAATGGGTATTCATTGTTCATTTTGAGCGAAACGAGTGACGCAACAAATAAAAAAATAATGTTGATGGAATGGATACAGATAGTAGAAAACCTGTTGCATACTTTGCTTCGTTGCCATTCTTATTTTCAGGGTTGATTTGCAAGTGGGTGTGTACCTAATTGATATAAACATAACAGAGTGTACAATTTTAATTATTGTAGACTTGTTGATATAAACGTGCAAACAAAAATGGAAGTGGCGTACCACACTTTATTTTTTATTTTCCTTTTGACTGCTTTTTCATCCTAGTCAACTAAAATCACTCCTAATTGGTAAATGGTACCCTCAATATTGCTTGTTGGTGGTTGTTTGCTATTTATAAATATCTGACGTAAATTAATGATATCGAATCATTCATTAATTATAGTATTATTAATTGACGTGATTTATTTTTATTGGATTAATTTATGAGTAATTTAGTATCATTAATTTATTTATTATATTTTTATTAGTTTAGTTTATGAATGACGTAATAAATTCAGTTTACCTAAAAATTATATATAAGATAATCATGTCTCTTGATGTTTAAGAATTATATGCACAATCGTGATATGGATAATGGTTGATTAATAGATTGTAAAATCTCATGTCAATCTCATCTAGCGTGGCTATTCAACCATTTAATCTAATAAGCATCAAGCGTCTATATATTTGTTTTTTCATTGCTATATAAGTAGTTTTCACTACTTCCACTCGATTAGTTACCAACTAACTAGGAAGACAAACAGAGGTCATAAATTTTCTGAATTAATGTGGTCCAAGCGAGAAGCCCTATTACTATGAACATACTTTAAGAACTTATGCTAGGTGAAGCTACTATTCTCCATACTAAGAAAAGTTTATTTAGCAAATATTTTAAAGGCCAATATTTTAAATAAATGAAAGTGGGATAAACACTACACAACATCATAAATAAGAATACTATTATTATTATTTTAGATGAGTAAAATTATAAATATTTATATTACTAGTATTACTCTAGGCCATATTATATCAACAATAATACCATAGATCTAATTTTATAAATTTTAAGTTCTCTAGTTGAAGAAAACAACTGTGATATGAACATATTTTTTGTGGAAAACAAATTTCTTTTTTTAATAAATGAACAAGTTCTCTAAGGTTTTTTTTTTTTTATTTATAGAAAATGAAAATGGAAACGAAAAATAGAAAATTATTTTCTGCAAGTAAACAAGTCCCTAATTGTTGTAGAGCTGATCTGGTGCAAAATAATAATTATATTGACGTTTGTTGGAGTAAAGTGCTAGACTCCAAATCATATTTGTTTAATTTCAAAATCTAAATCAACTAATTTATTTTTTCCACACAAATTTTTTCTTTACATAATACTATTATGTAAAATATAATAATGTAAAAATATTTTAAGAAATCATACACAGAGACCAAACTAATGAGAAAGATAATCATACTTTATATTGGATATTATTAGATTAAATAAAGGTAAAACAAAAGATGGAATAAATATAATGGTCCTATATATAATTATTTTCCTTGTTAGAGAATTGTAAAATTATTGATTTTGAGTTCAAATTTACCTAATTTTTAGTCTATAATAATGTTAATAATGGTAATATTTTATCCTTTAATTAAGGTTTTTTGGTTGAAAGTAGATTAACCGAGAGTGGATTAGAGGTTTGGCCTACCATATGGATAGCGTAGTATGTGCATGTGGGATATAAAGTTTAAAGTGCCTCTTTTCGATACTAAGTCTTTTTTTTTTGATCTCTATATAGTGTTTGTGTGTTTATTCATTTAAAAAAATATATAGAGTATTGCAATGACCTTATTATGAACAAATTTTCTATATTAATATATTAATAATAATTTTTTCTTATCCTAAAAAAAAGTTCTTTATAATTTATCCAAAAGTTTTAAATTTTAAATATTTTATTATATTATGATTATAGAATATGTATTATTACAGAATATGTTTATAAGTGTCCATGTTACATATTTATTATGATTTATTTATTACTTTTTTTAACATTAATTTACTTCTTAAAACTTAAAAAGAATATAAAATTTAATGAGATGATATGCTTTCATGTTAATAAAACAACACAACCTTACTTTGCTTAAACGAACGAAAGAATTAGATTAGAGGATGATAGTGGGAATCTGGAATAAATTGTAAAATGAAAAACATAGTATAAATTTCAGCACAGCATACACTGAGAACTTCAAAATCTTTTAGTTGCAGTTTGGACCTGGCTAACTTCAGGATTTGTACACAAATAATATCAAATATATGCTTACTCTAGCAACTATTTACATAAAGAATATGTGCACCTCATTAATATACAGTACATCATTCCAGGGTAGGCCTAGAAAATGGTACAGGCAGGACCCTTTTCAAACCAGTCAAAAACTTTCCCTCTAGTTTAATCCTGTTCTATTTTTTAAAGCCTGTTAACCTGCTAAGAGTTATCTCATCCAATGACTCTGGCAGATAAGCTCGAGTTCTTGCTGCTAGTTCTTGCGCCACGAAACGCATGGAAGGTCGTTCCTCTGGAGTTGTACGTGTGCATGCTAAGGCAACCTGAACTACAAAAACAACCTCCTCTGCCAATTGACCTGTAGGAGATGGAAGCCGTTGGTCTAGCACATCCTTTAGGAACAAGTCTGGATCATCTGACATTGATGGTTTTGGTGACAATATTGAAGATAAGAGCTCTCCTGGGTGCCCTCCCATCATAACTTCCAGTGCCACCACTCCAAAGCTATAAACATCGCACTTGTCTGTGACTTGCATTGTAAGCGCCAGCTCTGCACATTATTGAGCCAGAAAAAAAAAGTCAAAATCAGAAGCATTTAGCTACTGAGATGGGGGCAAAAGATTCGGCAAAATGCAAGTAATTGTGGTTTCTTTGGTAAAAGGGGAGGCAGCATCTTAGCATTATAAGGAAAGCTTTCAGGGAAGTGTTGCAAAATTGCTCCATTTCCTACATGCTATATATGTTGCCCATTACTGTATTATCAAAGGCTAACAAGATAATCTTTGGACTAGTAACTCATTAATTAAATGCTTGCCTATAGTGCATGAGGTCAAGGACTCGAACTTTGGCATTCCCGTTCCCTCTTCTCAAAAACAGATTGAAATCTTGTCCAAGAATTTAAATTTTTCAAGGAATATAAGCATTTCTAAATTGTATTTCAAAACATCTATAGTGACAATAACAAGAATGTATAACTTGAATTATTAGTTACCTGGGGCCATGTAGCCATATGAACCAGCAACTGCAGTCCAGTTGGATGAATCTGCATTCAACAATCTTGCTGTGCCAAAATCTGAGAGCCGAGGCTCAAAATCTGACTCGAGCAAAATATTATTCATAGATATGTCCCTATGAACAATTGGTGGAGAGCAATCATGGTGCAAGTAGGCAACTGCATGAGCCACTCCTTGCACAATCTTCACCCTTGCAGCCCAACCAAGGTCCATTTCACCTTCCACTCCATACAATACTTTTCCCAAACTTCCTCTCTCAACATACTCATAAACCAAGTGCAAGCAGCCTCTCCTAGAGCAATACCCATAAAGCTTGATGATGTTTCGATGCCTAATTTCTGTCAACATTCGAATCTCATTCTCAAAACTCCGGAGATTTATTGCTGGAATATCACTTGAATCTGACATATTAAATTTCTTGACTGCAACAACTTGACCTGTTGCCAATATAGCTTTGTAAACGCTTCCAAATCCTCCTCTTCCAATGCAGTATTTCTCATTAAAGTCATCAGTAGCCTTAACAATATCCCCAAATGTGAATTTTCCTTCTCTTTCCCATATCATCGACTCAGAACTCTCACATTTATTAATACCTTTGATCTGTTCATCATGGAATTCGGTCTTGCGACGAGATATTAGGACTACAACAACAATTACTGTTGTCGCTGATAAGACACAAATTGGAACGACGACACCAATAAGAACCCTTTTGTTATACTTCGAGGATTTGCCATTTGATGTTAGTGGATTGCATGGAGATAAGCCTTCTACCTTTCCACATAAGTCTGAGTTCCCAGCGAAAGCTTTTGCAGATGCATTTTGGAACATGCCACCAGTTGGGATAGGTCCTGTCAACTTATTATTGGAGAAATCAATAGAACGCAAACTAACCATGCCAGATAATGCTGCTGGAATTTTTCCTGAAAGACTATTGTGTGAGACATTGAGATTTTCCAACAATGTAAGCTTTGCTAGATTATCAGGTATTGTTCCTGAGAATGAATTGCTGCTGAGATCCAACAAGTACTGCAGTGAGTTTAAGTTGCCCAGTTGAAAAGGTATTTCACCTGATAGATTGTTGTGGCTCAAATCCAGGCTTGATAACTTCTCACAATTCCCAAGCTCTTCTGGTATGTTTCCAGACAGCTTGTTATCAGATAAATCAAGAGATTCAAGATTTGACAAATTGCCCAAACTCTGAGGGACAGCTCCTGTCAAATGATTGTTGCTCAAGTTGAGCCTGAATAACATGCTCAGATTTTCCAGTTCAAGGGGAATCATCCCACTCAAATCATTTGAGTCCAGAGTTAAAACACCCAACTGGGTCAACTTCCCAAGCTCAGTCGGGATTTCACCAGAAATTCTATTTTTATCCATCTGTAAATTGGTGAGATTTTCGCATTCTCCCCAAACAGGTGAGATTTCACCAATAAACTGATTTGCACTAAGAGAAATGAAGACAAGTTCTGGATGAACTCCAAAGGCATCAGTGATATTTCCTGTGAACTGGTTCGCATCCAACCGAACTCTGGTTAAGCTTGAGCAATTCCTCAAGCAGGTAGGTAATGACCCAGTAAAATTGTTGCCATTAACTGTAAGTTGTTCAAGAGCCAAACCACTACAGAGTTCAGGTGGCAATTCTCCAGAGAAGCTGTTGTTTGAAAAGCTAGCATATTTCAGAGAACTGTACTTGCCAAGATCACTTGGGATGCTACCAGAGAAATTATTAGTGAACAGATTGATCGACTCTAGAGAACTAAGACGCGAAATGGTATCTGGCAACTCCCCATGCATTTGGTTATTGCTGAGATCTAGAGTTATTAGGGAGGTCATATTTCCAATATCAGGTGGAATTATTCCACTGATATTGTTAGAGAAAAGATTCACGGTTTGAAGATTTGTGAGATTCCACAATGTTCGAGGAATAGGTCCTGAAAGTTGGTTTCCTGAAAGGTCTAGACTTTGCAAATAATTCAAATTTCCAATCTCATGGGGAATCAAACCGGAGAGTGTATTATTATAGAGGAAAATAATATTGAGATTTGTCAATTGTCCGATTTCTGAGGGAATATTTCCAGACAACAAATTATTTTGAAGTTGCAAAGAGAGCAATTCAGTCCAATTGGTGAAAAGATAAGGTGATATCTCACCTGTGAGAAAGTTATCAGATAGACCCAGATCGACCATTTTTCTCATATTGGACAAGGACACAGGCAATTCCCCACTTAGTTGATTCAAGGCCAGCGCCAAGTAAGTGAGGTTAGTACAAAGGCCAAGCTCAGCAGGAATTGTCGAATTTAAGGCATTCATTCGAAGATCAAGTACTTCCAAATTCCTGAGCTGGCCAAAAGCAGATGAAATGCTCCCTACGAGTGAATTATTATACAACTCCATAATTTCAAGACTAGACAACAAACCAATACTTTCAGGAATCTGACCACTAAACTTATTATTTGCTAGACGAAGATGTTTGAGATTGGAAAGCTTGGAAATGTTCAATGATAATGGTCCTTGGAACAAATTGTCAGTGAGATTGAAATATTCAATCTTTCCTAGATTGGTATATGCCCATTCCCGTATGTTGCCGGTTAACTTATTGGATGACAAATCCAGAAAGGTCAAGTTCTGGCAATTCGATATGAAATCAGGGAATCCTAAAGTAAGTTCATTGAAAAAAAGGCTAAGATGCATCAATGAAGGCATACTTGAAAATTTAGACCAATCAGGGGTTTCCAAGAAGTTTGCTCCAAGGTCCAAGTACCATACCTTTTGAAGGTTGCTAATCTGATAAGGAACGGTACCGTTGAGATTGTTGCTAAAAAGAGAAAGAAATTGAAGCTCTGTTAATCTCCCAATCTCCACAGGTATGTTGCCAGTGAAATAGTTGTTGCTCAAATCCAAGTAAGCGAGCTTGGAGATGCTACCAATAGCTGATGGTATCATTCCTTCGATACTGTTATTCTGCAGGTCAAAGCTGGTGATGTTTTCAAATGAAGAGAAGCTGAATTGGGTGAGTGTTCCAGTAATGTTTAGATTGGAGAGGTTTATTTTGGAGATTGATCCAGTGGTGTCGCAGGAAATGGCAGTCCAGTTGCAAAGGTTTTTGAGATTGGCGAGGGACCATGAATTGAGAAAAGAAGGTGAAGAAGATAAGCTGCTCCTCCATTTGATGAGAGCTTCAGCTTGTGTTCTTGGCGATGAGTTAATCTGTAATGGAAGCAAAGAAAACAGCAAGAGAAAATGGAAGAGAAGTGAAAGCTTGTGAGTTGAACTCATGTTTAGCTACTTGAGTTCTAGATGATACTGGGCTATAATCTTACATAGAAAAGGAGGCAAAGATGTCAAAACTGTAATAATTAGGTAAATATTTTAGGCCATAACACTTCAATTCATAGAATGATCAAAGTTTATATATGCAGTGGACCTTAAAATTTCTGGGGAGAAAAGAGTAATATAACAGCTAAAAGTCTAAAACCACTGATACCTAACTTTACTTTTAAATTGGACTTCAGAAAAGGTAAACAACGCAACTAGGAGTATATAATCCATTGTTAAATTAACTTGTCCTCTTCAGTAATTGACTTTAAAGATGTAGATCAAATTCAACTATTATATATTACTTATATATAACTCCCATTTCTCTTTCATATAAATGTGCTGCAGTTTCTGGGTAGGAGTTGCTGGATTACTTTGTCAACGGGTATCAATATTTGGTGTGAACTCTTCGACTTTCTGACTGAACTTCAAGTTAAAGTTTACAGCTTTCACTGAGTTGGCTAAATAAATACTCCCAAAAAGATTTTTCAATATTCTTTTTTAAGATGTCCATTGTATCCTAAAAATAAATATAGGTATTTATTCATTATATTCTTATTAATTAGAAGATGTATATTTTTAAAATTAATAATAAAAATAGCAATAAATTAATATATGTAAAGGTGTAAATGAAAAAATATATTCTCTTCGTTTCATAATATTTATCATTTTAGAGAAAATTTTTTGTTCTAATTTATATGTCGTTTTAAAATTTTAAAAAAGTATTTATTATTTTTATTCAATTTTATCTTTCATTTATTATTCACTAAATATTTTGCATTAATTATTTTTGTTTCTTTATATCAAAAACACTAAAGGATATTTCAGACTTTTTATCTTAAAATTATGACAATTTAATAACTTTATTAATTTATGTGCCAAAATTTTAAACGACAAATATTATAATAGAGAGAGTAATAAAATTTATGAGTTGGCAAGTAATTAAAAACGTTTTCTTAGATTGTGTGGGAAAAAAAAAGTGGACGACCTTTTTAAGACAAATAGAATATTATATTCTATTGTGTACTAGTAGGGGGACCAATCACTTGGTAGAGGAATACATATATATATATATGTATAAGCTACCTGCGACATGTTTAACTATATAAATTAGTTTTTGCCAACCTATAATTATTATATATTAAGAGGTATACCCAGTCAAGGCCACTAAAATTAATTAGGTTTTCTTTTTCACACTTCTTTTCTTTTTTAGTTTAATTATGAAACACCCTGAATTTTCATTTATTTTATAAAATTCTATTTTCGTACGGAAACATATTATATTATTATTTTCCTTATTAAAATAAGAATTGAAATTATATTTTATTAAATTATAAATATTCATATTATTTGAATATGTATTATTAATGGTAAATTTATTGCAATATTATATATGTATATTATTATGATAATGTTAATGTGGATTTTTGAAGAATTGTATTTTGGATTGTATTATTTGAGTATTAATAAAGGTATTAATTAATATTATAAGTTTGATTATAGTATTTTTATTGGATATTTGGATTTTCGTTATAATTACTATTATTATGAATTATTATTGGTAATTTGTATATATATATATGTGTGTAGTGCTATATTTATATATATATATATATATATATATATATATATGGGTGTTAAGGAAGGAGAAGAAAGAGGGGTGGCTGTCACGTGGGGAAGGAGAGGAAACAAAAGAAATAAAGGAAAGGAGAAGTGGCAGAGGAGGAAGACGGAGAGAGAAGAAGAGAGAGAGGAAAGAGAGCAGCTAGTGGTTTTTTGGCTATAATTTTGTCACCCGACCTCCGATTAATGCACTGCCAGTTGAGTTAGAAAGCTAACATTCAGACAAAGCCAACGGGACTAAAATCACTCTGATCAGATACCTGACGGTGCTGGACGCGTGTCCCAAAGTTCACTGTGGCGAATTCCGGTGAACTCCAACGACTGAAAATTCAAACGGCCATATCTCTCTCATCCGAGCTCCGATTCAAGCGATTCAAGATGCGTTGGAATCCTCTCTTCACCAGCTTCAATTTGATATCAAGTTTGAAAATTTTCATTAACCAGAGAAAGAGATCGGAGGATGCGATGCCAAAACTTTGAAGCTCGATTTCCGGCAATCGACGGCAAGTGAGGGAGAGTGAATGGTATGTCTGTGCTCCTGATGTCGAGACAAGTGATTTGGTATAAGTTTTGACATCTAAGACCACCATCCACGGTGGCGCGTGGCCGAACGATTGTGGCACTAGCGGGCTTCCGGCGACGCTCCAGCAACCTCAACTCAGCAGCTTCATCTCATCATTTTGGTGTGATCCTCAATGTTTGTACGATTGAATTTTGCGAGGGTCAACCCGGATCCCTTGAATTTCAATTATTCTTGAGTTATATTTATTAGATTTTAGTTAGTATTTAATGAATTGATAAGTTGGAATTTCTTATTGAGTTATGATGATGATTGTGAGTCGGGTGGACCAGGAGGGATCTCTGGAGTGTATTAGGTTGTGCGGACTGTTGAGGTTATTTTAGAAGTGTTATGTTTTGTTGACTTTGGGTAATATTCTAGTTAAGTGAGATGTTGCTGTAATTTCAGCAAGGATCTCAATAGTCTGTCACCTGTGTATTGGGAAGTGAGTCGTTCTTATTCTAATGATATTATTTGTTATTCAGAGTCTATGCCTCTGGCTTCTGTCGTCAAGATCGCACTTCCGAGAGAAGTTAGTCGGACGTGTCATCAACTAGGTGAGTGATACTCACTGATATATTATCCTATTTCCATTTCATATGCATTGCTGTGTGTATATATATACGTATATTATGCATTACTATTGCATCTATAAGCATGTGACATTTGACTGTGAGTGATGAATTGATATTCTGTATTATGTGCTATGTTATGGTTGTGATTGATGGATGGAGGTCGGGAGGATACAGTACCACCTAGGATTATGGGATTGTTATGGATTATGATGAGATTCAGAAGATGAGCTATGACTGATGGATGCCGGCCGGGCCTGCTCATCGCCAGGGTTGCTGTCAGTCGGGTCAGGGCTACTTGGTACAGACCAGTGACGGCCGGGCCCCTTGGATATAAGAGACAGATTAATTGGATTCAGAGAGCCAGAGTAGGGGGATCGGCTCCCCATATTGAGTACTGAGTATCAGTGTGGTACTGTGGACCATACCCCATCCTTGCTTGATTTGATGATTTGTCTGTCTCTATGACACGGTGCATATCATGTGCATTAGATTCTATCTATTGGATACCAGTTTAATATATTAGCTGGTATCATTCACTGAGTCGAACGCTCATTCCTGTTCATCTTGTTACTTTCAGGTCAGGGAATGAGCTGGTGAAGGAATTGTAATTGAGTAGAATGTCAGTCTCTCTTCGGCAGTAGTTTATATTGTTGAGTATTCAGAAATGTATATAATAGAAATACATTTGTAATTGTAACTCTAGAACTCCGCAATGTTACACCTTGTAATTGAGCTTTTTGTATTATTTTCAGCTGTAATCTTTGGGGTTAAGCAGAACCTTTTTGTAATTTATGATTTTCTGGCAATTATGGAATAAATGATGTTGGGTCAATTTGATATTGTGTTATGTTGTGATTTCATTTGGTTCTGCTTACCTTATTTGGGCCCACAGCCCTTTTCAGTTGGGCTTTTCAGTTATGTGTTTTGGGCTTTTTGTCTTGTGGTTTGGGTTAGGCTTACTAAGGGCACTGGTAGCCACGTGCATGTCCCGTGTCCTAGTGCCGGTTACGTGCCCTCGGAATTGGGGCGTGACAAAGGTGGTATCAAAGCAAAGATCTTGTGACTTTTAATATATTTAGTATTGTGGGTCCTTGTTTTGGTAACATGCGGAGTATAGGATTCCTAATTGTCTTTTGAGTCTCTCTTGCTTCTAATTCAGCGTTAACGTGGTGTTATGTTAAGATGTTAGTTAGCAGCGAGCTTAATGCTTATCTGTTAAGGTTTAATACAGTTGTTAATTATCAGTTAGAAAGTATAAGAGATGTGATAATGTCAATGACATCTTTGTTTTTTTTTCTTGATTATTAGAGTATCAGGTCTGGAGATTTCTTTTGCTAGTATTCTGTTGTACGGGGAGTACCCTAGTATCTAAAAGATAAGATAAGCCCTAGCTTGCCCCATTTCTGTTTATCCCATGAAATGTTATGATTATTTCCAGCTACATGTAATTGAACATTTGTCATTCTAGATAGGGTTAAAGGGCTGTAGTTGTTTGACTGGTTTCATCAGTTATATCCAGACAAGACTTTGTTACTAGCTAAATCAATTTTCGAGAAAAGTTACTGTAGTTTTGTCGGTAAGGAAGTTGAGTCATTATTTATTGGAGACACAGGTGTTAGGCAACTCACCATCTAGTTCTAACTTTCTTCCTCAGTTGAAAAATTTTCTCTTAACCTAATAGTTATTCCTTCCATTTATCACCTTACTATATGGCATCTTCTTCATCTTCCTCTCCCCCTAGACCTAATCCTTTCCTTTACCAAAGCCTTCCCCCAAAGATTCGAAGCAATATTTCTGAAAGAGCCCTTAAGAATTTGGCCTCTGAACAGATTTTTAAGTATCAAACATGTCTCAATTGAAGGTATGGCTCTCGGTTTGTGAAGGAACTAACTATCCACCCTGACTATCCTTTTTTGAGGCCATATGCTTTCATGGATATGACAGTGGATTCATTTTGGATATGGCCTAAAGAATTCCTTTGCTTTCTGTGGTATTTCCTTCATCTCTATCATATTGCTATAGAAATTCAGCCCTTTCATTTTCTGAGGTATATCCAGTGTCTGGATGGCAACAATGCAGCTAACCCGCATTTGGTTACTTTCCTGCGTTGGTTTAACCCCTTGGACCAGTGGATGAGATTTCATATTACGAGCTTGGGTAAGTCTTTTTGGACAGATGGTCCTACTGTTCGAACTATGCTGGTTTTTCATCATCCTTATACGGTTATAAGTGATCTTTCAGGCACTCGTCTGGTCGTGAATCCTCAAGTTCTTATCTATAAGTCATGTTACTTTTCATTCTATAAAGATGTCTTTGATTATTCCGATGAGATTACTGCCTTTCAACACTTTATGTGCGAGAAGAATAATGCTCCTTTGCGTGAGATGTGGCCCCCTAGTGAACCTGATGCTCCATGGTGGGATTTTTCTCCTGAGTACTGTTGTGAGATTAATAATGCTCTGGATGATTGGGATCAGAATTGTCTTAAGGAATTGTACCGAAGAGATGGTCCTCAGCCCATAGTGCCTAATAATGACAAGTTTGACCCCACCAATCACATTTGGACTCACCTTATGGAGCCTTCTTCAGACTCTACTGAATTTGATGAGACTGCCTTCTTTAGCCAGTATGATGACGATGATGATGGTGATGATGTTATGAATTTGTCTCCCTCGCATGAGCCTATCAAGAAGTGATAGGTTAAGAATTTGTTGTGGAAGTTAATGTTAGTCGTGGTATGAGACCTGATAGGTTGCAGGATCTTGGATCTGTATAAGTATATTTTTTCTTCTTTTCCTTGTTGTGATGGAATGATGTTCTTTTCATTTTGGTTGTGATGTGTGGAGGCATGTTGAGGCAGTTAACGGGACTAGAGACACTGCTTCAGTAGGTTGTAAAATCCTAGGTGTTGTACCCCTTTTCTGTATAAGTTATGTTTAATATTGTATGTAAGAATATTAAGTTTGGGTGTATTTTTATATAATTCTTAATGACTGTGATGATTTAGGAGTTCATAGATTTAAGTGAAATTAATTTGATGATCATAAGGTTTATTAAGTTGGGATATTCTATTGAAATAGAACAAGAATTATGATATGGTTTTAGTTTAGAAATTAAGAAATGTAAGAAATTGAATTTAAGGATCCCCGAGAACTTAATCCAGTAGGGTATAAAATGACTTTATTCAAAATTGTAAATGATTTGGGAATGGAATGTTTTAACTGAATTTAAAGATGATAATTGATTTTAAAGTATGATTTTAATACTTGTTTTGAGAATTTGTTATTTTAGGACTCTGTACTCGTGTCCAGTATGTCTGTCTGTCTATCTACATCTGTTGAGTCACGCATCATAAAGTTATTAGTCCTTATTCATACATTATGTCCTTCATTGATTATTGCATTAAAATTGCATATTGTGTAGCATCTCTGGACACAGTACCTTGAGTTCTAAAATAAAAGTGAAAATGTTCTAATTATTACGAATGATTTTAACTAGTTTTGCAAATTTAAACAAGTTTGGATACACTTGCAGTGGATTGAAGTTCTCGGAATAAGATAATGTTTTGAGGTACTAGATTCTATATTATATTGTGGAAAGAATTAAGGATTAAGTACTGAGTTTATTAAGGAAAGGAATTTTATTATATCATATAGTAAAGTTACTATTGGAGTATATTCATGAGGTATATATGTTAAGTTGAGATCAAAATGGAATGGCATCGATTAAGAAAGACATAAATCCTGCATGGAGATTTTATTAAGTGTCTGTAAGAGTAGTGAATTTATTGATTTATGTGGATAAATAGAAAGATTAGGAATATGAAAGATCATAAGATGTTGATGGAAAATTCAAAATAAGATAATGTTATGGGTTATGTATATGGTTGGAAGACAATAACTGTTTAAGCTAGGATGTTAAAGTATTTTATAGATAGAGAATAAGTCTTGAATAAATTGTGAATTACTGGTTAGTATACTACTTATGGTGTAAAATATGTTTAGAGTTAATAGAATTTCTTGATGACTCCGTTAACTTAAGGGACGTTGAAGCGAATGGTAAAATTATTGGTTTTGTATATTTATTAGTAAGTATGCATATATACTGATAGGTACCATTTTTTGGCTGTCCTGGAGGGAGGAAACCCTTGACAAAGGTGATATATTGAGGGAATTAGTTAAAGCAAATAAGAATGGAAAAGCATCTATTAAGTATTGATATATTTTATGTGATGAAATACTTAAGGAAATTACTCTCGGAGTTATTGTCATAATTAAATATTATAAGAGTTATAAGTTTAATGAGATATTAGATATAAGAATGTTTATCGAGGTTATTAGAGATTAAGTAATAATTATTAGTCTGGAAATGAATTATGAAATATTAAAAGTCTTATTAACTTAGAATTATCTGTTGGATTCTTATCTGGTTGATGTAACAAATAGTAAATAGAAGTGAAATGTTAGGCATTAATATTAGCTTTAGTATTGATAAGGGCTTAAAGATAAGATATGTTTAAGGTTATGATTGATTAAATGTGAAATCAAGAATTATGTTAGTGTTAGCTGTGATTAAACCAAGGCATAGAAATAAGAAATGATTAACTTTTTGCTGTAAGGTTTAATAGGTTGGATATGGGTGTTAGAATAATTTTGTTGGAGGATTAGTTATATAGTTTGGTGTCTTGTTGAAGTTGTTTGTTATGTTACCTTGCCTATGGGTTCGGTTTTGTGTATCAGAGTGCGTAGTGGAAGTGTGATGGAGAAGTTATTATAAGGTGTTGTATTTGAAAATTCGAGAACGAATTTTCTTAAGGGGGGAAGATTGAAACACCCTGAATTTTCATTTATTTTATAAAATTCTATTTTCGTACGGAAATATATTATATTATTATTTTTCTTATTAAAGTAAGAATTGAAATTATATTTTATTAAATTATAAATATTCATATTATTTGAATATGTATTATTAATGGTAAATTTATTGCAATATTATATATGTATATTATTATGATAATGTTAATGTGGATTTTTGGAGAATTGTATTTTGGATTGTATTATTTGAGTATTAATAAAGGTATTAATTAATATTATAAGTTTGATTATAGTATTTTTATTGGATATTTGGATTTTTGTTATAATTACTATTATTATGAATTATTATTGGTAATTTGTATATATATATATGTGTGTAGTGCTATATATATATATATATATATATATATATATATATATATATATATATATATATATATGGGTGTTAAGGAAGGAGAAGAAAGAGGGGTGGCTGTCACGTGGGGAAGGAGAGGAAACAAAAGAAATAAAGGAAAGGAGAAGTGGCAGAGGAGGAAGAAGGAGAGAGAAGAAGAGAGAGAGGAAAGGGAGCAGCTAGTGGTTTTTAGGCTATAATTTTATCACCCGACCTCCGATTGATGCACTGCCAGTTGAGTTAGAAAGCTAACATTTAGACAAAGCCAACGGGACCAAAATCACTCTGATCAGATACCTGACAGCGCCATACGCGTGTCCCAAAGTTCATTGTGGCGAATTTCAGTGAACTCCAACGACTGAAAATTCAAACGGTCATATCTCTCTCATCCGAGCTCCGATTCAAGCGATTCAAGATGCGTTGGAATCCTCTCTTCACCAGCTTCAATTTGATATCAAGTTTGAAAATTTTCATTGACCGGAGAAAGAGATCGGAGGATGCGATGCCGAAACTTTGAAGCTCGATTTCCGACAATCGACGGCAAGTGAGGGAGAGTGAATGGTATGTCTGTGCTCCTGATGTCGAGACGAGTGATTTGGTATAAGTTTTGACATCTAAGACCACCGTCCACGGTGGTGCGTGGCCGGACGATTGTGGCACTAGCGGGCTTCCGGTGACGCTCCGGCAACCTCAACTCAGCAGCTTCATCTCATCATTTTGGTGTGATCCTCAACGTTTGTACGATTGAATTTTGCGAGGGTAAACCCGGATCCCTTGAATTTCAATTATTCTTGAGTTATATTTATTAGATTTTAGTTAGTATTTAATGAATTGATAAGTTAGAATTTCTTATTGAGTTGTGATGATGATTGTGAGTCGGGTGGACCAGGAGGGATCTCTGGAGTGTATTAGGTTGTGCGGACTGTTGAGGTTATTTTAGAAGTGTTATGTTTTATTGACTTTGGGTAATATTCTAGTTAAGTGAGATGTTGCTGTAATTTCAGCAAGGATCTCAATAGTCTGTCACCTGTGTATTGGGAAGTGAGTCGTTCTTATTCTAATGATATTATTTGTTATTCAGAGTCTATGCCTCTGGCTTCTGTCGTCAAGATCGCACTTCCGAGAGAAGTTAGTCAGACATATCATCAACTAGGTGAGTGATACTCACTGATATATTATCCTATTTCCATTTCATATGCATTGCCGTGTGTATATATATACGTATATTATGCATTACTATTGCATCTATAAGCATGTGACATTTGACTGTGAGTGATGAATTGATATTCTGTATTATGTGCCATGTTATGGTTGTGATTGATGGATGGAGGTCGGGAGGATACAGTACCACCTAGGATTATGGGATTGTTATGGATTATGATGAGATTCAGAAGATGAGCTATGACTGATGGATGCCGGCCGGGCCTGCTCATCGCCAGGGTTGCTGTCAGTCGGGTCAGGGCTGCTTGGTACAGACCAGTGACGGCCGGGCCCCTTGGATATAAGAGACAGATTAATTGGATTCAGAGAGCCAGAGTAGGGGGATCGGCTCCCCATATTGAGTACTGAGTATCAGTGTGGTACTGTGGACCATACCCCATCTTTGCTTGATTTGATGATTTGTCTGTCTCTATGACACGGTGCATATCATGTGCATTAGATTCTATCTGTTGGATACCAGTTTAATATATTAGCTGGTATCATTCACTGAGTCGAATGCTCATTCCTGTTCATCTTGTTACTTTCAGGTCAGGGAATGAGCTGGTGAAAGAATTGTAATTGAGTAGACTGCCAGTCTCTCTTCGGCAGTAGTTTGTATTATTGAGTATTCAGAAATGTATATAATAGAAATACATTTATAATTGTAACTCTAGAACTCCGCAATGTTACACCTTGTAATTGAGCTTTTTGTATTATTTTCAGCTGTAATCTTTGGGGTTAAGCAGAACCTTTTTGTAATTTATGATTTTCTGGCAATTATGGAATAAATGATGTTGGGCCAATTTGATATTGTGTTATGTTGTGATTTTATTTGGTTCTGCTTACCTTATTTGGGCCCACAGCCCTTTTCAGTTGGGCTTTTCAGCTATGTGTTTTGGGCTTTTTGTCTTGTGGTTTGGGTTAGGCTTACTACGGGCACTGGTAGCCACGTGCATGTCCCGTGTCCTAGTGCCGGTCACGTGCCATCGGAATCGGGGCGTGACAAATTATATCTGATAGCTCAATAATATTATATTTCTAATTATGAAAATGTTAAAATCGTAACAAAATAATAATGTTTTTTCAAACAAAATTGAATAATATACTTCCAACACTAAATAATTAGAATTGAGATATGCCAATTTTAAAAGTAATCAATCATTTTCCAACTTTCAATCATTCATTCAGAAAATGTTTTGAATTTTAAAGAAGGGGGAAAATTAAAGAAGAAGGTTTAAATTAAAGGCTTGCAAGTTTGAGATTAATATTTTATAGTTGAATTAGTGGGTACATTGCACCTTGGTCACTAAACTATGCTACTAATTTTATTGCAGTCACTAAATATCAATTTATTTCAACAGAGTCACAAAAGTTTAATTAGGGTTTCAATTACACGTATTTTAGCAAATCCCTGTCAATTAGTGACCGGAAAACTGATATGGCAACTGAATTTTTTTTTTTAATTAAGAAAAAAAAATCTGAAGTGGGAGCCCTCCTCATAAACTCAATATTTCTCTCTCCTAATAAACATTTAGAAAATTTTTTGCTACACTGAATATATACGCTTAATATAGATAAAAATTCCTTATTTTTGTAAAGTTACGAGTTTGTTAGGAGAAAATACTCATTAGAATAGAGAAATGTTGATTTTATGAGAAGCAGTCTGTTTAATTTTTTTAATTAAAAAGAAAAGATATCATCTTTCCATGTCAGTTTTCGATCACAAATTGACCAAAATTTACTAAAGTATGTGTAATTGAAATATTAATTAAATTTTTGTGACTTCATTAAAACAAGTTGATATTTAGTGACTAATATAAAATTAGGAGCTTAATTTAGTGATCATGAGTGCAATTTACCCTGAATTAGTGCATAAAATAGTAGGTTATTAATATATAGAAAACGCCCAAAGCAATGTCTACCACCAAGTGCCAGGTAATATACTAATCATACCGACCTTATAGGATCAAAAGAAGGTTTAAATCAATTCCACTGGCAATTCTAATGGGATACTAACCATAGAAGCAACAAATGTATGCAATATATATATATATATATATATATATATATATATATATATATATATATAGTAATTAAACATGTGGATCATGTTTTTTATTTTTAATATCATGAAGTAAAGAGCACCTCTCTTAGTGGAGTAAGAGAGAAAAAATAATAACAATTAAAAAAAAAAAAAAAAAGAGTAAAGAAAAGCAAATCTTGCAGGTGATCTTTTTATGCTAATTGCTAAGAGCCCTAGCATCACTAACACAAGTTCATATGTAGAGATCTTAATGAAAAGCCTATTGACTTGAAGTAATGATATAATTTGAAGTTAGAATTGAATTAGATGTCTAATTAATTTTTATTCTTTTTTTTTACTTTTTTTATTTTTAATTTTTCATTATTAGTCTATAGGCAATTGATTAGATGGCAGCCAAGTGAGCAAAAAATTGAAGATGTGACATATAGTACAACAAAATTAAATCAAATAATACGGCCAAACACTATGTTTAACGAAAGCATAGTTATTGAATCTAGTCCAGTTCGATAGGTCAACTTAGTGAACTGGGTAATAAATCAAGCTCGGTTTGTGATCACATCGAATAAAATATTGACCCACAAAAAATAAATCGACTCAATGATTAAACCACCAACTCAATTTATAGGCCTAGTTATTGAACCACTAATCCTAAATCTTGAAACTTTTTTTTTTTTTTTTTTATATTTGTAAACTAAAATTATTGGATGTTTAATTATCTGATAATATTTTGAAACTTAAATTAGTTAGAATTCAAAATTATATCTAGTTTGTTAATTTTTAATTTTGAATAGAAGTTTAAGTACTCAAAAATCTTTTAATCTTTTATATTTATTTTGTTATATAAAATTATAAATTATAAATTTAATTAATTATATTGACTTATCGGTTTGACCATTGATTCGGTAGTTGAACGATTAATCCACTCAGCTTATAAATCGGGCTAACATCCAACTCAGTTTAATAACATTGTACTAAAGAGTTTTACTATGAAATAAAATGAATAGTTTTAATTGGTAATTTGAAAAAGTGTATTTAATAATCTCAAAAGTTATTTCAATTGGTAAGATATACTTCTCCCGTCCCATTTTATTTGGACATTGTTTTTTGGATGTCCTATTTTTATTTTTAATATTTTTTTTACTTTTTATATATATTTTGTTCTTGAATATTAATTCATTCTTTTTCTATAAAATTTATAAAAAAAAATATAATGATTATATTTAATAAAGGATATAAAAGAAAAAATGGCATATTATTTAATATATTTTTAAACTTTGTGAAAAAAATATATCTCAAATAAAATAGAATGGAAGTTGTATTTTTCTTTATCTTGTTAATGTCTCCTCGGAGCTAACATTATAAAAATGATCCTTGGAGCTAACACGTTTGTACCAATCTATCTGTTTAACTAAATTATAGTTCAATTTAATTTCTAATAAAAGCCCATCGGGCTAGACCGTTAATTAGAGCATTCCGTCTCTTAACCCACCCTATCCACTACATTATAAAATAAGACAATAAAAGCAAACGAGACCATAAACTAAAGACTTAAAAGATTAGTAAAATGCTGCCTTTGTATTATAAAATAGAGGGAAAAAAATAGAGAAAAAAAAAGAAAGAATAATTTATATGTGTCTAACTTCATTAATTGTAATATCTATTTATATGTTTTAATGACTATAGAGATAAAGTATTATCTTATAAGGAATTCTATCTATAGTAATAAAGATAGACATTTAATATTATCATAACACAAATAATATTATCATAATACTCCCCCTTGATTATCTATTATAAAAAATATGTCTCGTTAAAATTTTACTAAGAAAAAAACTCGTGGAAAAAAAATATATTAGTGAAGGAAAAAGAGTACATTATTCTTATAGAACTTGCGCCATAATACTGCCTCATTAAAAATCTTGCCTGGAAAACTCAATGGGATAAAATCTGAGCTAAGGGAAAATGAATACAACTCACAAGAATTTCATCTTCATGAATACATGATTTCTAACAAAGATCTCATAACCGGTGCATATCAATTATGTTCATCTACTTCTTAAATGTTATTGTAAGGAGTGCATTTTGTAAACAAATCTGCCAAGTTATTTTTTGATTGAATTTATTGAACATCATATCTCTCCAAATTGTGTATCCAAATACATCTAAGTAATATTCACATATAATAATTTATTTATAATATTTTCGCTTTGGATCTTACTTGTGTCATGAATATGTCTCGTTAAAAACTTTGCTAGAAAATCCAGTGAGAAAAAACATAACTAAGAAAAAAAGTATATTTCATATGCTCTTTTGTCATTGCACATATTATCTCATTAAAACTTTCATCCAAAAAAATCTTGTAGAATAAAAACTTGACAAAAAAAAAGTACAATCATATACTAATTCGCTCCCTTTGATCAGAATAGATTTTAATACGGCGTATACTAATCGATAAAATAATGCCCGTTTAAATATCACACTAGGTAAAGACTTAGTACATAAGTTTGTTATATTGTCACTCGAGCAAATTTGATAGATATCTCTTCTGGAGCTCATGTACATACAAAAATTTAGGTGAAATTTATATGTCTACTTCATCACTCTTAATCTACCTACCTTTAATTTATATAATGCAAATTGCATTATCCTCAAAACATAATGAGAGTATCTTTAGTGAGATACTTCAAGATCATAAAAAACCTTTACAAAATTGCAATACTACTATAAGTTAATACATAGCTAGTCTAAGATCTACCATTATAGAGATCAAGCAAATAATCAGTATCTGCATATAGACCAATTTCAAATCTAAATTAACCAAATATAATCATAATATTAATAGTATATTAAAAATAACATTTTACATTACTCTAATGTCTCTTAGTAGGTGCAAAGCTATACTTAACTAGAAATTTTTTTTACAAATGCAATTTTAGACTTGATACAATTTACAAGATAAATGAGTGCCCTTATAGCACTTATATATGGTATTTTAAGACCAAACAGCTCTTTGTTATCTTATTTAAGTCTAAAAGGGTATCTCTTCATTTCTAGTAAAAAGACAATTGCTAATATATTTAAAGGAAAAGATTTATCCATACAAAATGGCTTAAGTATATTTTCCACATAAGTAAGCTAGTATATTAGGACTCCTTGATGATCGATTTGTAAGCCAATACAAAATTTTGTTTCCCCTAAATTCATCTCGAACTCACTTTTCAAATAAATACATATTTCTTTGAGTTCTTCAGGAGTCCTATTTAATTCATTCACATATACTGCAATAACATAACCATTATGACTATATATGAACATAGTGTATTATTCTCATATTCTTCTTTAGTAAGGATTTAATCAAATGATTATACTACATACGTACATATTGCTTTAATCCATGCAAAGATTTATGCAATTTGATAAAATATATATCATGTATTTAATGTATTTTCATTTCTAATATCTTTAGTCTTTCTGGAACTCTCATATAAATATCATTTTCATAAGGCGTATACTTATGAGGCCTCACCCAAGCATTAGCCCCGTCCGCTAGAGAGAACTAGAATGCTCATTCGAGTTTAGACTCACGATGAAATCCTCAGGTTCAAATTTGGTTGATTTTGAAAATGATTTTAACAGTAGCCACCTTAATTTTATTTAGATGAAAAAATATTAAGGAAAAAACCCAAATTAACTCCAATTCATTAATTTTTAATTAATTTGCCCAAGAAAAAATCACTAATTTTTGAACCAAATTAAGTTCGGGAACTAGATTTTTGATTTTAAATAATCTAAATTTGGCTCTTAAGTTTAATTTAACTTAAAAATTGGATTTCATAAATGACATTTATAAAATAATATTAAAGAGAATACATGAATATGGCATAACATGAATGCATGGTGAAAATAAAATATTCACAAATTAATTCAAAAAAAAAAGAAAAGGAGATTGATTGAGATTTGGATTTGAAGTTTGGATTTAGATTCCAAACTTACCTACGTACCCCAATGAATGGGAATCGTAACTCACGTATTTTGTTTCACGGTTAAGTGGAGAGATTTAAAAATTGATCAGATTGAATTTGGTTTAGATATTTTGAGAATGAGAAAAAAGGCTGATACCTTTGTTTTTAGTGAATGGAGAGTTTTACCAAACCGAAATTCCATTTTATCGGGATCGAATGATTAGATGAATTAGAAGATTAATTAATAATTAAAATGATTAATTAACTAATTAATATGATGAAATAGATGAATTAATTAATTAAAAAGATTAATTAATTAATTTGGATGAGAGATGGATTAAAAAAAAAGAATTAATTTGATTTTAGAGAAAAATGATTAATTAATTAATTAATTAAAAAGATTAATTAATTAATTAATTGAGTAATTAACTTTGATGATTTAAAAAAAAGAATTTAAAAAGATTAATTAACTTGGTTAGGGTGAGAAAATTAATTAATTAAAAAGATTAATTAATTAATTAAAGAGTGGTTGAAGGGAGAAGAAAAAAGAAATTAGTAGATAACCATCAATACTAATTCAAGAGATGTCTTAAAATGAAGAAAATGGGGAGATATTTATAGGAGAAGTGGATGAGAACAGTTTGGAAAGTAAAAAAGTGAAAAGACCATGAGAAATAAGACTAGAAATGGCTGAAAAAACAGGTTGGGAGATATTTTGAAAGCTGCAGGTGAGCAGTAGAGCCCGCACCTCTGGAAGCTCTAGGCGGAGCCGCCAGCAAGGTCGACGGCACCACCCAGGCCAGAGCCGGCGCCGCTGGGACCTCAGTGAGAATGCTGATTGGATTTTCACTTTTTGCTCGACCAGATTTTGGAACTTCCGAATAAGTTTTTGGGAGTTACAGAGTTCAGAAAAATTATTGGTCGGTGTCATTAGGCTTGAAATTAATTTTAAAATATTTTACCAGCTAATTAGGGAGAAAATCCGATCAGTTTCAAAAAAATACTATATAATATAGAAGGTCTGATCAGGATAAGAAAATGTCAGTATTTAAAAATTAAACATCCTCGTACTAACGTGACCGAAAGTCCATTTTGAGCTTCGGAGACTGCCCCCTTGACCCCTACCTGCTAACAAACTAGCGGGACCGCCTTGATGGCTCTGCGTAACACACTAATCTTATTAAATGTCAAGCTGCAGCCGAATGATGAGGTATAAAATTAAGGGTTCACAATACTAAATCTTTCTTTAACTACTATATTAATTAAGTAATGGAACATGATCATATCCATAATAGGAAAATCAGTTTTCTCATAGTCAATACTAAGTCTTTATGAAAAAACTCTAGCAACTAGTCTCGCTTTATATCTTACTACCTCATTATTTTCATTATACTTTCGGACAAACACCCATTCACATTTTTGCTAAGTTAGCATAACATGTCCGAACTCTTTGTATTTAAAAAGCAAGTATAACTCGGCCTAAATTTGCCCATTTTCATGATGGCCAATCATGTATATTCTGACATTTGGTTATATTCATAGGTTTTGGATCCAAATTATCTTTTGAGACAACAAGAGTTACTTTTGATGCAAATTTATTATCGGCGATAAATAAATTTCTATCAAATCTTTCTTATGTATCACAAAATTAATTAAGATCTCGTAATTTTTTCATTCATTCGATCATCAACTCCAAAAGCCATACTTGGAGAATTTAATTGTTCCATTATCTCTGCCTGTATATCATCATTAGCTATAACTCTTTCAACTAAGATCTTTCTCTTTAAGAGATTTTATGAGTAACACTGTCTTTCTTTTCTGCGGATTCTTATCTTTAGGTCCACGCTTTTGGCATGTGTCAAGCTCAATTTGATTTTTAATTTTAATTAGAATTGTGACCCTTACTATGGTATTAGCAACTAAAATATGAAACTATTGTCACTTTTTGGCATATATTAATGCATTTGGTAGTTGAATTGCAATTTGTTATAACTGTATTATTTTTATGAACTTCTACTTTATTTTGACTTATACATGGATCAAAAATACAATTTTTCTTCTAAGAAATTTCTCGACGTTCTTTAACATTGCATATACTTTTTTTCTCCTAATATTGAAAAATGTGTCTCATTAAAATAAATTTCAAGTTTCTTCTTTGGACTTTTTTTTTTACACACTGAGATGATGCTATTAGTACATACGACAAAAAACTCATATATATATAATAAAACAGCATGCACAAAGACATATTATACCAAACTTTCAAGGTTTAATTATTAAACTGCAAGTTCAACACAACATTTTTTTTTTCATGTATACTGAGGATAAAACACTAATGAATTTAGTTATAGATTATAATACAAAATAATATAGATAAATAGATAAATAATTTATTGATATAATCTCACAAGGTAGTAAGAATAATATATATCAATGCAAAATCTTAGCCAATTACTCCTTCGAAGAGTCTATATATTAAGCTGAATTATATCTTCCATGTGGATCGTTTCTCTTCTAAAGTTCTCATGATTTACAAAATTTATCTCACTTTTGACTTTTGGTAATTTACAGCATCTACTAGTGGGCCTAACTTGATAATTAGAAGTTTAGTATTCTTTTCAGTCATTAGATGACAAGTAATAAATTCAAAATATTTTATAAATTTTCACTCTCTATACTATTATTGTATGAGCATGTTAGAGACATAAAATTATTATACTTTATCACCACACAATTTCAGCCGTGAAATAGTTTTAAATATGAGTGAATTTTATTATGAAACAAACTTAAAATCTTTTAAACATATGTTTAACCAGTAATATTGAACTAGTGGTAGGACCATAATTTTCAAGTGATAATATCTATTTTTAAAATTTTTATAAAGAATACAAAAATCTAAATAATGAGATATTCAGCATTTAAATCCTCACTTAAATGAGGTTTAAATATGATTTATCTAACTTTTGTCTTGTTTTGATTTTAATCGCAAATTAAAAATTTAACTTGAATCACAATATTCACAAATCAAACAATTCAACTCATTAAAGTCAACCAAATTATATATAATATATGTCTTTCAACTTTGATAAGGTTTATAATGACTTCTATCTTATAAATTTATTTTAATAAATGTAATGAACTCATGTCAATACAAAATCTATCATTAATAATTATGTAAAATATGCACGAACAAAGAGCAATATTAAACTTAAAAACTCAATTTAAATTTCTTGACAAAATGAGATACATACATCTCCAATAAATATATTTTAGTCAATAATAAAGTATTAACATTCTTTCAGCATAAAGCAATTAGATCACAAAATGATTAAATTTTGAACGTTTTCAATAAAATCATTACTGAAGAGCAATAAATCCAAGCCATAGTAGTGAAAAAACTTTTTAGCAATTTAATAATCAAATAGAAAATTTAGCAATTTAATAATCGAATAAAATCTTTAAATTAATAATATAATATATGATTAAAAAAAAAATTCAGTTAAAATGCCACTAAGAAAACCAAAAAATGAACCACTTAACAAATTAATTAAGACCAAATTCAAGAATTTCAGCATTTAAAGAGAAAAAATTATCCTTGTTAACGTGCTGACCTATTTCATTTTCACCCGCTTTGAAAGTTTATTTTGATTTTTCTACATGTGACCAAAATAAATTAAAGAAGAACAAAGATAAAAAGGCATGAGAAATTTTTAACTAGAGACTGTCTTCAATAGAATTTTTATATTTCTATAAACTTTATAATTTTTTTTTTTCTCGATCGATCAGTCATCCCATTTATGCATTAACCAAAATTAAATTTTTTTTTTAGATAAGTCCCACCCTATATTTAGCTTATGCACTCAGAAATTACCAACAAAAAAATTTATAATTAATCATTGTTAAATTTCATTTTTAATCGTCTTTAAGAATAAGTCACGTTGATATAATGAATTTCTATTATCTATCTAATTGACAACGAACCAAATCTACCAAAGAAAGTTCCAAGATATGCCAACTCCATTTTAGTCAAATGTCAACTTTTCACCACAAAAAGTCAAAAACATCAATAGTATTGTGTGAAGAAAAATCATATAGGTTTGTACCAAAAGATAGATTTTCTTATTATTTTTTTCTTAAAGTAATTAAGCAGGAAATTTCAAAGATTGAAAGTATGGAATCAGTACCTCAGCAATTGAATGCTCCAACAATAGCCAATCCTTTTCTTGGCAAATCAAAAACTTTGCTCGTGTGAATTCTCCTATTCAAATATTTAACAAAGAAATCAAAATGATGCTTAATATGAAACTCCAACTAATGCAAAAATGAATTCATCATCCAACACTTTCACCGCCATATGAATCCTAATAAGCCTTGAGTGACTATGTTAATTATTTAACTAACTCGGTAATCATATATACATTTAAAAATTAGAACCTAACGTTAGTGTATGCACGCTTTTGTATGTCAATAGACAATATGTAGAATTTTCAAAAAATAAAAAAAGACAATATGTAGAACATTAGGTACCTTGCTGAAATTTTCATATCTAAAAAGTCTTGGGATCAGAAGGCGATTGGAAAATCAAATGCTCATGCTAAGAGTACTTGCATGCATATCATGCAATCACATGACATCACCTCTGAGCTACCTTCTAAAATAACATATCAAATTCCAGGAAATCTCCAACTTCTTTTTTTTTTTTTTCCAACTATTTCTTCTGTTCTTCAGTTTCGTCCAAATAGAACCTGAAACAAAAATAGTCAAGAAGATTAAAAAAGCATTCCGCCTGGAATATAAATCATTATTTGTTCAAGCTACAACAATATAATGTTGTTTCAATCTCAAATCATCAAGATTCTGGAGACGAGGATTCTAACAACATTGATGCACCAAAAATCAATAGCTGAAAATGCTTCTAAAAAGTGCAACTTAATCCGTAATATTGGGACTATACTCATCATTTTGACATAAACAAAAAGTCTGCAGACATACATGTTTGTTGCATGCATACAAGTCAAGCGATAAACATCTATACACATCACGTCAGCTTGAAGAAACCCATCAATATTGATGTTTCTGGGAACCCATCAAAATGACTTTTTGACTGCAAGGTTTGCAACTTTCAAACGGCTCTTCATGAGGTGGGGTCTTTGGTGTATTTCAAAAATAACACGAGACCCAAAAGAAAAGATAACAGAAAATAATATTAAACCAAAAAAACTCAAAACTTCCATTGTTCTGTTCTCATCTTGTCCTCAATAGTCCCTCCTTTCAAAGGAGGAAAAAAATTAAAAGCAGAAGTTTTCAATCAAGGTGCAGAAACTGCAAACATGGCAAAAACACTAGCACTACAAGGAATGGTTCAGTTTCTTATTCTGTCTTCTGTTCTTGTGGGAATTAACGCACAAAAAGAAGCAGAAGCACTGCTGAACTGGAGAAACAGTTTGAACTTCCCCACTCTACCTTCATGGACGCTCAACAGAAGCAAGAGCCCTTGCAGCTGGACAGGAATTCAATGCAATGAAGCAGGCAGCATCATTGAGATAAATCTCCAGAATTCAGGTCTGGATGGAACACTTAACAGGTTTGACTTCTCAGCCTTTCCCAATCTCAGTTCCCTCAACCTCAATTTGAATAATCTCGTAGGAGACATCCCAAATGGAATTGGGAATGCAACAAAACTCATTTTGCTTGATCTAGGTAGCAACAACTTAACAAATATGATACCCCCAGGAATTGGAAATCTCATAGAACTCCAAGTTCTTCGTCTCTACAACAATTCACTTACAGGCCCAATTCCTCATCAGCTCAGCAGTCTTCAAAAAATGAGGCTTCTCAATCTTGCTGCAAACTACTTGGAAGATCCTGACCCAGTTCAATTTAAGGGTATCGCATCTTTAACAGAGCTTTGGCTGTCCTATATCCTTCTAGAGAAGGTTCCCACATTTATTTCCAAGTGCCAAAAGCTGATATTTCTTGATCTTTCTGATAATCTTATAACGGGCCAGATCCCAACGCAGCTGCTGAATCCTCTGCAAAATCTGGAATTCCTAAACTTGACTGCAAATTCATTTGAAGGGCCTTTTCCCACAGAAATAACAAATTTTACAAAGCTTCGACACCTGAGGTTTGGAATAAACAAGCTTAATGGTACTATACCAGATGAAATCGGACGCTTATCAAACCTTGAAGTGCTTGAATTGCACGAGAATGAGTTTTATGGGGCACTACCCTCTTCAATAGGAAACCTGAGGGTGCTTCAATATTTAAGTCTTAGATCAGCAGGTCTAGATTCTAGCATCCCAAAAGAACTTGGTTTGTGCACCAACCTCACTTATTTGGAACTATCTTCAAACAACCTTAGCGGTCCATTGCCTCTTTCCTTGGCCTCATTAACTCAAATCAGAGAACTGGGCATTTCTAATAACAAACTATCAGGCCAAATCCATCCATATCTCCTCTCCAACTGGTCAATGCTCATTTCTTTGCAACTCCAAGTGAATGATTTATCTGGACTCATTCCGCATGAAATCGGAACCATGCATAACCTCAACTATCTGTTCCTTTTTCAAAATCAATTAGGTGGCCCAATACCTCCAGAAATAGGAAATTTATCTAATTTGCAAGAGCTTCAATTGGCCAACAACTTCTTCACTGGCTCTATCCCTTCAACCATTGCAAATCTATCAAGTCTGATCAGATTAAGACTTTTTGGTAACCAACTCAATGGAATGCTTCCTTCTGAAATAGGAAACATGAAAAGCTTAGAAGAGCTAGACTTGAGTGACAACAACCTGCAAGGAACCTTGCCTTCATCAATAACAGGATTGAAAAACCTGGTTATATTAAATGTTGCATTCAACAATTTTTCAGGAATCATTCCTGAAGATTTTGGCCCCAGTTTCTTGAGAAATGCAAGCTTCTCTGACAACAATTTTTCAGGAAAGCTTCCTCCAGGAATTTGTATAGGGGGAAACCTTGTATACTTGGCAGCCAATAAAAATAGTCTCACGGGAAATATCCCTGAAAGTCTTAGGAACTGCACAGGGCTGAACAGAGTCCGACTTGAGCAGAATCTTCTGGATGGAAACATCACAAATGCATTTGGCATATATCCTAACCTGGAGTTCATTGACTTGGGAGACAACAGGCTCTGTGGTGTGTTGTCATCAAATTGGGGACAGTGCATAAATCTTTCATACTTCCATGTATCTGGCAATATGATGTCAGGTAAGATTCCACCAGAGCTTGGAAACTTGACAAATCTGCAGAATCTCGACCTTTCTGGCAATCAACTAATTGGTAAGATTCCATTTGAACTTTTCACAGCTTCAAAGCTCAACAGACTAAATTTAAGCAACAATCAGTTGTTAGACCAGATACCAGCTGAAATTGGAATGCTGTCACGGTTAAAGTATTTGGATTTTTCACAAAACAAGCTAGATGGGCCCATACCAGAGGAAGTTGGGGACTGCCAGGCACTTATCTTTTTGGACCTGAGCAAGAACAGATTAAATGGAACAATGCCATACCAGATTGGGAATCTAGTTTTCTTACAAACCATATTAGACCTCAGTCAAAATTCCATGGCAGGAGAGGTACCCGCACAGCTAGGAAAATTAATAAGATTGGAAATTTTAAATCTGTCTCGCAATCATCTTTCTGGTCCAATACCTTCCTCCCTTCAAGACCTCATAAGCCTTCAACATGTTGATGTATCAGATAATAACCTTGAAGGTCCCCTCCCAGACAATAAGGCTTTTCACCAAGCCCCTAACACATCATTGATTGGTAATCCTGGTTTATGCAGTGAAACAGCACAAGGTTTGAGCCCCTGCAGTAAGGACACTTCATCTGAAAAGCATAATGAAAGCAACAGATGGAAACTGATCATTGCCATTGTCATTCCAATAGTAGCCTCCGTACTTCTATTAATTCTTTTTGGTATTCTCATCTTCCAGCATCGTTTCAGAGCTGATCAAGACAAAACAGAAAAGAATTCTGGAGACAGAAGCTCATTTTCAGTGTGGAACTACAAAAGTAGAATAGATTTTGAGGATATAGTTACAGCAACAGAAAATTTTGACGAAAAACATTCCATAGGGAGGGGTGGCCAAGGAAGTGTTTATAAAGCAACACTTCCATCGGGAGACATTTTTGCTGTCAAGCGCCTTCACCCTTCAGAGGACAATGTGTCTTCTGACAAATATCAAATGAAGACTTTCAAGTCTGAAATGTACTCACTCACTGAGATTCGGCATCGGAACATTATAAAAATGCATGGATTCAGTTCCTTGAATGGGTCCTTATATTTTGTACATGAGTTTGCGAGAGGGGGAAGCTTGGGGAAGTTACTGCAGGAAAAGAAGAAGGCAAAGATTTTGAACTGGGATTTGAGGTTGAAGGTTATTAAAGGAGTGGCAAATGCACTGTCTTATCTGCACCATGATTGTACACCTGCTGTTGTGCACCGAGACATATCAGGGAGCAATATTCTCTTGGATGCAGAGTTTGAAGCTAAGATATCTGACTTTGGGACAGCAAGGGTGCTCAGAAAAAGTGAATCTAATTGGACAGTTCCAGTTGGTTCATACGGATATATTGCTCCAGGTATTTCTAAAACCACACCAATTACATTAGCAACATCTTCTATACTATATACTAAATTTTAAAATGCAAAAGAATTTAAAAAGAAACTCCAACTTCTTCACCATCCATAACAGATCAATCAAAACAATTATCTGTCCACTGAATTGATAAAATCTAGTCATCACAGAAAGTACAGTTTTAAGGCCCACTAAATATTCAAATGATAACAAGATCCAAAACTTAAAGCTCTGGTGTTTGTAATTAAATTTTTCTCTTTGGTGTATCCAAATGGTGCAGAACTAGCTTCTACAACCAAAGTGACAGAGAAATGTGATGTTTACAGTTTTGGAGTCGTTGCATTAGAAGTAATTCTTGGGAAGCACCCTCATGAACTACTTTTATGCCTGCAATCTGGAGGGTATGATATGCTCTTTTCATATATTTTGGATTACAGGCTTGCTCCTCCAACTGGACCCATAGTCCAAGAGCTGTTTTTAGCAGTGACCCTCGCTTTGTTATGCATACGTGAAAATCCCATGTCACGGCCTACAATGCATCAAGTTTCCAGCGAATTGTCAGCAGGTACAATTCTTCCCCTCCTTCCATCTCTCAAAATGCTTACATTGCAGGATTTGATGGATGTATTTTCTCACATCACTACCAACCGGGTATCAAGTTCCCATGAAATGAAAAGCTCTTGTAATCAAGGCACCTACAGATTTTGAAGAACAAGATAGATGTATTTCAAGACATAATCCATCAAGGAAGTTTGCTTACCATGTACCTTCATCTAAGAGTATATGTATAACTATTCATTTATTCAACAACCTGAATCCTCTCTAATAAATCACAAATAGAAGATTGCTTCCCTGATCTTCCAAAAAAGCAAACAATGAGCCTTTGGTTCAGTGGTAAAGTCATCTCCAGGCTAAGGTTGCGAAGTCAAAGCCCAATTAGGAAAAAAAAAAAAAAAACAACAACTACAACAACCAAGTTGTTGATCATACAGGGATCAGCAGATCGTGCAATAGATTCATTGTAGGTAAATGTCAATCACATCTCACACTCTTTCAACAATTAAAAAATCAACAGAGGAAATCTAGTTGTAAGTTGGGCCAAAACACTTAATTACATAATTATTATTACTGACGACAGAAATCTTAGAAGTAAATCAAATTCACAACAAAACTTCCTAACAAAAATTAATCCACCTAAAATCCAGCAAATAAGCAATCTTATTAAGAGAAAAAAGCAAAAATTAACAAAAATCATCTTTGTTCGCTGATAATTCGAGGCTGCCGAGAGTTGGAGCTAAATGAAACTGCATACACATGAGAAGCTGCAAATGGAGGCAAGGTGCTTGTTTAAATGTCTAGCTTAGGTAGAAACACTCACAGGTAAAGAAAATAATAAAGTGAAAGAGCAATTAATTAGAATACTAACCTATGTTAAATTGAAATATTATTCTATAAATTTATTTGAAGAAATAACACAAACCCGCGAAGATCAGCCATGATCGGTTTCTTTCCTGCCCTGCAATTGATCAGCTCTGGAACCGACGTCGTTTCTGCTTCTTTTTTGTTTTTTTTTGGGTTTACCGTTTACGGAAAATTAAATAATAATAATAATAAAAAAATGAACCTGCATTTTCTCAGTTGGGTAAATGGATTATTTTTCTGCTATTTTCAAAATAGATTATTTTTATTTAGATTTATTTTTACCAAAAAACATAATATAAATAAATAATAAGTTATTTTCTCTCCAAAATATGCATGCTTAAGATGGCATGACCATCATTATTAGTCGCAAGATAATTTAGATTTTACTTATTAATGTATGTTTGATTAAATTTTTTTTAAGTTATTATATTTGAAATATTAATAAAAGTTACTGAAATTGTAAAGAATATAAAAACAATACAAACCTCAATTATATATAAAAAAAATCAATAATTAATTAAAATTTTGTTTTGATATAAGGTTAGTACATCTTTTCAAAATTACAATAATTTTAAGATATATACGTTTCCTTTTCATATCAAAAAAATTAAATTTTATTTTCTATAAGTAACATTGGAGTCGCCTACAAATATTAGAATTGGGAGTATGAACTATAAATTGTATTATAATTATATAATGTTACAAATACATTGTATGTTCAATTTTTGAAATTTAGCTATTATTAAAACTCCAACTCTAAAAAGTCGCGACCTAAATTGCACAGAAATGAAAACGAAAAATACGAGATATAAAACGATAACGATATGATATGGGATATTCCAATTTTTAAAAATATAGAATACAAAATATTGGAGAAATATTATATAAAAAATATATATTATATATGTATTTTATATATAAAAAGATATAAGTATTTTATTATCAATTATACTATTTCATTGGCTTTAATAATCTCTTTATAAAACTATGAAAATCTCATAATATAATTAAATAATTAAAATAACAGTTGTTTTTAATTCCTAATTAAGATTTGAATTTTTTTTTTAGTCTAGTGTGCTTTTAATTTTCAATTAGGATTTGAAATTTTTTCTCTTTTAGTCTACTTTTATTCTTATTTTTTTTATCAAAATTAATTAATTTTCAATTAAATTTATTATAAGTGTCCAATAAATTTCCTCTAAATTTCCAAGAGTTTTCTAAAAATTTTCAAAATTAAAAAAATAAAAAAAATAGAAAACTTTTTTTAATTTAATGTTTCCAAAAAAATTCTAAGAGATTGGGGTCCGAAATGTGTTGGATATGGAAAGAGGCTTCCGTGCAGCATTGACAACTTAAGGACTCGGTTCTCGAAGATGGATCAAGGCGGCAAAATACAAAGACATGCTAGTGAAGGCGAAAAGCTAAGTTTCACATGCAAAGAAGATCATCCGAAACTGTTGTTGTTGTTGCTGATGAAAAAGATGACAATGTCACTAAAAGTTGTCTGGTGCGTAAAAGAAAAGGCGATTTGTGCAAGAAACTGCAGCCAAAGGTGCAATAGAATGATCAAGTTGGAAAGAGTCGGATTAAGATTCTTTTATATTGAGATGAATATGATAAATTATATTCATACAATCTTAATAATTTAATATAAAATAAATAATTAAAATTTATTTTTATACTATAATTATTAACTCTAAAAAATTTTAAATTTTAATTTTTAAAAAAACTCAACCGTTTATTTTGAATTTAATAATGAAAAATATGTGAATATAACCCATTATATTTATTATAATACGAGAGGATCTTAATTTAAAAGAATTAGTAACTGTAATTGAGGCAGAAAAAGAAGAAAAGACAAGGGTTTATTTTGAGTTTTGACTTGCCCAAAGCCTATATGATTAATTATTTTTTCGCATATATAATTAATTAACTAATTATGTACTTAACCGAATTTAAGGGTTATGATTAATTATTTGCTCAATATTTTTTTTCTGGTTAAGCAAGCATTAATTTATGTCTTAGAAATAATTTCAATGGTTGGTTAACTAATTCGTAAATCTGCACTTACTAAAAAATATTTTTTTTTATTAATTTCCATGAGCCATAAAAACGTTAAAATATATAAATATTATTCTAAATGAAAAGAATAAATATTAATCTAAATAAAAATATATATTAATGCAAAATTATTATATATTTATATAAATAATTATTATTATTTTTATGATAAATTTTTAAAATGGTCTCTCTGTAAATATTTTTATTTTTATACACAAAAATAAAATTTTAAATTATTAATCATAACATATTCAATAAAAAAAAAAAGAATTATGAGAGAATATGATAAAAATAACCACGTTGTGATGAATTAAAAGCATTATACTATTTTTTTTTATTTTTTATATTATTAATTTTTTTTCATTTAATTTGCTCAAATAAGATTATTATATATAAAAAGAAAAAAAATACAAAAACTCTTAAACTTTCATATATTATCCTATCACTTAAAATTTTATAAAAATTTTAAAAAATTGTAAAAAAAAAAATCAAATAGTAAGCATCAAATGAAGAGTAGTAAAACTTTTTCTATACTTCAAATGGTAGGCATTGTTGTACTGTTTTTAGCATCATCTTCAGGTAATCAGGTTCAGAATCGATTAGTCAATTAGATCATGACTCTCCTTCTAGACTTTTTCTCTTAGGTCAGGCCTTGAGCCTCAGTTTGGAGAGAATTTAAGGGTCCCAGACCAAACCCTCCAACAGGTCATACACTGCGAAAGAAAGATCCAAAGCCAGATTATTGCTTCTATCCCTTCATGTTATTCACAACACTCAATTACATAGTAAAGAGAATTGAATCAAGTTCTGCATTTACTCCAGATGAACATCTCAGAAAGAAATGTGGATAAAAATAAAATAAAATTAATTGAATTACATTGTATGAACAATCAATCTTCAATCAGACCAATAAAAGAATTACAACAGCAAGCACGTATATCACAGTCCACAGATAATGAATTAACAAGCCAACCCAAACAAAATAAAGAAAAAGACACCCACAAAGAAAATTCAAAGATTGTTTAGCGAACGTTAGAAGTGTGAACACCTCCATTTAAAGCTCTCTCCAGCCTGGTCTCAAATGGAGTAGAGTGCCAATTCACTCTCTTGTCCTGCAGGCCCATAAAACTCAGTTAAGTTCACTATCATCAGCTACTAATGCAAAACAATTCCCACAAAACTTTCACTTGACATGTACCTCCCTGTACTTGCTGGTTGTGTTCGGTATTCCTTTGAAAGAAGAAGCTGAGCCAGAATCCTTCTCAGAGCTACTGTGATTCCAATAAGTCCCAACAGTCCCAATGATAGGCATCTCATCAGGACTACGACTAGGTGACCTTCTTGGTGAAGAAGAAGCCGACAACTGTTTAAGCTCTTCCACTGTTAGTGCTCCTAAAATAGGTCTATCTTCAAAGCTTCTTGGAGAATTTGATCCCAAGGACATGCTTTTCTCAGGTGTAATGGCATTGAAATTAATTGTGCTAGTCTTGTTAATTGGTGTGCTCTCTGATGAACCCAGCCAGTTAGATAAACTAGCATCCACTGCTACTTCTTGGTTTGATTTCTTAGATTGATCAGAATTATCTTTGAAACTGAATGACAATTCCCTAAAACTAGGTTCAGCGCTAAAGGAAATTCGCGGTTCTTGACCCAGTGTGAGATTCTCTTTCTGCTGCTTCAGTGGTGGTGTCCCTTTACCTTTCACAACCTTCCACTGAGTCAGATTTTCAACTGGGTTTAGCACAGAATGCACATAACCACTCCTATCTCGAGCATTCGGATTTGGCTTCACTTCTCTCTCAGGCAAACTGCTTATCACTGCAGAACTATCAACCTCCTCGGTAAAGGGTAGTGTCCCTTTAACCACAGACACTTTAGACCTTGATTCTAAAATTCCATCATCTTCATAAGTATCATGATAATCATCTTCATCCTCATCATCTTCGTCTTCCATATCACTTTCTCCATAGTCCAATTCATCATCACTATCTCTGCAATTCTGGTATCTATGATTGGAAGGATAAAATCCTGATGAGCTTGACGTGACTGAACTGGCTTCAGAAGAGGACTGAGATTGGCTTGGTTTTGCCAAATTCTTCTCCTTTTCCTTCTCCTTTTCTCCTCCATCTTCTTTCCCTGCAAATGACTCTGTGGATTCTTCAACTGAAATGTGTTCATAAGTTGTCACATTCGAATTGAACGTTACTTTCTTTCGAGCACTCGAGCTAAATTGCTCCTCAGAATTATCCCTATACTCAAACCGACATGTCAAAAACCAATAACAAATCAAAATTAAAACAAGTTCTCCATAAGACAGATAACAGGGGAAAAAAAGTAAACGTAGTGAAAGCTCAAAAGCCTCAAACTTTATAATTACTCACCCTATATCTGAAACAGAGTTTGTCGGTTTTTCTTTTTCAGGGTCGTTCTGTACCAAAGAAACGGAATATTGTACTGGATTATACGCTGCATTTCTCTGCAATGGAAATCATAACTAAGAGTAAATAATCTACTAATCCCAGCTCTGTTTGGTTGTTACAGAGACAATAAAGGGAAACAGCCACAATAAATCAAAAAATTTAAAACTTTTATTGACCCAGAAATATAAACCCTGTTTCAAATACGCCCTCATCCAACTAAATCCAAAGAAACAAAGCGAAAAGAGGAGAACTCATTATCAATTTTCCACTGATTTTCTCTCTCTGTTTCTTGGATGCCAAACAGAGGATAAAAATTTTCGAAAACCCATAAGTTAAGGGATTTGGCTTTACCTGGTCCCGAGGTTGAACCTTATACCTCTGTTTACGGCGTTTGCGATCTTTGGAGGAACCAAAGCAAGCAAGAAAGCAACCCATTAGAGAAATCAAGCAATCCCCTTTTTCCTCTAAGCCTCTGTTTCTTGAAAGTAGCGGTTAATGGGCTCTTTAGGGAGGGGGGAGAGATTTGGTTAATGGATATTCATTGTCAGAGGGGCAGGAGCGTTGGGGAAAAGGCGGTAGGGACAAAACGGTCAAGAGAATTTCAAGAAAAAGCCGGTGTGGCTGTCTAGGGTTTTGTGATTTTAGAAAGAGAAAAAGAAAAAGTGACCGTTAGGATTGTTAAGTGATCGTGGACACAGCCTGTAAATTTTGGATTTTTGTAATTTTGCAAACTATTTTTCTATTGTATCAATGGACCGTTAGTCCAATTTGGCGGGTCCGGTTGTTGAAGGACGTGGATTAGGCCCTTCGCCTCGTGGCCTAATCATGAATTATTAATTTATTATTATGGAATTTAGGGCTTTGTTTGTTTAAAAAAAAAATTATTTGCATTTTGTAATGTTTGAAACGCTTTGAATTTTTTTTTTTTGGGTCAAATGAAACACTTTGGAAATTAATCAATGAAAAATTAAACCACTTTTAAAAAAAATGATTTAAAATAATAAGTTATTTTTTATATTTTAACAAACTCATTATAATAACATAAAAATATAAATATAAATTTATTATTTGCCGATCATCAATACTCAAAACTAATGATCATTGGTAACTAATGCTAGCTATTATCGACCATCAGCACCATTGATCACTAACAATCACCAAAAATTTAAATATGTTTATAGTGTTATACATTAAAATTTTTAATATTATAATCCAATAATAAAAAATTAATTTTTTGAAAATATTTTTTCAGAAAATTAATTCCTTAAAAAAATATTTTCTAATGATAAATTATTTTTTGCAAAACAATCAAATCTTATGATCTCAATGAAATTGCTTGGAGTTTGGTGATAAAAACAAGTTTTTTTAAAATTTTTGATCTTAAGGTCTTTCATTTTTGCATAATTAAATATTTGAATGGAGGCATGTTTTTCAATTAAATGTGTTTAACTGAAATGTATATAAAAATTATAATATTTTTAAGACATTGTGTTAAATATTTTCAATTAATAATATGAAAAGGATAATTATGATGGTAACTTGATAAGTTAGCTTCCTGATTTTAATATTTTGTCATTAATTTATGAGATCCTTTTTTTTTTTTTTTTTTTTAAGTTCATAAAAGTACTCTAAATATCGTACTTTTGCAAATAAGAATATGTAATTTTTTTTTTTTAAATCAAGTATGTAGTTTATTTTGTTAACAATTAAGAGGGCACCTTATCACTACTAGTTTTAACTAATATGGCAATGAACTTTAATAAAAAAAAAAAAATCATAAAAAAAAATACACAAACCTCCTATTTGTAAAAATGCAAAAACATATTATACTTTTGAACTTTTCCTCAATTTTTTTTAATTAGAAATGTGTCTCATTATAATGAATTAGATGCCATATCATTAAAAAAAATATTAAAATTTATTGTCATGTCAGCTCAAACTGATGATAATAAAATATCAGACCCTTAATTGCTAACGTGGTTAACTACATACATTGTTTCGGAAAAAAAAAAATTACAAATCCCTATTTGCAAAAGCAAGAAATCATATGATATATTTTTAAAATTTTCCTTATTTTTTTATGGACATATAAAGGATAAATATATTATTATTATTTATTAGTAAGAGTAAGATTTTAATTCTAATAATCTTCTTTTTTATTTTTTATTTTTGCCAATGAAATTCTAATAATCTTCACTGTAAATAATTTAACAAGAAGATAATATGGTAGTTTAAAGTGAGTAAATATTAATAAGTCAAAATATCAAACTGAGTGGTGTTTGATAAAATTAAAAATTAAAATTTAAAAATTTAAGTACTAAATAATATAAGTAATATAATATTTAAAATATAAAATTATTTAAAATTTTAATTATTTATTTTATTCATTGTTAATTTTGAGTTAAAAAGTATAATGTAGCGTAATATTTAATCCAAAACTTTTTGATACTAAAGAAATTTAACAATTTGGTCCTTATATAAATATATACACATACACGCTATTTTATCTGTATAAACTGCAACCGATTGTACATGTCCCTTAAATACCATATATAATTAATATTTAAGTAAAAAATATATATATAGGCTATAAATTCATAAAATTTTTAGCATTAGAAGGATTTTATAATTTATGAAAAATTCATAATAAATTAAATTATTAAGCTAATCACAAAAAAAAGGTAAAAATACATAAACATAATACATGATATTTAAAAAAAAAAAAAAAAGTGTAACTATATACAAGTTAATTAATTAAAAAAAAATTCTTGAAATGAATGATTAATTTAAGGCAATAAATGAGCCAAACCGTTCATGAGCAGTTTGATATTCAACTTTATAAAAGCTCGTTTGTATTTAACTCATTTTATAAATGAGTCAAGTTGAAATTTTAATTAAAAGCTCGATTAATAAACAAGCTGAGTTTAAACAAAACTAAATTTGATTTGATTTGACTCGTAAACAGTTCGATTAATATGCTCATTTATAATATTTTAATATATTTTATGATTTATATTTTGCAATTATGAAATTAATAATAATATATGCATACAATTAGTTCATTAATATTATATTTTATAATTTTATTAAATAGTTGAAAAGTTTAATTTTCAAAAAAAATTATGTTACATAATAATAATAATAACAATTACTACTACTATTATTATTATTATCCTAATAATTTTGGCAATATAAAAAATATAATTTAACATTCATATAATTTTTATAATAATTTAATTTGACTAAAATATATACACTCGTATTTTTTTTAAATATAATTTTTAAACTTTACTCAGGCTCGAGCTCCGAACGAGCCTAATTTAAATCTTAAATTGTAAACTTTAATAACCAAACTGAACTCAAACAAGCTAAAACTCGGCTCATTTGCATCAACAAATTAATTTACAAAAATTAATATGAATTTGTGAAATGGTAGTTTATTAGAAAAGTCAAAAATAATTTTTTGGGGTGAGAGAGGCTCGAACTCTCGACCTCAGGATAACTCAGAAGCTATGAGACCTACGCGCTAGCCAACTGCGCCACCACCCCATGATGGGATGGAAACTAAACTTAACATTTTAAATAAATTATTAATTCCTCCAAAGGCATCACTACCCTTTTTTTTTTTTTTTTTTTTTCGTTTTAGAAACAAACAAACCCTAGCCCATTCCCTCCTTTCTCATTCCCTCTCCTCTCTCTGGAGCCGAGTCACAACGACCAAACCATAACCTGGTACACAAGACTGAAATCCTTAATGGATTCAGACGAGGGGAAGCTTTTTATTGGAGGAATAGCATGGGACACCACGGAAGATACTCTCAGAGACCACTTTGGCCAGTACGGAGAGGTCTCCCAGGTGGTAATAATGCGGGACAAGACCACTGGCAGACCTCGTGGCTTTGGTTTCGTTGTTTTCTCTGATCCTTCAATTCTTGATCGCGTACTTCAAGATAAGCACACTGTCGATGGCCGTACCGTAATGCCTCTTTTTCTCTCTCTTTTCATGTTTTTTGACTAAATTATGCTCTTTTTATTGCTTTCGATTCTGGGTTTTGGTTGTTTTGTTTGTTCTTTCAATGAATAGCTAGTTTCGAACCATTAGATATTACTCTTCCGAATAAGGTACATTGGGATGCATTTGATTTTGCTATGTTTTTGATGGGTAATTATTTTTTTTATTTAATTTTTGATGGGCTTATGGTACTTCAGTTTCTTTAATTGATTTTTGATTTGATTACTAGGGGAAAATTGTGTAGCATACTATTTATCCTTGAATTGCAAGGTTTAGTATTTAATTGGTTTACATTGATACTTGATTAGTCATAATTGGCTTTTTGGGGTTTCAGTGATTTTTATTCTTATCCTAGGTCTAATGTTTGTAAGGGCTTTGGTAGTTTGCAGTCAGCTCTAATGGGTCTGTCTTGCTTATATATTAGAATTAGTATTATACCTTTTTTCCCCAAGTGTTTTTGTGTTGCTGGTATATTTTATCGATGAAGCCATGACATGTCCAAACTATAGATAATTGAAGTTTCTGTTGCTGTATTCAACGAGTACTTGTTCACATAAAGGTTCTTTTTGTGTATGCTGTTGATATCTTCTCAGATGTACTTCAAGTTTTGCTGTTATAAATTCTACATTTATTTGACGCATTGTTGTATTTCTACAGTTGTTGTTGAGTATTGCAGTACTGCCTAACTGTTCAGAGACTATAATTCTGATATGCATGAATGTGACTTGAATAATTGATTTCTTATTTCTGTAAAGAGAATTTTTGAGAGTTTACCCTTCACGGTTACCTTTAGAAACTTCGTGTGCATGTATTCTTCAGCAGTTTAATTTTCAGCTTTGACAACACAGGTAGAGGCTAAAAGGGCTTTATCAAGAGAAGAACAACAGACCTCCTCTAGATCTGGCAGCCTTAATGCTGGCCGAGGCTCTGGTAGTGGTGGAAATTTTAAGACCAAAAAAATATTTGTTGGTGGTTTGCCATCCACCCTGACAGAAGATGGTTTCCGTCAATATTTTGAAAATTATGGTCATGTAACTGATGTGGTAATAATGTTTGACCAGCATACTCAGAGGCCACGTGGCTTTGGATTTATCACCTTTGACTCTGAAGATGCAGTTGATAGAGTACTTCATAAGGTTTTCCATGAGCTGAATGGTAAACTTGTAGAGGTGAAACGAGCACTCCCAAAAGATGCAAATCCAGGTGGTGGGGGACGTGGCGGGGGCTATCAAGGTTATGGTGCCTCTGCTACCAATACAAATTCAGTTGATGGTCGAATGGATGGAAACAGATATATGCAGACCCAGGCATCTGGAGGTGGTTATCCACCTTATTCTGGTTATGGTGCACCGAGTTATGGTTATGGGGCAGCAAACAGTGGAGTTGGTTATGGTGGTTATGGTAGTTATGGTGTTGGAGGTTATGGAGGTGGGAATACTGGATTTGGTGGTCCAACAGGGGCATATGGTATGCCTAGTAGCCTGAAAAATAATTGGGGCAGCCAAGTTCCTTCCAGTTACGGTGCTTCAGGTTATGGTGCAAATGCAAGTTATGGGGCCACAACTCCCTGGAGTGCATCTGGTGGTGGCAATTCTGCTTCAGCTCCTATGGGCCAATCCCCGGGTGGATCTTCTGGGTATGGAGGTTATGGTTACAGCAATTACGGTGGAAACGATGGGCCTTATTTTGCTGGATATGGAGCAGCTAGTGGACGCACTGGAAATTCCCAAAATAACAATGCTAGTACTGGAGCTGCTGGGGGAGAGCAACAGGGGAGTGGGGGTGGCTACCCAGGTGGTGGCTATGGTGATTCCAACGGGAATTCAGGATATGGAAATGAAGCCTGGAGATCATGATCCTTAACAAGCGTCTGGTGGTGGGTATGGTGATGGTCATTCTCAGCAGGCATCAAGTTGTGATTGATAAGGCCTTCAGTTTTGCAGGAACTCATACTCAAGAAATATATTAATATTTCTTTCAGTAATGGAAGAACAAATGTATGACGGCAGAAGATCCTGGGATTGTTTGGATTGCTTGAAACCTCAGCTGTAGTTTGTACTTTGTAGTAGTTTTCTGCTAGTATATAATGGCTAGTAGTTCCAAGTAGTGGCAATATTTATTAGTGTTTGCTCTCAAGTCACAATTGTTAAGTTTTGCTTTTTGTTTTTTGTTGTTTTATCGTTTTCATCTGCCTCTCTTTCCTGTTTAAAGCTGGAGTAGTGTTATGAGCATTTTCTATTATTATTGAGGTTGATTGTTTTGGTATTGCATTCATGGCTCTTTATTGGTTTTTTTTTTCCCCAGAATGGCTCTTTATTGGTTAATATCCATTTATTTGCTAGAATTGATGCTCTCTTAATCATATTTTTGCTCGAGCAAATTGCTTTTACTAGCGTCACTACGAAGCAACTCAAATGTAGGAACTGGGGAGGCTTCCTGACAATACAGTGGATCTCTTGAGTACTAGCATTTATCACATGATAATACAGTGGATCTCTTAAATACTAGCATTTATCACTTACCAGTGAGTTGCAGCAGTAGCCATAGTGGTGATAAAATATTGTGAATGGGAATAATCATTTTTGTCCGTTCAAATGTTCCCATTGTTGACATATTTACATACATTATAGGTATAGTTATAAATTCCTTTTTTATTATTATAATTTTTACTGAAAATAAAAATGGTGTTAACTGAAAGTTTGCATTTTGGATGGAGTTGACTCTGAAGTATTTGAGGTGCTCTAGCCTAGCACAGTCCAAATACCATGGTTAAGACATTTAAGATAAATATTACCAAACAATTTGAATCTGTTAAATATTGAAAGTTATTATTCTATGTATCAAATAATTTAAAACGATTAAATATTGTAAATTTTTATTTTGTGTGTTGAATTGAATTATCAAATATCATCTTTCATTTGGAGGAAGAGCTGAGTTTGACTGTTTTTCTCTACGTGAATTTTTACATGTAGAAATTGGAAAAACATAACCACACACTTACAGGACAAGATTTTATGATCAAGACAATATCTTTGTGTATTAATTAAGTTGTAGTTTTAAAAAGTTTGCATATGGCAGTGACTCTCTCTTTCCTTACATATTAACAAGTAACAACAACAAAAATCTCGCTTACTTGCTACTGATGATCACTCTTCTTTGACAAGAACAATTCTTTTTGCAGAAACAACTGAAAAATTTTTAAAAGAAAAAGCAGGAAAGTACCTTGAAGACATGACTAACACTCTACCCCACATTGTTTAAGAATAGGGCCAGTTTGTTTGGGCAAGAAAGGATCAATTCTTACCCAAATTAGTGAGAAAATTGATGCAAGAAGAATAGACCACAATACTACAATGGTAGGTGTCCTGTTTTGCCTTCCCATTAAACCTTTGAGGAAAGGATAGAGATGAACAATCACCCAGAAAGCGAAAAATAGCTTTCCGAATAAGGGACCCCATGAGCCATATCCATTGTTGATTGCATCAGATACTCCAGCTACAACTCCCACCATGTTCAGGATAATTAGAGTGGTTGGTGGAATCAAAAGAGTTGTCCATTTGAAGAGGTAGAGTTCGCCAAACTCTGTATCATCTGCTGCTTTTGCTGTAACTGTAAAGTTTGTGTCTACTCCAGCAAGAACCTTGAGAAGGCCTTGAAACACAGCAAAAAGATGTGCTGATACACCACCAATGACCCAGAACTGCTCGTTACGCCACCAGTCTTCAATGCTTACTCCACTCCATCGAAGCTCTAGCACGCCTGTTGCTATGATGGAGAGGAAAAGTGCCAAGAACCATACACTTGCCAAGTTGGTCAGCTGCAGGATATAAATTTCTTGTTAAATATTGAGGCAAATCTTGTAATTCATATCTGAAATTTGTTTTCAAGAAATTTTACAGCAACGCAGAGTGAAATCCAAGCACATATTCATACCAAAACTTGTTCTTGCAATTCAAAATAATTGACTAGAAAATTGCATATCATACTCAAAAGGTTACTTACTGTAGGAATAATGAATTTTCCAGTTAGAAGGCAGACAGCTGGAATAGTACAGTATGCAAGTAAAGGAATGGAAGTAAAAGGATAAACAATCGTGTTAATGTAGGCAAGCCTCTCAAGCCATTTCAACTTTCCTCCATAGCCATACCATAGTGGACAATGGCGACTGAGGAAAATTTCAACTGAACCGAGAGCCCATCGCAGAACTTGATGCAAACGATCTGATAGATTAATAGGAGCTGATCCTTTAAAAGCTGCTCTTATTGGACTACAATAGATTGACTTCCATCCTCTACAATGCATCTTAAATCCTGTCAAAATATCTTCTGTAATTGAACCATAAATCCATCCAACCTGAAAAGAAAACAAATTCAGATTTTCACTAATCTTGATACTGGTTTCAACTTTCAACATTTTGAACATAAGAGAATCCTCAATAATGCTGCTCACCTCTTTGCCCCATTCGGTTTTCTCTTCATAACCACAGCTAATAACATGAATAGCTTCCTTAATGAGTGTTGAAGGATTAGTTCCTTCGGGCAAACCGCCTTCTTCCATTAGAGTAGAGGCAATAAATACTGGTGATTGACCAAATCGTTTCTCGAAATTTTTCTGTGACATAAGTGATGATTTCTCCAACTCTTCATACCCTTCAAGTCCTTCTTCAATCTCTTCAAGTTCAAATACTGCTCCTGACCCTTTCCTCATGTAGTTCTTACCCCCCATCGTTTTCTTTTTTCTAGGAAGTAGTCCACCAAGAAAACTTCTTGGCCCCTTCTTCTTCGATTTCGACTTTCTTGAACCACCACAGCAACAACAGCACCATGAAGGCCAACAATCACATGTCATTTTAGGCCTCTTCTCAGACACTGGTGGATCATAGCCATACAAGGCCTGCCTGTTGAAGACGCATCCCGTACCAACATATACTGGCCCTTGGATCCCATCTAGACCTTTCATGTTAATCTATATTCAAAGAAAAATTAAAGGCACAAGTTAAAAAATTTGAATTGAAATGTAGAAATTGCTGTAGAAAACAAAAAAGAAAGCTGGCTCATGATTAACTAGTATAACTTACATCAAAGAACACAGTGTTGCGATTTGCATATCTATCATGGCGATCAATACCATCAAACCTCTGAGGGAACTGGACATAGCAGACCTTCTTTCCTAACTGGGGATCCATTAAAAAGCACATTGCTTCCCTCACAGCTTTGCTGTTGTTAAGGTAATGATCACAATCCAAGTTTAACATGAAAGGTGCATTGGTGAGTACTGCAGAAACTCGGATCTAGAGTTCACACAGGACAAATATAATTATGACTTAATTGTATCTCATAGGAATTTTCAAATGAGAAACTTGTCAAGAGCTACGTACCAAAGCGTTCATGGCACCTGCTTTCTTGTGGTGGTTATAACCAGGTCTCTTCTCACGAGAAACGTACACAAGCCGTGGAAGCTCCTTACCTTCTACGTCAAGGGCACCTTCACTTCCAAGGTATACCTGCACAGCAAGTAGAGCTTTGAGTTGAACTTTCCATGAAAGATGATTAATTATCAATTTGCTGGTCAAAATGATGAAATGATAGATCTTGCTGACCTGAATCATTCCAGGATGATCTCTTGTGTTGTTTCCAGGCCATGGAGTACCATCTTGCATCACCCATCCTTCTTCTGGTTTCTTTTGAGCCTTTGCTACCAATGAATTAATCTTCACCTTGAATTCTTCATATTCTCTCTAAAGCACCAAACATTTCACATATTAAGAACAAGAAATGAAAAGCAACATTTCTGAGTAGGTGTCCTAGTGTACGAGACTCTGCTTTGCGAGAATCAGGAAAATATACAAGGTGAACAATGTAGAAAGATTTGTTGCTTACTTTCATAGCTCTACGCTCCTTAACAAAGTTGGGGTGCACTTTATCTTTCAAGTAGTCTATCTTTTCAGAAAAGTAAAATTCAGGTGCTCTTGGCTCAATGTTATGCTTCTTGCAAAATGGCACCCATCTCCTTGCAAACTCAGCAGTTTCTGCTAGTGAATCGAAAAGGAGCATCGAAGCACCATCATCCGATACATAACAACTGACCTTATTGACAGGATAATCAACAGCCAAGATTGAAAGTACTGTATTTGCAGTTATGATTGGTGGTTCCTTGAGAGGATCCACAGTACTCACATAAAAATCAACAGGAGCCAAACGGTCAGGTTCTCCCTCTCGCTCGAACCTCAAAGACAAGCGATCAAGGTAAGTTTCACGTTCAATTGGGAACCATTTGGGGAATTGGTCAAGAATCCATGAAAAGGCAAACCATACTTCACAAATTACAGACACTAGCCATAATGGGTATGCATCAGCAGCTGGAGTTAAGATTCGGAAACGAAGAAAGAAGGCCAAAACTACAAGTCTTATGACAATCACAATGCGATATGGATTGATTTTGCTAGAAGAAATGGGGAGCTTTCGCCACAGAGGTTGCCTAGCTTCAGCCATTCTGCAGAATACAAATGTTAATTATTAGCAGTATAGGTAGAATATTCAAGCATTGAAAAGGTAAAATGAGTTAATAGCGGCCAAAGACACTTACAAGTACTCATCTTCTTCTCCTTGATCATTTCCTCCGTCATCTTTATTCACCAAACCTCTCTTTTCTTGGCGGACTTTCCATTTTTCTACTCTTTCCTTCCATTCTGCATTGCTGTACATCTCTCTTTCTGCCTCAAGATCCTTTCCTATCACTACATTCACCATCAAACCCAGAAATTAAAATTTTTTGTCCACTTAGAATTAAGCTCAAATGTAGCTTGCAGTAATTTTGCCTAATTAATTACCACTTCCTGCAGAAGAAAATGCAGGTCCACCAGTATGCAATTGGCTTTGAATATAGTCTCCATTTTCCTGCAAAACTCAGTTATTAGAGATTGAACTCAAATTTCCTATTCTTTTAAAAGGACTACTACATATTGATCGATCAATTAGTAATAATTAATGGTATTACCGATCGAGCAAAAACATTTTTGTGATCAGAGTCATCATGATGCTGCTTAATCTGAAATTCATCATCAAAGTCATCAGCTTCAATATCATCATCATCGTCTCCAGCAACTCTAGGACAACCTGCACCAAGCAAAACCTTGACAAAGTTACTTACATGATACTATCATACGTAACAATAATAATAAAGAACCTTAGAATACAGTTATAAGTAGACCTTTGTGACGCTTATAGCGAGTGTTACACTGAGGACAACACTGGTTCCCTTCACTTCTCTCATACTCATAACATGGTCTACAAACAGGAAACCCACAAACATGACAAGCCACAAACAACTGTCCATCTTCTTTTACTCCAATCTCATCTCCACAAACTCTACATATCTTCGATGAAACAGACTGGCGTGTCCCAGGCCGGAGTTGCTGCCATGCATATTATATCGCATTGCTCGTGTGAGTATTATTTTAACATGGCATCAGAGCTTTTTCAACTAAAACAATACAATTACTTACCTCGTCATAGTCCTGTAAAGGATGAGAACCGCCAGTGACGAGCCCAGCCATGGTGGTTTGAGCTAACTAGCCCACAGTAGCAAACAAATTAAAAAAACTAAAGAAAAGGGTGAAAGAAGATGGTGAGAGAAGAGAAGAGGATAGTTGGGGAAATTAAAAGGATGGTGGAAGGAGGGAGTAAAATATAATGATTAATAAATGTGTGTGTAAAAGAAGGAGTTATAGTATTTGCATACCAAACTGTGAGTTGAGAAGTCATGGGTTTGATTCAATGAGACGTTAGCTACTGGTTGTGGGGGATGGACATGGGAGCGATAGGTAGGAGAAGGAAAGAGAGAGATTGCTTGTTGTGGCTTGTTCTGGCATTAGCTAACTTAGACTCAAAGGCGTCTCTCTCTTCAAGAAGATGACACTAACCTCTCAGTCACCTAACACACATAAATGAATCAATACATACTTATATATAAATATATCAGAATGTACAAATTTCCCCAGTACAAATTTCCCAAAGACAAGAATTTGTAAGGGCTCAAGTATCCATATGTTATAAATTAAAATGTGTTCATGTCACATTTAATTAAAAATTTAAATTAAAATGGGCGAAAGCAAATCATAATGAATCAAAAGATCAATAAGTTATTTATATTTTAAAAATAAATATAATATACTAATAAGTATTATTCATATCAAGTGTTGGCTGATATATATGGATAATGTATGTAATATATTTTGAACTGACATTATAATCAATTAAATTATATATTATAATGTTTATTATACATTGTAACATTCGTTATATATCAAATTAGTATTCATTATACATTTTGAATGTTCATCACATAATGTAACTAATTTATAGATAATTAGTATCAATATGTTGACTGGTTCTTAGTTTTCCCGATTGAACCGATAAAAGAAAACATAATGTAAAATACCTATGTTGTGTACTAAATTTTATAAAAATAATCATTACACAATAATTATAATAATGTATTTTTATCATATCGTAAACCTATATTGGTAAAGTATGTATAGTATTAAAATGGATTTGCATATCGTGAACGTTCTTTGTAAGATTTGCTATATGCAGTAAACAATCTTCTTGTGTAATTTGGAGAAATGTAGTAAAAAAGGAAAATGAAAGAAAGAGAAGGATGGTAAGGAGAGGGAGAAAATAGGTGAGTTGGGTATTGTAATTAGTTGGTCAAATGCTTTTCTATTACATTGTCAATTGTGTACTCAAATTAATTGGTTAATGTTAGTTTTCTAATCCCTCTTTCAGGATTCTTACAGTCTAAAAAATTAATTTATCCCTCTTTCAAACCAGCCAGCTAGAGGCCGACTTGTCAAGAAAAATCTCAAAATTGCACCAAAAATATCACCTCAACAATAAAAGAATTCATCAAAAACTAGGAACATTAATATCATAAAATGACAACCTGCCAACAATGAATTATCCTATTCGTTTCTTATGTTTGTTCTTTATTAACTCAATTATTCTAAGCTTCTAATATATTACAATGCCTACATATCAAGTCCCAATTAATACATTTATTTTAGGGTTACAAATGAACCGAGCAGAGTTTTAACTAATTCGAATTTAGCTTAATTATTTTTTTTGAGTTTGAATTCGAACTTGAATTTAAACTTAAAATTCATGTTTAAAGTTGACTCATTTCGAGTTTGAACTTGAAACGAGTTTGAAAATCGTGTTTAAACTAAGATAAAAACAAAAACATCCAATTACTAAAAAAAAAATCTAATTATAAAATTAAGTATTACATGTTTCAAGAAAAATAAGGAGTATATATTTTTTAGTCAAATTAAATTATTAAAAAGATTATAAAAATGTTAAAATATATTTTTTGAAAGTGCCAAAAGTATATTATTATTATTATTATTATTATTAGGTAACATAAACTCTTTTATTTTTTTGAAAATTAAACTTCTCAATTATTTAATAAAATTATAAAACATAATATTAATGGAACTAATTGAATGTATATATCATTATTAATTTCAAATTTACAAAACATAAATAATAAATAGATATATTAAAGCATTATAAACGAATTTATTCTAACTATTCACAAACCTAATTAAGCGAATTTAATTTTGCTAAAACTCGACTTATTTATTAATCAAGTCTTGAATTAAATCTCAAATTTAACTCATTTATAAAACAAACTAAACGTTTTCGAACTTTTATCAAATCAAACACTAAACCACTTACGAATGGCTTTACTCATTTCTAGCCCTACTTTCTTTGTACCTAAAAATTTTCATGTATACCTATCATATGTGCCTTGGAAGTTAGGAAACCCCTTGTACACGGAGCACAATAATCATTAATCAAGCCCAAAATTTTTGTCTACTCCATATTTTAAGAAGATCAGTAATTATCCTCACTATCCAAATTTCTTAAGCATAATGATATTTCCAGTGTCAAATAATACAGCCTAGTATACTAAAATGGTTTGTCAACCAAATCATGTAACTAAACAGAATGACGTTTCAACACATTCAGTGAGCCGTAAAAAGGTATGGCTACATATCCAAACCCTCGATTTTTCTTTCTCCCCAACATATGCTCTTGCAATATCCCTAGCTAAACAAAACACAACGGCAACCGGGAGGCTGAATGTAACTTCAGTACTGAATTTTAGCCAAAGCCCACTAATCTTGATTCCTGATCAAGCAAGCACATTGTGCATAGCTAAACATTTGCGGACATGGAGAAAGAATGGGCTTCACATATCGCACAGCAATTTTATATGCACTTTCAGTCTCACTTCATATAGAAGTACAAATTAGGAGGTTAAAGACTATTATGATCAAAACTTTTTCTCATATATGCACTTCGTTTTCATCAACTAAAACTAGTGCATAAGCAAGTTGCACACAAGGACGTCATAAAAACAGCAGCAGGAGGATCTCAAAGTTCTGGAGCTCTATTCATAAGTCATCTAGGTTTTTTCCTACTCGAGATTATAAATTATACTCGAACCAGTGTCACCTTGTCAGTGCAATGCCGATGGTTTAGGCATCTGTTCTTGGACGTTTGGCAGATTGTGAACTTGACTCATTATCATCTGGCTCGGGATTCTCTGAAGCTTCAATTTGAGGAGCCTTTTGCTTCTCACTTAGATCTTGTGATTTTTCTTCTAATGTAAACTTCTCATTCACAGTGTTGGTGCTCGTCTTGTTACAGTCCAACTGGGAGGCCTCCCTTTCATTTCTGGAAGGGGAATCACATACTGTATCAAAAGAAAGGGTAGAGGGGTTCTCCAAAGCGGATGATGATGCCTTCAGCTTCTCAGCACCTGACTGGCATTGCTTCTCAAACATCATTTGGAGGTACCTGCCTTGTTCTTCTATTCGCAACTGTAAATTTCGTTGAATCTGCCAAAACAGGAGCAGTGTCAAACTCCAAATCATGAATGCAACTTGAAATGCTTCTTCTGAGTACATGCACATAGTAATAGCATGCATGGATGCCTGTATCATAAACTCCGAGGCTAACTTCATCCATTTTCATTGTATTTATAATCAAATTTCAACAAAAGTCACCAATTATAATTAGTCACAACAAAATTCTCTAACTAAATTTATATTTTAATAAAGATCAACATTATTGGATTTCAATAAATGTTCCACTGGAATTCTCACATTAGAGTTGAGTAATATTAATTTAATCTAATTCTTGGCAATCAACAGGCCAAAAGTTTTTTTTCTCTTTGGCCACCGCATCAAATATTTGACCAAATGCCTGCGTAAATCTTGCCATAAGACCTTTCAAAACATAAATTGTAGTTACAGAGTTATTTTTTCAAACAAATTGAAAGTAAGTGACCATATCAAAATACAGTGATGATTTGAGGACAGCGGTTAAAATTATTCCTATGCTTAATGAAGTGCACACCAAACGAGTATTTGTGTAGCAGGCGCATTCTGTAATACACAAATTCACCACATAGCCTATACATGTTAATGTTATGCCAGAGATAATTTCATAAAACCCACATCCTGAAATATAGTTCTCCAAGGAATAAACGTGTTGGTGTATGTATGTGTGTATGTATACGTATGTGTATGCGTGTGTGTGTGTGTACACACACACACATACGTATACGTAGATACATACATACACATACATACAATCTGAATTCCAACATAGATTGATGTTTTGTTCAAAAAAATTCGACAATCAATTTTTGAATCTCCTAATTGTTCCATAGCAACTAGAAAGAGATTCTTTATATATATATATATATATATATATATATATATATATATATATATGATTCTAATATGCAGTCTGGAAAACTATATTCAAGATATTAATTAAATTCACTGAAGGGTATATAAACCATTTCTGTACAACAAAGTTAATATGCCTTTGTAATCTCTCTTCCCCTAACACTTCCCCATGTCTCAACAAAGCAAAAAAAAAAAAAAAAAAAAAGGATGAAGGAAAGAAAGAAATAAGAGACCCCTCCCAGAATTACAGTTCCTTGTTCCTTGTTCACTCTTCTTTTTTCCTGAATTGGGGGTGATGTTTTGTGCCTTCCAAATGGTTTATAGAAGAAAAAGAAATTCAATGTTCTAAGTATGTTGAAAGGCAACCCTAGAGGTCAAAATATCCTTCTTATGTCAGGGATGACCATGATGCATATGGTCCCAATCCCTACAAAGCAGAGTAGTTAAATAAAAGATAATGAGGATTTTACTAGAATCCCCACAACTATATTGTGCCGTGAACTTTGATTCTGCATTTTTTTTGTAGCAACGAAAAAATTTAAGGCTACCAAAGGAAGTCTTCAAACTAGATTGTCAAGGTACAAAGTCAAAACTATTAATCAGATCTAAACAGAGTTCCTTTCTGAGGAACAAATTTATACCTCAAGTTGTTCATGCAGCTGTTTCTGAACTTCCATCTGTAATCGCAGAGCTTCAGTAATCTCAATACCCCTGTTTTACAAATTAAATTAAAGAAATTACACGTTTAGCAGGAGTATTTAACGTGAAATGGGATGCAACATTACACAAAATTTAAAGCACAAACTAAAACTATGGGCTATGGACTGCTCATCAACTGATCAATAGGCAATTCTGGTGCAATACATAAATAATCAATAAATGAAAGTGTATTCCCAGGTCCCGCCACAAAAGGTTAAAATACAAATGAAAATTTCCAAATATTTACAAGGCCCTCCTCAAAGTCAAATAATAATTTAGTTAGTTTTCAGGAAGCCTATGAGTTGAAAATTGAAATCTAATCCATGCACGCTAAACGAATTATTTTCCTGTGTCAACCTACTTAAAAGGGAGGGAGAAGGAAACAAACAAAGATATTTAAGTTGCTGTAGAATCTACAAGGAAGCTTTGTTATCATGTAGAAATTCAAATGTTCTTCCATTTTAGGTGCATAAATCTTCAAAAACATATTCAAAAGCTGGATGTTATTTCTTATAGTCACAGCTTCATGCTTACTCAACACATATGAAAAACTCATTTGGCTACAGATCATGCAGGGATGAGAAGATATTATCTATGAATTTCTCCACATGACCTTTCTGCATAGTCTTTAGGCCAATATTTTTTGTGTTGCTACTTGTTAGGAACCCAAATTTGGAAGATATCAATGACTCTGGTCCTCAGGATGGAGATTGGTTCATGAAGTTAATGGTGATTTGGAGGGTAATATTTTTTTGTATTGCTACTTGTTAGGAACGCAAATTTGGAAGATATCAATGACTCTGGTCCTAAGGACAGAGATTGGTTCATGGAGTTAATGGTGATTTGGAGGGTAAATGATCCGAACATGGTCGCTAAAGAAAATTTTCTTGCAAGCAAATACCTGAGCCTTTTTTTTTTTTTTTTTTTCAAACAAAGATCATTGGACAGAATCATATCACAATTTCACCGGAGTGGCTGATGTGGTATGACACATCACCCTAGCAATTGGTGGTGGTTTGGGAGTTCAAGGAAAAAAATATAAATGACTCCAAAATCACTAAACCTTGGGATTGTTTTAATGCGGTCACTAAAGTTCATGCAATGTGAATCCACAGTGGCATGCTAAGTCATATAGCCGGAATGACATGTCATGCCACGTCAGCCACGTTGGTGGGGTTTTAGCAAGAAACTCCCAGGTGACCACTGATTGACACCAAAAAAAAAAAAAAAATGTTATAGGTATTCGCCTACAAGAAATTTTTCTTTAGCAATCACATTAGAAAAATCATCAAAATTTAGTGATTTTTGGGTTATTTACCCATAATTTGGAAGAATAAAAAGGAAAGAAAATGAACAGAATATAGGAGAAAGAAAAAGAAGAAGAAGAAGAAAAGGAGAACTTTTAGATAAAATTTTTAGCAATTCTTTTTGTTATTCCCTTTACAACTCAGATTTCTCTTATTTACATCAGCTAGCAAACAACAAGATAATCACCAGTGGTTTAACTAACTGAGAACAGTCACTGATTGTTTGACCCCATGTAAAATACATGAACTCTCAAGTACTACTATTAGCTGCATTCTCAGTTGATTTTCTTACAGTGGAAGTGGAAAAGCAGTCTGCCTTAAAGAGCTGCTGTGCTAAACAATTTTCAGTTTCCTGAACTCCCTACAAACTTAATTTCAAACAGATCCTGGATCTAAAATAATTCGCCATCTTTCATACCATTAAAATCATCTCGGAAAAAAAAAAAAAAAAAAAAGATACAGTTAATAATGGCCCTTCCACAATCTCCCAATTTATGGAAGTAAATGGTCAGAGAAAATAAGCACTCATTTGGAGGCTTGAGTAAGCACTTTCCAATTGTCAGAAATCCCAGGTTTCCTATTACAGGTTGCAACCAAGTCCTCAAACAACTAAGACAAGTATCCTATCCCTCAAAGCCAATGAATAAATGGAAACTGACCACTTTGAATACATGGTACTATTAATGAGTGATTAACTTACGTTTTCAAGTCAAGAGAGGATATTTCTTCCAAAGGAGTCAATTTTTTTTCTGAGGATCCTACAAGAGACAGAACACACCATTAAAAGAAATAAATGTGTAAACAATAAATGCATTATACCTTATGGTCCACATGCAATAAACGAGTTAAGAAATCTAAAACAGCTACAAACAAAATCAGCATCAGAAATAGAACTGAGGGGCAATGACACAGACAAGGAATTCAAGAAAGTCCTGCAAAGGTGTACTAAACCAGACAAAAAGAGGATTTCAGGAAGTTCAGATCATAGAGCAATGAAAGTTAGATGCAGGAAAATGCCATTAGGAATTAGGGGAGTAGCAATAAAAACCAGAAGATGGGTAAATGCAATTAGAAAAAACAGATTGAAAACTGTATTACTCGTGTTATTATCGAGTATGCATTTCACATCAAAAAATTCCATGATTTCATGATCCAACTTTTCGCAAATAATTCCACTCATATGATACAGGTGAGATTGGCTAACATATGTGTTTCAGATTGACTGGATTGTTTTAAACTCAAGTATTACACACATCCACGTGTCAGTTCAAAAGTTTTGCTTAAATTTATAATTTTTTTTTTCCTTCTGTTCTTCACTCATATTTCTCCTTCAGCTCTCTAGTAAGGCCTGCTTCTTCGCCTCTCCAATCAGGTCTCTCAGAATTGATTGTTGAATTGAACTTTACAGTGTTGATTAATGCAATTTGCTGGGAGATAATGGAGAATCTACATCTGGAACTCTCCTCCATGATAGCTTTGATTATTGTTTCCAAAAAAGAGATCTCAGTCTTTGAGTAGATTGCGAGCAAAATAAGCAGCCTCTTGCAAAGAAAACAGAAGATTAAAAAAGTTTCTTGCCTCCTCTTTCACAGCATATCTTGGACAGAGATAGGCACAGCTTTCCTTCAACTTGTTTTATCAGTCAAGTAGTTACAATACTTGTCTGTAACCTCGAGTAAAATGACAATATAGAGGGGTTCTGTTTGTTTTTATTGTACATCAATGGTATTAAGTATTTAATATTACTAAGTCACTGGGCATCTATCTTGATATAACATTTTTCAAGGAAATAAGCTCAACGAGAAACAGAACAAGATTTTGGCCCAATTACATCCACAATGGGCTCAAAGATATAGCATGGTCAAATAAAAAATACTCACTTTAAATGATATGGCAAGCTGGATGCCAACAAAAGATTAATAGTGTTAGTAACAGGTGCTACTTTTCATTTTAACTAAATTTGTCCTTATCAATGTCTGACAAAGCATATTTATGAACTTAAAGCACAGGGTTATGAGTGATGGCAAAAGAAAAACATTCCCGGGCCCAAAGGAAGCACACCCATGCAGGATCTTACAATGATTGAAAATTCTGAGGCAGAAGTAAATTATACAAAATAGAGGAAAAAATGAGAATTGGCTGTTAATAATTACTACATACCTTCTGATGAGTCTGGTCTATATCTGGCTGTCCTGTATTTCTGAAATCAAAAAACAAGATCTCCAATTAGGAAGCAGAAAAAGGAATAATCGATTAAATCCACTCAAGCGACAGAAGAGCAAATGCTGTTTGTGCAGACAACTAACCTCATTCTAAATGAGAGAAATATCCGTACCTGCAAGTGGCTTTTGACATGATAGATTGTCAAGCCTTCAACTTTCATGAGCTTCAACACACCTTTTGGAGTAGCTCCTGTACATTAAATAGGGGAAGAAAAAGAATCAATTAGACCAGAAACCTTATAATTTTTTGGTTAACTGAGGCCAGAAGCGTCACACACTTTCACTACCACCAAGCTGATTGACAGCTTCCACAAAAGCATCATGAAGTTCAGGTGTCCAACGCATGCGTGGCTTGGATGGGGCACTATTTGCTGAGGAAGTAGGGGTAAGAACAGGACGAATTTCTCCAGATGGAACAGGAAGCTGTTGACAAACTTGGGCATGTTGTGATGAAATATTTGAAGATGGTTTTGATACCTGGTATGCCATCTGAAGCAGCAAGATGAGAACAAGAAACAACATAAAACAAGCAAAAAGACTTACTTAATTGCCATATGTTGTAAGAAGACCCCAACCTTCGGTTCCATTTCTGTAGAGTAATCACCTAGAAGCTCATTCCAATTAGATGTCAAAGCATCATCATCAGTTATTAGCTGGTCTGCCCATTCCTGCCAATCATTCCGTTTACTAAATTCCTCAGATGCAATGACACCACTACAACTGTTGCTTTCTATTTGATTCTTTTGGACAGAAATGTTTACAGGAAAATCAAGAAAGTCCGGCAGTGATTCCGGACACCAGGAAGCACTGGTTTCTTTGGCATAATGACTTGATATTGTAGATTGAAGCAACTCTGAATGTGAAGGTTGTGGCAATGTCAAAGCTGTCACATTTGTTGATGACTGAGAATTGAAAGGAGTATTCCTAGAATGTTGCTCCTGGGGTAAAACAGATGAGTACTGAAGGTCAGATGAGAAGCCTGCAGACGATGAAAATAGGTGGCCAACTACTCCACTGTTAGAGGTTAATTGACTTGCATGGACAAGAGGCTTTGTCTTAAGCCCCCCTTCCACGGAAACCTGTTGAGAGTCTGAAAATTTGGGGTATATCTCTCCAAGAGAAGTTGGAAGGACCGGTGAAGAGGAAGACAGAGCCCCGGGCACCCCAAGTTTATTCAGCTCCCTCACACCTGATCTCTGAATAGATAAAGCAGGGCGTGCCTCCATTGTCGTCCTTAAATCAACACAAGGATGGCATCTATTATTTGTTCAATACAGAATGACTTCCTATTGTTAAATACCACCAAGTGAAGACCTTCGGAAAGCACACTTGTCAGGGGTTTACAATATCATGCCTCAGAAATGGTCATCAACTTACACATCTGTCAAAAGGAATAAATGAATGAATACAAGATAGTAACGAAAGGAAACACACTTCATTATAGTAATGAAAGGAAACACACTTCATGCTCTCAAGAATATAATGTTTTTGAATCTGATGAACCAATCTAAACAAACAACTTTAATAGTCATTGCAACAACATCCCACCATATCAATATCTACACATACCTAAGAACAAAGAAGTCCAAGAAACTCTTAAGGCATGCTAAGACAGATCCCAATTGAAGAGTATAACAAAAAAAACTTAATCCCCTTCTCCCAACCATTGTCCAATAAAATTAAAATGGAAAAATCTTGGGCTTGCAACCAAGAGATTGCAAGTTAAGACATGAGAATATCCAATTCTAGTAAAAATTGCTGAGAGATATACAGCATCAAAATTGCCCTTTCCAGGAACCTAAATTATTGGAACCATAATGAAGGAGATCGAGGAATGGAATGATAATTATTAGAACAAGATTATCCCCATGAGACCCTTTCCAATTAAAGGGCAGCATTCTACTAATGAAATATCACTAATGACAGTGCATGGACTCCTTTAAGCATAAGGCTCTCTTTATCTATTTAACTTGTTATCAGTTCACCATGATTGGCAAATTGAATAAAATCAAGATTTTTGCAATCCACAAATATAATGTAGAAATCCAATTTCCAGAATGTAATCTTCTCCCACACCAATAAGAAGACCAAGTCCTCTCCGACATCTTGCTGCCCAGCAACACAAAAACCCTAAGCAAGCAAAAAGCCATGTAACTCCACTACTTCCTAAGCATAACAGCTATTAATGGCCCTGTCAGTATGACATTTGAACAACTGTGACAAATCCACTTCTACGAAATCCCAACACTTTGAAGTTAACCAAAAAAAATTTTTTTCTCACCATCCAGTCTTGTATTAATTGTCCTTGGCTTTAAGGCAACTGTATACGGGGTCCACTGAACTAATTTATTTTCACTGTTACACTCTCTCTTAGCAAAGGACTCAGAATATACCTCATACCCAGAAACGAATTCTCAAATTATAGGAAGCAAGCTCTAAAAAACAAAACAATCAATCCAAAAGGCGAAACTCAAAGAAATGGAGCCATGCACCCCACCATGCAAAAAGAATTCCCTTGTTAAAAAAATTCAGCCTTGCATAAGAATCAAAAATAATTTATAGCCAACACTTTATCCAGTCAACAGAACTGAACAACACAAATATCCATGGAAAAAGAAAGATAATCCAATTCAATTTGGACCCAGAAAAAATTTAAAATCATCCAAACTCGGTAAACTCCAAATGGGTATTCCATAAACGCAGTTAAAAGCAAAATTCTATCAAAATAAATGCAAAAAGCCACACAAAATTATAGAAAAATCTTACCTAAATCGAACTCCATAAGGCAGAAAATTGAGTTTTGATGAAGAGAAAAAACAGAGACGAAATAACCAATTCTGATGAGAAACAAGAGGGTTGTTCTTAAATTCCGTCACCGGCGTGCCAAAGAAGTGAACGGTGAGAGCAGTGGGCATTGCTCTCTTCATTGGTCCCCAATTTGGGCCTCTCAACTCTAATAAGGAACAGTGAATTTACACGCGCCACTTGAAGCGCGTGCATAAAGATGGCGGGAATAGGGAATGTGGACCCAGGTTTTTGATTGGTGAGTGGTGAAAAATCAGATGGGTTGCACGTGGGCCTAACCTCTGCCGTCTGACACTAGAGTTCTGTTCTTTCAGTTTGCTAAAGGCCATAGAGAGCGTAAAACCATCAAAACCTTGTTTTTATTATTATTATTATTATTAATTATTTAACAGTTTTTTTTTTTTTAATTAATGCCCTGAATGAAAATAAAAATTAACGCCTAATTAAATAAATAAATTCAAAAATAAAATAAATAAACAAAAAGTATGAATTTTAATCTACCATTTTAAATGGTAATAATTAAAAAAAAAAAGCTTTATTTTTTTATTTTATTTTTGGGGATTCTCTTGAGTTTATAACTGCTCACACACTAACTACAGTCCATGATAAATTAGTGGAAACGTGTTAGATTCCTATATGAACTTGTTTTTCCTTTTTCCCAAGTAGTACAGTGTAGTACTACACGTGAGATTACAATAATTTTTTTTTTAAAAAGGAAAAATCATACTTAAATTAAACTTAATATGGAAAAAAAAAGACATATTAGTTTTTATTAAAGAGAGAAAATTTTAACTAGATTTAAAAATTTAATATGAATTTATTCATTTTTAATTCAACTTATAAATTATTTGAATTTATTAAATTCTAAAAAGTCATTTAAATTCTATAAAAATTAACATGTTTAATTAATTCAGTCGAATTAAAAATAATATATTTGATTCAATTTAACTTAATAAAAAAAATAATTTTTTTGAAAATTTATAAATTTTTTCTCCTAAGAAAAAAATTAATATTATAAGTAACATAATAAAAACTTGTAAAAATTGACCTAAATAAATTTAATCTAAAAAAAAATTCTTTCAAAAATTTAACTCAATATCTAACTTGATTCATCTTGAATCAAATGCTATAAAATAATTCAAATTCTAAAATAATGCGAGCACAAATCAAATTTGTCTGACTCAATTGGTTTCGCACTTCTATTTTTTTTACCTTAATTTATTTTCATCAATTTTTAGCAGTTGATAATTATATGATGCAAAAATGTTATAAATTTATAATGTATATAAGAATGAGAATTGATGGGACAAAAATAATCTAAAGGAATGGTGGGCTAAAGGAGGTCGAAGATCATTTTTATCTAAATTTTTTAATTTTTTTAAAGTGATTAAAGCCCAAAATATAACTCATAAAAAGTAGGCCGAAGGGCGATGATCTCTCCATCTTAAAGGAGTAAGCCTTCGTCTTCAATTACAATTGAAATTATATGTCATTCTTATTGATACAATGATTAATTTATACTAAAATAAAATTACATATTATCTAATAAAAAAAATGAAATTATCATCTTAAAGAAAAAAGTCCTTACTTTCTATCAAAATTGAAATTATATGTCATCCTTATTGATACAATGATTAATTTCTACTAAAATAAGAAATTACATATTATCTAATAAGATGAAATTATCATCTTTAGAGTTATGAGGTTTAAATATGAATTTTAACAAAGCTTAGGAATAGACATTTCTATATTTGTACTTTTTATTTTTAAAAATTATTAAATGAGAAGAGAACAAGTTTTTTTTTTTTTACCTAATATTCTCTTGGCAAAGAATATTGAATTTTATTGCAAAATTATAATATTGACTTTCTCCCACAAAAGTTGTCACTCACCGCTTACCACTTACCAGCACATGGTTCATCCTTATTCCCTTTTTTTTTTTTTTTTAGCAATAAGATATCATCAGTAAATTTTTAGGCATTGTATTAAATTCACATTTCTATTCGTAAAATGCTATATAATACAATATTTTTATCTCAATGTCTTATTTCAACTGATGTATCATTATTTTATTTGTCAATTTTTTTCAAAAGTATATTATATAAAATATTTTTTAATGTAATGATGTCATATTAGTTGAAATAAGAAGTTAGAATAAAAATACTGGATTGTATAATATTGTTCTTTCCATTTAATTAAAAATAGATCCATCCATGCTATAATTAAAAGATTTATAAATAAAAAAAAAAATCATCATTTATGTTTTGATATTGAAAATCGAACTCAATTCAATAAAAAGATGAATAAATTCTCTTACCAATTAGGCTAATCCTTGAAATTAGTAAAGGTTTTTTCTAATGGATAATTAGATTTCAAATAATAATAATCAATTGTATTATAAAGTAGTACATAAAAACTTCTTTTAATTGATATCTTAATTTAGTAGTAACAACAACAATAATCACAAATCGATGCTTATTTAACAATAACAAGCATTGGGATCTTAATTAATAAAGTAATTAAGTTAAATTTAGGGAAGGTAGTACATGGAATTAGGCAACTTGAATGTTCTTTTAGCATAGGGGAGACCTTCAAGACTGCTCCATTGATCTCCTATGATTCCCCATATACGAAATCCTTCATCCATCAATTTTTTTCTTGCTTGGGATTTGTATTCTTGCACTTTCATCCTCTCATCTTCAAGACCCCTGTTTTTACAATTAAATATATATCATATCATTTTTATGAAACAAATCAAATATTAATCAATTTGCTTTATAGGTTTAAACCAATGTTTATGGATGCATTCAGAATATATATTGAAATTTAGCAATGTTTTCTTTTTTTAAAAGAAATCCTTTTTTTTTTTTTTCGGTTTATAGGTATAGAAATGATTTCAATACTGTTAAATTAAAAATTTATTGATTTTGAGGTACTTTTCAAAACTATAAATTTTATTTAAAAATAAAAAATATTTTGGATTCACATGACTAGCAGTAATTAGATTGTGATCAAGTATTAAAAAAATTGCCAAAAAAAAAAATTCCCAAAAACATCCATTATAAAATACTGATAATGGTAAATGGGCATATATATATATATATATATATACCTTAATAAGAGACCAGACCAACCATGATAGCCAACATTGATGAGATTATCCACAGTAGCAGCTCTTAGAGTTTCACTTCTTGAGGAGACAAGGAAGATTTTGATCCCTTTATCTTTGATCTCATGGAATAGCTTTAGGGTATGCTCTAGTGCAGGTGCCTTTGTTTGTTTCATCCATTCTTCCAATAAGCTTTTATTCAACTTCTCTCCCCTATTGTTTCATTATACATTAATTTCAAATAGGCATAGCATATTAAACATGCAAATAATTGATAAAAAAAAAAATACAAATAAAGTAAAATAGATAAATTAATTAATTTATTTGAAAATTTGATAGTATAAATTAATAGAGTTTTAAATGTTTGTTTTAATTATTTGTAACGATTAAGATATTTTTCTACCAATATGTACATCAACCATAATTAATATTCATTAAATCTTCTTGCTAGTAAAGTCAAGTCTTATTAAAGAAGTCATATGACATACATTAGAATGATTAATGATTTTTATACAAGAAAACGAAGTGTTTAGTTTAATGACGTTGAAGTTATTTGCGGAATTGAAAATTTTTTTTTAAAAAGCATAAAATTTCAAATTTAAATTTGGCTAAAACTAATTTTATCTAGCACCAAAGTGATCAAGTTCCCTGGCCCCTCAGTGGCAAAGGATTGGATTGATTAGAAGTTTCAAAAATTATAAACATTACCTACAAGCTACAGATTGCTAATTTATAAAGCAAGATGTTCTTTTCAACCTTCCCTTTTGAACACTTCTGTTGCGAATAACAAAGGTCAGATTGGCGACCTGTTTTGGGCTATTGAAATTGGAACCACTAAAATAGGCCCCAGAATTAGGAAATCTGGCCCCACTACCCAAAGTTTTTTGGCCTCAACTGTTTTTTTTTTTTAACAATATATATATATTTATATAAGTGAGTACACTCTTTTACTAAATCATAATAATTTTATAAAATCGTGTTAACTTACGAAATTCACATTATGTTCTTCCTACAACCAACATAAGATCCTAAAAACTAAACTTCACTCCCGTGGAAAAAGACATAAATGTGGGACCCTTAAGTTGGCCTCAACTTTTTTTTTTCTTTTTTTTTTTTTAAGAATATTTAAAGTGGAATTTGCTATAAAATGCAATGATTCTCTCTTTTTTCTTTTTTTTATTTTTTCCACTTACTCACACGAACAGGGACTATCATCAGAAAAAAAAAAAAAAAAAAAAAGACATGGGAATCACACCCCTAAGAAACAAGCAAGAGGTGAACCAAAACAGAATATGATCAGTCCTTTGGAGAAGGATCTGATCTGAAAATTAACATTTGCCCATTTGGATATATCATAAATAGATTCATAGTTATAAACTTAGAAACTTATCTGAGGCACAATCAGTGCTAAATCCTACATGAAGATAAGTCTCACATTCTACCCCAAATAAATTGAAGCCTAAATCTTGCTTGAAATGCAGCCTTAACTAGTAATCGACTTAATTTCTTTCTAATTCGAAACAATAGAAATGTATATAATGAAAATATGATGTAATTAAAATTTAGATTAATAACAATACTTACCCAAAATTATGTTTCTTGTAGAAAGGTATGGTAGACAAAAGGGTATCATCAACATCAAAAATCCAAGCATCTTTTCCATCACCTTCCAAAGTACAACAAGAGCAACTACTAAGGTAGAGCTTAACCTCTTCAATGGCTCTTTCTGAATCTGCCTCATATTGAGAAGATGTCATGTAATGTTTGATATAACCAATACATTCTTGAGGCACAACTTCAAAATCCCTAATGTTGTTTAGCTCAACATTAATTCTCCAACTCTCACAATAATTCTTCAGATTAGACTCTAACCCATAATTATTTCTCCTTTTTAGATTCAAAATGTTCCAATCTGCTGCTGCTAGCCCAATGCAAAGGCTTACCAAAGCCAATGTGAAAACTATGTTTTTCTCCATTTTTTCACACAACAATAGAGAGAATGAAAGAGAGGAAGAGAGAGTAATGTTTTTTTTTAGTAGACAGGAAGTGATTATAAATTTAAATTTAAATCTAAAGAGGTTGATGGGGGAGCATAGTTGGTCACATGGGTGTGGGGTTACATAAGACATGTTCTTGTTTTGAAATTAATTTAATTTGTAATATAAAAATCATAATAGTAAGTGACGTAAATTGCATAAAAAAATTAATGCAAATTAATATAATTTAAACACATCATATAGTAAAAAATAAATAAATAATTGTTCTTATTTTACATTATAAGTTATATCAAAATATTACATAAATATTTTTATCCTGTCAAATTCGATTGTATCATTTAGGATTATCCGTATAAAAAAAATATTGACTAGTTGTAAATAAATTTTATTAATGGATGTAAGGACAAATCTATCAAAGATGTTACCAAGACATTCCATGTTTCACAGCTCATATATATATATTTTTTTTCCATATCTTTTTTTATTAAAAAAATTTAGTTGTAGATCTCCTACATCTATGATTGAATTGATATTTCTTCCTTGAAATCTATAAATTTTGTTATTCTTTTGTGAATTTTGTTTTTAATTTACAAGTGAAAACTCTGTTTCAAGAAAATATTTCTTCTTTGCTAATATGAATTTTACCTTTTCAAATCCGTATTTTGTGCTTGAATCATGGGATTAGTGCAACGATTTTTGATTTTTTTTTTTTCAATTAACTCAAATACCATTTACATTTTTTAAAAATCATGATTTTTTTTTTCTTTATAATATGAATTACTATAATTTTAAAATATAATTTTAAAATATATACGTGTTTCTTTTTCTATTTTTATGTGTTCATATATTCCAGAAAAAAAAAAATCACTTGATTTAACCATGCAATGTAAATTACTTTTAAGCAGTACTCTTTCTTTTGAGAGATGACAATTAATCTTAGTTGGTTGATTAATCATAATTTCGGCCACAATTCTCGCCGGCAAACACGGATTTCTTTTTGATTAATTTTTTTTTTCTTTTGGTGCTTTTTTGTGTATAATTTATTGTTTTGTATTTAAAGGAAAAAAAAAAAAAAAAAGGAAGCAAAAGGGATAAACACTTTTTGTTGATTATCTATTTTCAAATTATACTAATTTATTTCATTCAATTAATAGTTATTAAAAAATAAACAATCGAGGTGTACATCACATGAAATATACCCATATTCAATTAACATTATTATTATTATTGTAATAGTTGATTTATTTTAATAGGATAAGATAATGATTAATTAAATAAACTGATCGAGTTTGTTCATAAAAAAATTTTAAATGAGTCTAATACATTACATCATATTATGAATTGTCTAATCATAATTTTTCATGTTAAATATTTTCTCTGTTCCAAAATTTATTTATTATTTTTTTCAAGTTTTGCCCTTTATTTATTTTTATATTAAGTATTTGCATTAGTTATTTTTATTTCTCTATATTAAAATAAAAAAAAAGATATCTTAGATTTTTCAATTTAAAATCATGATAATTTAATAAATTTCTTAATTTATGTATCGAAATATTAAAAAATTAATTTTTTAAAACAAAGTAGTAATAATTATCCTATGGAGTGAATATAGTAATTAAATTACTCTCTTTCTTAAAAAAAATATTTTTATTTTATTTTCTCATACAATTTAATAAAAGATCATTAATTATCTGCTAACTCATAAATTTTATAAATTTTATTAATATTTTTCACTTATACCCTTAATTATTTATTTTATTATTACCTTTTTTTATTAATTTTGAAAAGATTCAAATGCTATACTTTTCTTTTAATGAGTATAAAATGGACAAATATTTATATTAAATTATAGAATAAACAGGTATTTTAAGATATTTTAAAAAAATAATAAATAATTTTTTAGAACAAAGATAATATAAATTAATATAAAATATGTATTGTAATTAATATATTAATATGTCATATTATTATTAATAATCCCATATTTCACCTAAAACTTTCTCCTAATTATTATCATTCTTATCATTACTTGCTTGGAAAATGATGCATTATTATTGTTGTTCATCATTACATATATTTTTAGCCAAGAAATAATTGAATCTGGCATTTTTTTCTTTCACAAGCATAATGATTATACATAGCTGGAATTTTCCTTTTTTTTTTTTTTTGGAGGGAACATTTAATTCAAATTAGATATCATCAATATTAATTGCGTATAGGGAAAAAAAAAAAAAAAAAAAAAGCTTGTGTAAAATATAAAAACAAAGAAAGTTTATATTCAATAAATCACTCTCTCTTTAATCTCTAGCAACCAATTTGAAATTATATAAAATTATTATAAAATATCCTTGGGGCAACTTATACATAAAGTGACCCCTTACTCTTTTTTCTTTTTTTGATAAAAATTTTCTCAAGGTTAAATGTACAATTATTTAAAAAAATTAAAAAAAAATAAATATTTAAATGGTCAATTAGAATAACTAGGCGATAATAATTTCAAATGAGCACTTATTCAGTTGTTGAACAAAATCCAATAGAAGGAAATGTTGGATGGCAGCTGGTAAGCTTTACTAGAAAAGAATGAGAGGAAATAGTACAACAAAGTCCAGAAATAGATTATGCATTGGACATATGTTTGCAAACCAGGATAGCTAATGCACTGTAATTTGCAACAATTAAGTCTAGAAAACTTTATGGGGAAAGAGGTTCACAATTTATTCCTGCAAGATCAATATCTCCTTCACCCCTCAGAAACTAAAAGAAAAATGCAGCAAAATAATGTAGAACAGGTGAAGACAAGTGCAAAAATATTTGTATACAGTGCAAGAGATAATCATAAAACAATATGGCTCGAAGCTATACAACCCCCCCATCACACAGTTTGCAGTAAACGAAAGTAGCATAACAATACTATAATTCCAACCAATGGGTAAGAATGGTCCTGTCAAGCAGCTGATAGCAATCAGATGAGATGACTTATTGCTGAAGAAGAAAAAGCTTCATTGAGAACCTTTCAAAGGGAGATGGGAACAGTAGAGACCATCATCAAAGTTAAGAGAATAGCTGTGAATATCATAGCTGTACCTTACAGTGCTCCTTTGCCACCCCAAAGCTTGCTTCCACTGTGTCCTTAACTTCCATAACAGCTGCCTAAAGACTTGAGATCCATAGCAGCAATTAAATGACACTCGACTTTTTACATTACCAAGCGTAATCGTAGAGTCTGTGCTTGCAATTCTCTTCCCCCACTTCAGGAACTGGTTTTTCTTTACAGTCTGCATGCTCAAAATTTTCATTGCTAGTTTCTTTCTCAACTCTAATTTGTATTAATCCAAGGAGAGCTTAGATCACAAGTTGCAATTTAAAACCAAAAGCAGAACAGAAAACCACAAGTTGAGAGCTTTCAAGTATCAACGCCCATGGGCAAGAAACACAATCAATGACATCAGATGTCATTCTCCACTTAGTGGATGCCAAAAAACATTATCATCAAAGGGAACATTCAACTTTGCTTATACCACTAGCCTTGTTGGGTCCCAATGCAGAAAAAGGGATGAGACATGCAATAAATGATGTAATGTCAAAAGATGACTTGCACTTTTTACTCTGTCCAGTCTTCCAAAAAGTAGCTAGTGTTTATCTGCTTCTGGTTTTCTTTCTGTTTTTTCTCATGGTTGGTGAAGTTTCCGGGCAAGCATCTGTAAAGAAAAAAGTATGATGAGGAAATATTAACACCGCCCATACCTAAAGGATGAGAGAGACCTGATATAATCACATTCATGTGTTTGAGAACTTTATGACTTTTTCAATTCACTGTTGGCTTGCCTCACACTTTATATGGAAAGGGGACCACAAAAATCGAAAAACTATTTTTGTGTGGTGGATAATCTGATGCATCATAAAAATAAAAAAAAGGAAAAAATAATGTCACATGATATTTACATGAATAGTTTTTCTTGTATAAGCAAGAAGTGAAATCAGGAGGGCAAATGATCAGAAAGAAAAAATTACACAAACAAAGTTTAGCACAAACAAAAATGAATAAATGATGGAAAGAGCTATTCAAAATTGTCAAACCACCTTGAAATGCATGATTCCCTGTAAATCCATATAGAAAAATCATATTTTGGCTTTACAGGCATCAAATTCCCCAGATATGAAAGCTAACCACCACTTCACAAAGGAAGAATCCGAGAAAGCATGAGTTATGAAGCACGAGTTATGTTTGGACCATCAGGATCAGTATTCAAACTACTATTCAACATACAGAATCACGGCTCACAACTCGAACTGCTTGCGAGAAAATTTTGAAGGGATTTCAATGTACACAAATGAAACACAATACAAGAATTATGTTTAAATCTTACAGGAAAAACAGCTCCTTATAGGAAACCAGAAACTCACTCAGTAACAAGTCATACAGTTTATGCTGGCAAAAATCTAGGAATTCTAATCATGTATTTGTTTGTAGGGGTGAGCAAATGGTCGGTTCGGTTAATAAACCAAACCTCTATTTTATCCAAACTGAACTGAAATAGAACTTTGCATAAAACCGAACCAAACTGGTTCGGTTTGGTTCAATTAATCGGTTTGGACTATATATATATATATGTTTGGTTGAAATTGAAATTTTTTGGTAAAAATTGAACCGAACAAAAATTTAGTTTGCTTTACTATTTTAAAAATCAAACCAAACCGAGATACTTAAAAAATCGAACCAAACCAGTCAGTTTTTCCAGTTTCGGTTTGGTTTTGCTCACCGCTATTTGTTTGGATGTGCATCAGTTCCAGCACTGCAATCTTCAGCACTGAAATTATCTTTGTGATATCTATGAAGGGTCTATCAGCTACAAATTGGCCAGCATGTAAATGCAACTTCCTGTTTCTAGACAACCAAATCAAAGTAAGAATAAAAGCTTTACATATATGTATTTTTAGTAAATTGCCTTGTCTTTTAATATCAATTTGTTTTTCTTTATAAAAACGGTAAGGCCTGAAAAATCAAAATACTGGCAGAAAAGGCTACAAATAAAAGAGTATTTATAGAATGTTATTCAAGATAAAATAATAATCGGAAAGTCACATGGCAAGAAAAGTAGAGAGGTTCTCACCACTGTGAACATGGTAATGGTCAACTTTCAAGCACTGTTAGGACCATACATTACATGAGAGCCACAAACATGAAAGATGTAAAGACACCAAATTCTCTCAGCTAGTTGACCTGGACATTCACCAGACACAAGATTTTAGAAAAAGAAATACTCAGTTATAGCTAATTCTAAAGCATGCATTATTCCCACAAAACCACAACTAAACAATTACATATTCAGAAAAGAATACTATCGAATGCCCATGTTTATCACTTCACAGGTGCAACCATGCTTGCAGCACTTGTCTGTATCAAGGAATTCTATTAACTATAGCGACCTCTTAGATTGAAAACCTAGTTTTTCTCTGTTTCCCTCTAGGACCTGAAACATAATGTTCACATAGTAATGACCAAACTAACTCTAATGATAAAAATTGAATGGAAGAATTTCCACTTATTCATTGCCCAGGGTTGAGACAAACTTCATCATATGAAGGTACTTGTACAGTTTTACAACCTAGTTTCCACAACTTCTTGCATCAATGAAGTTACTCAACAAGCATAAAAGTGAGCAAGAGAAGTACTTTAAAACAAGGGCTGATGATCCATAGTAAATTTGCTTAAATTTATCCAAATATTTTAATTTTTCAAATTTACCTCCTACTTTGTAATTGGTAAAAAGAACCAATCATAGAAATCATGCTATCCTAAGCTGGCATTGAATTGGCATTCTAGAGTGGTCAGGCAACTTGAATAACATTTCAACTATCGACTTAAGCCCACCGGAAACTCCTTTGATCCTCCTTGCTTTCTCTATATTTGCAAAACTGCATTATTTTAGAAAGTAGACAGTTTGAGGTGGGCTCCAGTCAAATTTTTAACTTGTTACTCATCCTACCCAGCGATGGCCCATTTTGGCATGCCAATTTAATGCTGGGTTCAGTGTGTGTGTCTCTATGTGCCTCATGATGTGACTCTTAAACTAGGATACTATTGCTGCCTATAATAAAGAGAGAATAATTAAAATTAAAAGAATAGAACATTGAAAATATGTCCAACGTTTAGGATATATGGGACGATTAACCCTTAAAAGAACGAAGAGTCATCTTTTTTACACAACTCTCAAGCATCAGAATAAGACATTGATTGTGATCTGCGTAAAACAATAGTCATACAAAATTACTATGCTCAGATCCATCTAAATGTAAAACAGCTTACTATGATAATGCCAATTGCCTGAAAGTATAAACTGTGTTGTAGTATCCATTTATTGTGTGGTTCCCAATTTCAGTGATGTTGAATAAAGCTATGTAGGACATCAAAAGTCTATACATATGGCAGGAGAGTGTTAAAGAAACTTACAATCTTCATGTTCCTTCCTATCTTGGATACAACTGCAGCATCTGCATGATGAACCAAATTCAATTGATAATTATTAAATTATAAAACACAATGTCAAAAGTTCTAATCTGAGGGAGAAAGTTTAAAATACAAAACCTCATCACTGAGGAATCTCCTTTGAATTGAGTCTCTATTTCACTTAGGTACAACAGAAAAATTGGTGACCTACAACATTAATTACAAGCATTAAAAACTCTATTTGGAAAGAACATAAGAAACCCATAGGAATTGAAATGACTCCTTTGAGATTTTCCATTTTCCATTTCTTCTTTTTTTTTTTTTTTTACTTTAAAATTAGTAGGAGGAGAAGTTTTTTAATAAATTAACATATAATGGAAATTATAAAACCATAACAAGTCTAGAATAGAAGGTAAACTCAACCGAATTCCTTCCTGCATAATGAATTGCTCAAATTAACAGCAAGAAACAGAATACTAAAGAGAAAAACCATGAGACTACCAGAATGGGATTGCAACAGCTACAAGCACAGGGGAGAGTTTCCATAATTGATGAAGCCGCCCATCCAACAATCCAGCCAAGTGCTCAAGAATGCCAATTTCCTGTTATGCACTGCTAGAATCAATTACAAAATATTATATAAATGAACACATAAAGAAGCCAAATGTAACAGCATCACCTGCAAACAAGTGTATAAACCTCAATATAAACTCTCATTATGAGGGCTTGGAAATAAAGTAATTCGTTCAGCCAAAATTATAATTATTAACAATAATTGATTATAAAAATTAATAATATTTCCATAAGCGACTACTAGTGGAATCACTAGACGATGCATGCAAGTCAATCTACATATATTTATGGGGAGAGGGAGAGGAGAGCATGGATGCATTGCTTGACACTAATTCTAATAGTTACTAGTTTTTTCAATACTACAGCACTTGATAGAGAATTCTAGTAAACAAGAAAATCCAAACAACCAATGAATCAAACGTCCCATCGACACACATCCTTCCCCCAAAAAAAAAAAAAAAAAAAAGAAAAAGTCTACAGTGCTTAGAAAGGTTATAGTTGGCAAACAAATACAACATGCATGTGTGCAAGGAAAATACATGATTCAGCAACTGAATCAATAAGAAGTGCATCAAATACAAAGTCATTGAAGTAGCATAAGAATAGAAACTCTCATACTTCATATGCATGTATACACAGATTATACTATATCAACATCATTTGCTATAATTGAGTGTATAAACACCTTTGAATCTGTTGGCTCCTCTTTCGAATGAGAACTTAGAGATCTTCCAGGAAGCAAGTTGCAGACTTCATTATATAGCTTTGAGATAGGAAAGGAGTCACAAGAAACTGACATGAAATATTCGATTAGGCAATTCCATTTGCTTGTAACACATCCAAGCAACATGAGCTCCTGTCTCAAGGGAGGAATAGGTGTAAAAAAATATACATAGAATGAAAGTCAAAGTCAAATTTATTCATATGATTTCAAGACCATTGCATTCATAAAATTATTTCCCCTAATGAAAACTATGTGAGAACAGCAAAAATATAATGTCGCAAACCACTATTTAGATCACAAAACAATGAAACACTTGAGAAATAATGAATCTTTAGAAAACACTAAACCCTTAAAATGTTTCCAGCCTAGGGGTGTAAATGAGTTGAACCGTTCGCAAGCAACTCGGTGTTCGGTTCGATAAAAACTCGTTCACGTTCAGATTACTTTATAAATAAGCCAAACTTGAGCCTTATTTTAAAACTCGGTGAATAAATAAACCGAACTTAAACAAAGTGAAACTCGATTCGATTAGACTCGTGAACAGCTCGATTATAAGCTCATGAATAAGCTTGAAAAAAGGTCGATTAATAAGCTCATAAATAGCTTTATTATTATTATTAATTAATAATTTTTGCACTCCAAAAAATATATTTTAACACTTCTATAAACTTTTTACTAATTCAAATCGACTAAAATATATATATTCCTGGTTAATATAACTTAATATTTTTTATATTATATAAAATATTTTTTTATTAATTAATATATTTGTAATACATGTAATGCTCAATTTTATGATTACATTTTTTCATTAATTGGATGTTTTTACTTTTATATTAGTTTTAAGTATTTTCATTATAGTTATTTTATTAGAAATAAATATTTAGAAAGTTGAGTATTTTGATAAGTTATAAATAAATTTCATAATAAGTCGAGCTCGAATTTAGCTCAATTATAATTTATTAACGAGCCGAGCTCAAGTTGTGTTTGAGCTTGGCTCGAGTTTTAAGCGAGCTAAGTTTGAATATGATTTTTAAACTTGATCCAAAATTCGAGCTCGAACTCAAAAAAAAAAATTATGAACCGAACTTGAATAAGCTAAAACTCGACTCAGCTCAGCCTGTTTACACCCCTATCCAGCCTAAACTGCTTAATCTCTTTACATTGAACAGCACCAGAATGGAATTTACGAAGATCACTACTTGAAAATAATTGAAGTGCTTAAGTATATTATTGAGCAAGTGACTTGATGATGAATCAGAAAGCTTGAAGACAAATTCCTCAAAACACTTGCATGTATATCATTTCTACAACCCATTAAAGGCCATTTGTGTATCATTTGTGAAATTAACATATTTCTTGACCATAAAATAATTACACAACTAGAAACTCTAATACACACACATGAGCACATTATGGAGTGGACAAATATGAAATTGTCAAATATGCAGCAAATGGGTATTTAACATGCATAATCAAAGCCTTCAGGAAATTAATAGAGTTTCTAAGATAACATCTTTGCATTTAATTTCAAGAACGAATTAACTTACAATTGTTTCATGCAAATCATCATCCTCATTGCATTTTTCTGAAGCATTCAGCCTCTCAAAAACTTGCACCCAGTAAACCTTAGCGGCAGAAAATATCATGCTGGCACCTGAGACCAATCTGACAGTTCTCATATGAAGAAAATATGAAAGATTCAATGATTTCCAACGGTTCCATGTGATAAAATCAGCCAATTGATTTTTCCTGCATGTGAAGCAAAGGCATTTTCACTTTTAGCCCTAAAGTCCTATAAAGTATCTGTAATTACTTTCTTATTGTACAAGGGGAAAAATTATCAACAAAATGTCGCTTATGTTGTTTTATGAATTCCCTGAGTTTTAAGCAGATTCAAAACAAGCTTGATAAGGTATTTTTCAGCATTCAGAATTAAACTTATAAGCAGATGAAATTATTCATTAGCTGCAGCACTGCACTCTACATTTAAAGCATTATTTTATAACTAACAAGTGAAGCACATTTGCTTAAATTTATTTGCAGAAGAACTTCATGGATTTCAACATGCAATTTGTAAATAGTGTAACATCACTGAAATATTATATTCTTTTTACTCTTTTAAGGAAATATAGTTATACCCTACTGATGCTTGGGCTCTTTCATGCTTCAGTTGTTCTTCAAATATGGTACTATCAGAATCAACCCAACTGCTACTTATGATGGCATTGGAGAGGATATCTAAGCCTTTACCAACTGTGGATATGCATGACACCGAAGACTGCCTCTTGAACAGCTCTCGAAGAGTAAGCTTTGTCAAGTCATCATCAATGCATTTTCCACTCCTCATATCTGAAGTAATTTCTTCCTGTGCAAGATTTAAATCCTTCACAAGAGCCCTCCTTTGTGAAACCAAGTTAAATGGAGTATCCTTCAACATTAACTTGTTGAGATATACACTAAGGCCATCTTCCTTGGATCCTGAATAATTATCAAGATCCATCTCAATTATTGCAGTTATAAAAGCCCTGAGATGTGAATCCCTCAATGGTAAAGTATGGAATAGATGTGCCAGTACAAAACTTCTTGCCTTATTAAGAGTATCACAAGATAGATTTGCAAGTCCCTGCTTTTAACAGATATATCAGTGCAAGAACCTTAAACTCATTGTTAGACCAAAAAAATAAAGCAATCCGCTACCTGAGGAAAAGAAGGATTAGATGTCATTTCACAGAGTGCTGCATCAAGTTCCTTAACTGAGTCATGGTAAATATCTGAGCTGGCCATTTGCCCAAGCACCTAAACATTATCACCATGACAATTTTCAATCTTCCTATTCCCAAAACAACAAAGGAATTGACACATGAATTTATAAATAAAACTAAGCCAGATTAGACATTTATCGGCATATAACCGCAAAAGAGTTAAAGCATATATCATAATTAACAAAATATATTGCCACTAGTATATAAAACATGCATTTCAACAACAGAACAATAGCAATTGAGAAACCAGTGACAAAAGCTTTCACAAAACGAACCAATCAGCAAAGAAAATCAAATTAGAGAGTAGAAAGTGAGTGATAAAAATTTACTTACACTCTCGAAGAAAGAAGCCCATTGGAAGGCTTTCTTGATATTGTGGGCATCCCAGCAGGCTAAATGACCAGAGGACTGATACCCAGATGCTAGAATCAAGATATCGACAAACCCTTTTGTTAGTTTCACCAATTCCTCTAAGGATACATCTGGATAATTCCAAACCATCTTCTTCTTCTTGTCCAACGAACTGAATACAAGAGTTTCAATTCAGTGTGAGAGTGGGCGTTTCGTTTTGTGATAAAGTAAGGCGCGAGAAGACGAATGACAAGAAACTCGGGGTTAAATGGAAATAATTGTAAATAGAGGTTGCTCAAAGTAAAATATAATTTTTTTTTTTTTTTAACATTCTTAAATAAAATAAAATGAATTTAATTAAAATTTCATAAAATTATGTACTCTTTTTTATTTTTCACTTCGAAATTTCTAATTAGTTTTTTTTTTTTTTTTCATGAAAAGATCAAATGAAGCAGAGTGTTTTGAATTATAAAATACAAATAACTCTTTTATCATTTTTATAAATAAATCTCACTGAATATATGGAAAATTTAGTGATGGATAGATTTGAACAATATGTACTGTTGTATTTCATGGCTGTTGAATCTATAATTTTATGAAATTTTAATGCAATTTATTTTGAATGAATTATAATTATTAATAAATTTAGGTGTTCCCAATAGATTTTATTTGTTGAATAATTTATATTTTTTAAAATTAAACGATTGAGTAATTTAAAAAAAAAAAATGGTATAATATTTTTATTCCCAATATATGTCATTGTAGACGATCATTTACTAATTTTTCAATTTTTTTTTCTTTTTCATTTCAACGTATTAAAGAAAGAAACTTCTAAATTTCTCTAAAATTTTAAAAATTTATATTTCAAAAAAAAAATAATGGTAATTTATTGTGTGGCACAAAGTTAGATTAAATTAAGTAACGCATAATTTAATTTGTAGTGAAAAATTTTAAAATTAGCATTTTTTTTTTTTGGTACAACAGAAAAGATAAAAATTTAAAATTGTTGAAAAACCAAAAAAAAAAAAAAAAAGCATACAATCTTAGATCATAACAAAGAAAGCAATTTAGAACATTGATATACTATTTCCGACCAAAAAATGTTATTTATTATAAAACATTTCAAAAAATATTTGTTCACTTTAAAAATAGTTATAAATATTTATTTATTTTATCTAGCAATAAATGAATATATGCAAAAATATAAATAAAAAAATATAATAAAATATATAAATTGATAAATAATTAATAATATTTTTTTTAAATTATACGGAAAAAAAAATCTTTTTAGGGGTAAGGAGAACTTTATTTACGGTGTAACCAACTCATCAATAGAACGACAAAAACAGTAACTTAATTCTATATTTTTCGAACACTCGTTTGTGAAAACCCCGGGAAAAGGACAACTAAGGTGATTTAACTACAACTGGTTTCCAGTGGGCTTTTTAGCAGCCTTGAACCTGATAAGGTGATAATGGATTGGATACCAGAAATTAGAGAAAGCAATTCCCCTAACCTTATAGAAAAGAAATCTATCCACTGTATTGTACTATTTTCAGACATTAAGTCAGCCCAAGTGTGCTCTGGAATTTTCATATAATGTACTTTTCCCATTCTTAAAAAAAAAAAAAAAAAAAAAAAAAGTCATTAAAAAAAAATATAATTTTTAAAATAATAATAATTTTATTAAAAATTATTAAAAAAATACCTATTAATTATAATATAAATTAAAAAAATATCTATTATACTTAAAAAATAAAAAAATTAATTAACCATTTTATCATTTTCTTTTTATTAGATTGCTAAATGACCACATGTTTATAAATAAAACTAATCTTTTTAATGACCATTTTTTTCAAAATAGCCACTCTTAAAAAAATAATTAGTAAAAAAATAAATTTTATTCATAAATAAATGACCATTTAACAACTCAAAAAAAAATAGTAAAATGACTAATTTATCTTTTTATTTCTCAAGTATAAAAGATATTTCTTAAATTTATTATACAATTAACAGAAATCTTTTTAGCAATTTATGATAAAATTATTATTATCTTAAAAATTATAATTTTTAGTTATTGCTTTTTTTTTTTTTAGAATAGGAAAGTAGTTCTTAATTTTTTTGTTAAGATAAGTTTTAGCGGATAAGAAATTTTCCAATATCTTAAAGACAATCCAACATCGGAACATGAACATAAAAACAGAAAACAATCTATCATCTGACACATTTCGTCCTGCCCTAACATAAAAGCAAACCTCTTATGCAAAAGAATACAAAATCCTAAGCTCACAAACATACTGCAAAACAAATCACAGTCGAAATTCTCTCTCAAACGATAGCATTGGCAGCACTAGCAATCCTTGGCCACAAATCAGCGCACTCTTTCCCAATGGGGCCAGTAATAGCAGATCCTACAGTCATTTAAATCAACAGGGTAAAATCACATGCATACTTAGCAATAATAAAGAAAAGCCATAAAAACCTATGATAGTTTGCATAATATATATTTCAAATCACTCAGAAAATGCAGAGATGAGCCCAAAAAAAATTGGCCAAACAACACAATAGTTTTATATTTTGCACAACCAGGTCCGGTACCCCACTACTGAATTGATTTGATGATTGATATTTCAAAATCCACACAAATTAACATAATAGAAAAACCAAATATCCAAAAAATCATCAAAGAAACCATTATTTTTAGGGATGGCAATGAGGATAAGAATCCTTGTTCTCTAAGGAGATTTACCCCAAATGTGGTGGAAATTCTCCGATTTTTATTCTCATGGAACCGGGAATAAGGAGATGTTTCTTCTTTGTTAGCGAGAACGAGACAGGATTAGATTGATTTATCTCTTTATACTTTGTGTGGCTGAATCTAATAATATTTTATGCTATTTATTCTTATTTCTCAGCTATTATTTATGAATTTTAAAAATATAAAAAATAAATAAATAATACTACATATATATATATATATATATATACTAATAAGTTTTAATTTAAAAATATTGGAATCAATTTGAATCTAATTAAAGTTTAAAATTTAAAATTTTATACATTATATTTTACTATCTAAAATATATAAAATTAAAAGAAAATAAAACAAAATAAAAATTTTAAATGAAGAATAAGAATCCCGTCCTTGTGGGAAAGGAGACTAAATAGTCTCCGTATATGAGATGAGGACGGGAATGAGAATGGAGGTGGGGATGATACCACAGCCCTTGCCCCTCCCCGTTGCCCCTAATTATTTTAAAGAATAAAATGACACATTCAACAAATGAAAGGTCACATAAATGTTGGATAAAGTCAATTCCCAGACCTTGTAAAAGGTCTAATAATGACCTGGTATAAAAACATTTGTCAAACTAGCCATAAGAAAATAAAGGGCTAACAGAATAGGTGCAGCAAATGTGAGGGAGATGTTGCTGAAAAGAGTACAACACCGAGAAAAGTGAGGAGTCAATTTATAAAGGAGCAATTGTATTTGCAACTATGCCCCTAAAATTTCTGCTTAATTATATTAATTGTACAATATATAAAATTAAGTTTGGTTATATCGAACACTGAACCAAATCAAAATATCTTAAAATACTTGAAGTTAGAACTGAAGCAAAATGAATTATCTTGCAAACCAAACTGAAAAACCAAATTAAAGAATTTTGGTTCTGTTTCTTTGGTTTAAATAGATTATCCTGTCCCTAAGCTACCATGATAGAGAAAATGCATTACCTTTCATTTCCCCCTTGGGATTCACAATGACACCAGCATTATCTGTAAAAACAACAAGCTATATTTTAGAAAGTTAAGATATAAAAAGCCAAATCAACCAATAGGCAAAAATATGCAAAACAAATATCACCAAATTAAACATGCAACTGATACCAGCAAAAGGCTGAAACTAATGTGTTCAAAGAAGTCCAACTTCCTAAAAGTTCTAGCACCAATTTGGAAAGAAGTGCCGAGAAAGAAAAGATATTGCCTTTTTCATTGGCAAAATCACAAAACAGAATCAACAGCAATAGAAAAATGAAATTTACCAGGAGACAGGTAGCACAATCATAAAGAAGCAAATCATGCTGTTGAAAACTGGCATTTTTATTTGATTTGATATATGCTTCTCCTTAAAAGTGACTAATAAATTTAATGGCCACTCCATTATTAAAAGAAGCAACATTTCAAGGAGACTCAATCCCTACAAAATTCTCTATTCATATTAAATTAAGAAAACATCTATCTGTCTTAAAATCAACCAAATTAGCAATCAAAGCGAACCTTCAAAATACATGTAAACACCATCCTTTCTGCGCCAGGGTTTACGCTGCCTGACGATGACAGCTGGCATGACCTTCTTCCTGAGATCTGGTTTCCCCTTCTTCACCGTGGCCATCACCATATCTCCGACGCAAGCAGATGGCAAACGGTTAAGGCGGCCCTTAATTCCTTTCACCGAAATGATGTAAAGATTCTTCGCACCTGTGTTATCGGCACAGTTCACCGTCGCTGCCACTGGCAGACCCAGTGACATTCTGAACTTGTTCCCAGCAGATCCACCCCTTCCTGAATAATAATAATAACAACAAAAAAAAAAGAAAAATTAATAATCAGATTGAATGAGAAAATTTCTTGTTTGGTTGCTGAGAAAATATTGGAAAATCAAATGAGAGAGTTACCTCGCTTCGACATTTTTTATCGGCTCTCTGCTTGCCTCTCTCGCTCTCGTCAAGCAGGGCTTAAATATATAGACTGTGGCGTTAGGGTTTTTCAGTGTTTGGAGTTCAACGACACCGTTTTAGTTTGTCAACAATATATTTTCACGACGACGTTTTATGGATCTGAAATTCGTTATTTGTTTAAATTTACGTTTTTATCCTTTTCTCCAGTATAACTGCTAGTACGGGAGCAAATAACTGGAGAGGACTGAACCATGTACTGCACTTCCCTTCTCTGCTCCCATTTTCCGGTAATCTCATCAGCTGCTGGAATCACCACCACCAGCGTCGCTGTCAAAGGCAACCATAGATTCCATGTCTACCCTAGAATGTCCTTGAACCAAACTCCTCAGCCGATGAACCCTAAAAACCTCCTCACCACCATTACTAATCTACTGTGGGGGCCATCCCTTCCGCCAGGACTCCTCATCTCCACTGTCCGTACAGCATGGAACACGGCGTGGTTCCTCATGATGTCGCAGCTGGCACCCTCAGATTCCAGCGGCGGTTATTCAAGGCCGGCCTCCAAATTCCGTCTCGACAACAATAGAAACCCCACTTCTCAATTTTCCCGCCAAAATACAACGACCTTGCACCTCTACGTAGGCCTCCCCTGCCCATGGGCCCACCGAACCCTCATAGTCAGAGCTCTCAAAGGCTTAGAAGATGCGATTCCAGTTTCGATTGCAGCACCGGGGCAAGACGGTTTCTGGGAATTTCAAGACAATAGAAACGAGAATAAGGATATCCTTAATCCGGGTAAGGATAATGCAAATGGACGCAGAACTTTGAAGGAGGTTTACGGCCTAAGAAGAGGAGGCTACAATGGGCGAGCGACGGTGCCAATGCTATGGGACGCAGAGGGAAAGGAGGTTGTATGCAATGAAAGCTATGATATAATTGAATTCTTCAATTCAGGGTTGAATGGGTTAGCCCGCAATCCAGATTTGGATTTGTCACCAAATTCACTGAAAGGAAAGATTGAAGAATGGAATCAAGTGATCTATCCTAACATAAACAATGGTGTTTACAGGTAGATTTCTATTCTTATTGATTGCTTGTTATGGGAAAATGCTATATGTCTCAAGTAGGGAATTTATTTTATTTTATTTTATTTTATTTATTTTTTTTTTTTTTTTTTTTTTTTTTTTATGATTTGCACAATGATTTGTTTCTTTTCTTTCAATAATTAGTTAAAACATACATGGAATTGGAGTGAAACTTAAACAATTGACTGAATAGAGCACTAGCATGCTGCATGCCTGTATGAAACTCGTACGAGTCATGTTACAATCTATTTTCTTACATGGTTTATTTACAATCCAATGTTTCAGTGTTATAAACAAAAATGGTGGAACAAATAGGAGTACTGTGTTTATACAAAATTTTTGCTTGTAATTAGTTCTATATGTAAAGGCTGAGCTGAAATGAAAATGAAGTTTTAGGTGTGCTAGAATTTGAATCTCTTACGAGGTGGGCACTCGATGACTGAGAAGTGTTTGAACATTTGCAGATGTGGATTTGCTCAGACTCAAGAGGCATATGATAAAGCAGTGAATGATCTGTTTAGTACATTAGATAGGGTAGATAATCACTTGGCTACTTTGCGGTATTTATGTGGAGACACGATCACATTAGCAGATGTTTGCTTGTTCACCACTTTAATTCGGTTTGATCTCGTATATAATGTTCTGTTCAAATGCACCAAGAAGAAGCTGCTCGAGTACTCGAATCTTCATCCTTATATGCGTGACATATATCAGGTAATAGACTACTAGCTAGAGTTTGTGCTTGTTGTTGAGTTGTTGCTGCTGTATATATTTATGTGCTTATATTTGTTTCCAGATCCCAAAGGTTGCAGAAACTTGCAATTTTTCTGCAATCATGGATGGTTATTACAAAGAACTATTTCCGCTGAATCCAGGCAGTATTTGTCCAGTAATGCCTACAGGATGTGAGCATGAACTCCTTTCTGCACCTCATAATAGGGAATCACTGTTGTCTGTAGATAAAACTATGAAGGTTTATGTTTCTTAGATTGGCTACCACCATTGTAGGATTGTCTCTGTGTATATTACCTTACCTGATAAATTTGTTGGGTGTCAAATATGTTCTGCAACATTTTGGATTTTGTAAATGAAGAATAATATGAATAATAGATGACCATGATCTGGAACTTAACCCAATCCTAATCTTATTTGGGATGTTATGTTTTATGTTTTTTATTGAATTGAATTGAATCGAATTGAGTCAATCAAATATTGAATAAAAAGTTTTTTCAAATCCAATTCAACTAATGGGGGATCTATGTAAATTCAAGAAAAATGGAATTCATAAGAGAAAACTCCATGAATATGATGAGTACAAGGACATTGATTAATTTAATTGAGTTTATGACCCCAAAACTTTGAAAATTTGTTATTATTTTCAAATTTTAATACATTCCAACAATTGGATTTAAAGAAATAAAATGGTTAATTATAAAACAAGTCTCAATCTATAAATTTACTTTTTCTTTATGGGGAGATTTTTTTTTTTTTTTTAATGTAGATTTTTGGGATTTTTTTTTAATGTTTCTTTATAATTTTATTTGTAAAGTTTTCTTTTTAAAAATATTATAAATTTTTTTAATTAAAAGTATTTGTAATATTGGGTGGATATTATAACCATTTTTAGTTTTTAAAAGGTTAATTTTAAACTTAAAAAGTATTTATTGGTAATTTATTTTGTAATTAACAAAAAAATAATATTATATTAAAAAATTTTAAAAATTAATTTCTAAAAAAAATTTCTTTTTCATTCTCGTCCTCGATATCAAGAGCACCAATAACCATCACGTTCATTTCCCTCGTCATTTCATGGAAAAACAGTTAGAGGGTTGAATGAAATTACTAGCGGCCACAGACATGGTCTTCGCTTGAACTTACGATTTCTTCTCAGAGCCTTGAGGAAGAAGGTGTACATTTAACATTACTTTGAGAAATTACAAGATTGGTGACTAAGTCAACGTCAAGCGCCAACCATAAGGGTAAAGGGTATGGCTTGCAAGTTCTACCATGGCTGTATCATTCATGTTTAAAGCAGCCAAAAGAGTTATTAAAATCAATGAAATATCTTATGCACATAATGAGTTGGGTTTTCTTGAAGGAGATTTTTTCCGGATTCAATTGTGGTTTTTGCTCCTTAGGTGCTTGATGTTTTGTCTCAATGGAGGGAGATTTTTTTTTCCCCTCTTATTCCTTCTCAATAATGAAAAACCAGACCAAACCCTGTAGGTAATTGTTTCTTCATTATCAGACTTTGTGTTTTAGGTTTATATTTTTCCAAAACCAAACCTATCAAACAACTAAAGCTTGAAAGATCGCTCTTAACATTCATTCATAAACAACCTTTTTACCTTTCCAAGATGAACAGGGGTAGTAGTTCTAAAGGGATCCCAAGCAATGGGAGAATGGGTAGCTGCACCAGTGGTCGAAAAGGTGTTGTTGTTACTGATAGTGATGGTAATGACAGTTTTCAGAGCTCTCGTCGAAAGTTGGAGGATTATTTGATTCAGTTATCTGATAAAGGAAAATCAAGAAGAGAAGAAGCTCTTTCTGGTATTGCTCAGGCACTAACCATGGAGCTGAAGGTTGAATTTTTGGAAAAGAATTTCGCTACACTGTTGTATCAGTGTCTATATTGCATAAGGAAGGGATCTGCCATTGAACTTGAGCTTGCTTCAAAAATAATTGGCCTGCTGGGGATGGTTCTTGAAGATGAGGATCATGCACATGAGGTATATCAAGATTCGATTCCCATACTTTCACGGGTTCTTGAATCTGGGTCCAACAATTTAAAGATTTTGCATTGCTTGGCTATTGTTAGTTGCTTTGGAGCAAACAACACGGATGAAACAGAAATGGCCATGCAGATCATATGGAAGTTCCTTAAACCAGACTGTGATAATAAGAAGCATTCGACCAATCTCTTGGCTGCGGCAATTTCTGCTTGGTCCTTTCTTCTTAGCACAATTGAAGGGTGGAGGCTAAACCACAAAAATTGGCAAGGTTCGATTTCCTACTTGTTAAATCTACTGGAGGAAGGTGATGAATCTGTCTATTTAGCAGCTGCTGAAGCTCTGGCTCTGATATTTGAGACTGATTGTTTTGAGAAGTTCTCAACCGAAACAAAAGAATCTACCAATGCAAAGAAACAAGAGTTGAAAGCTAATATAACAGAGAAATTGAGATTCCTAGCTGAGAAAGCAAGCGAAGATGGAGTAAAACGAGAGACAAAAATCGATGATGTTCTGAAATTTTTTGAGTCTGGTAAATCATTGGAAACTAGTGCAAAGATTGGCAAAGATAGATTGAAGTTTTCAACATGGTCTCAAAGGATACAGCTGAATTTTGTGAAGAGTTTTCTTGGAGAAGATGGATTTATTAAGCACATGAGGATGAATGAGAACTTGCAGGCCATTTTCGAGTTTACACCAAGAGGGAAGAATTCCACAGGCAATGAACTTTACACCCCAGAAAGAGAAGACATTACTGTTCGCTTCTTCCAACCCAGAGTTCAACAGGAAGATGGTTCTCTCTTACCTTTCACTAGCAATAAGAAGAAACAGCTGGCAAAGAAAATCACAATGTCTCCTAGATCTTTCTTGAACAAGGCTAGGACTCAATTACTGAACAAGAAGAGAATGATATCACAGCAGAATGACATTAGTCATTATATAGTTGATGATGAAACTCAATAAACTACAGAAGCAATTTTTGTAATTTTATTTTTCTTTATGATTTCTTGGAAGGATTGTCATTTTTTGAAATTATTATAATTTTTGAGTCATTCAATTTTCATAATCATATACTGGGACTTGTTCCAATGAGTGATGGCTAATGTTTCTTCTTATTGTCTGGAATCTGGGTACTTGTTTTTCAATTATGATAAAGCTAATAAGCTGTCTACTACAATTATTATGAACAATAGAAGTAACATTTCCTTTTTTGGTGAACTATCCACCACCAACCCTACATTCTATCATTGAATACATACGAAGTTTCAAATGTTAATTATTAATATCTGTGAAAAAATTTGCATGATAAATACAATATTTTTAACTAATAAAATGTTTTTCATATTTATAATACTTGTAATTATAACATAATAAAAATATATAATTTTTAAATCAGGATAAATGTGAAATGGAAATTGATTTCAGACAAGGGAGAGTGACCTACATCCATCCCTGCGACTTCAGGTTAGAATACTGATTCTCCATGAAAGGCAGGCATCACCATCTCTGTTACTATTCACAGATCGAGATTGACAGCCAAATAGTTCCAATGTTCATTCTAAACTGTTAACGAATTATGGGTTGTAAATTGAACAATTAATCCACCAGAATACACCACAAAAAGATGTTTACTACGCAAGTTGCTCAAATAACTCCCACCACCCAACATGGTTATTCCATTTTATCAGACAACGCAAAGACAGAAAAGACGAAAGGTGTAAAACACCAACTTCTCAAAATACACCATTCCCACCCCCATCCTACTCCCAAAAAATAAAGAATAAACTATTATTTAGTCCATGAGATTTAATCTAATTAATTATTTAATATCTAATCTCTGTATTTTGTGAAAAATAGCTTTTGAGTAAAGTCATTTTCTCCATTTCACCTTCACTTTAACAAAGGTAAATTGGATCAATTTTGAACAAAAAGACTAATTTTATTAATGAAATGAAATGTCAGGAATTAAATAATCAGTTTCACAAAATACAGAGATTAAATATTTAATTAGATCAAATCTCAAACTGAATAGTAATTTACCCAAAAATAAAAAAGACCAGATGTTGAGAAGCTAGATTGTCTGAGATTGAGCATCAAGATAAAAACACATTGGTTCTTGACAAGCATCCTGTACATCTATCCTAACAGATTTATGAGGCATTACAAAATCGCCCCCTGGATTTACAGAGTAACCCTATGTGCACCAGTTGACAACATTGTTACTAGAACTAATAAAAGTTCAGCAAAATCCACTCCATGAGCTTTTCCTCTTCATCAAAGGAGAGATCATATGAACAAAACATCAGAATCCTCCATGATTCTGATCATCTTAATGCAGACTTGGACCCTGCACAGAGACAGCTGATAATTAGTAACTGGGAAATGAGAAAATGGATTTGGGGGGTTTGGGCGCAAAAACAGAAGCATTACAAAAAAAATGTGATGTTCCCATGGAATCAGAGTATTCAAGACACTCCCAGCAGAAATTGTGCATACACCACATTCAAGCCCAAATTATAACTTTCAGGAAAAAGGTAAAGCTTTCCAAAATGTCACCACCACCATAAACATCATAAAGAGTCAGAATCAACTTACTATTTGAACGTTTCATGTTCCTGCAGAACTTGCTGCCACATAGGCACCGGAACATCTCCACAGGTTGATCATTGTCATCAAAGTCGATACCATAATCCTAGAGATAGAACAGATACTAATTTAGAAAATGACAAAAAGAATCCTCAAAGAATTGTTACATGTACATGTAACTGGTGACAGCTCTGCACTAGATAAAATTTGTCAAAGCAGAGGGCACAGAATAGGGAATAACATAAGTAGCTTATTTTACATCTAAGGAAAACAATAAACCCATGTTCACATATATCTGGAAAAAAAAAAATGCAAGCATATATTTCAAATCAAATGTTAAATACTGATAGCATCCAAATCATAAAAGTTTAGGGCTATAACACAACGTGCACAACAAAAGGCAAGCTAAATGAGTGAAATCAAACAGGCAGCCGGAAATCTGTTTTTTTGTCATACTGACAGCCTAACAGCATGCTTGATGGCTAAGTAAGAGCAAAGTAAGACTTGACTGTGCTAAGCAATATTAAGAAAAACAAGAGACTGCATATACAATAAATGACGATTTGACCTGGGAAAATTCCCAGATGGGATTATCAATCTGATTACACATGTATCCATGTGTGATTATTAATTGTTCATTTTGCTTTCTCCAGATGCAGCTCACAGCTCCCAGACCACACATCAAATAATTGTTTGCCTAGATTACAATAAGGCAGTGTATTGTGCTTCACATTTTTCAGATTACTGTAGTCGATTGTCTAACCGGGTGAAATAAATAATCATACATGCTTCTAAGTGCTTAAATTGATGGTTCCAATAGCAACATAATGAATACTTTATCCTTCTCATTGCCATTATGCACAATATGTTTAATCACACCATTACAAGGTTTTTAAGTACAAGGTTCCAGCAGAGACATGATGGTATTGTTGCAAGTATATATAGGGTAAAACTGATGGAAGCAGAGTGGGAACCTGAGGCAAATTCAATCAGAAATTGTTGATTTTACACCAGAATGTCTCCAAAGATTACAGAACAAATTAGAAAAGTGTGTCTCCATACCCAACACATTATATGTTCACTCAGCAAAAATAAAAAAAATAAAACAGTAACAAATTCCAATTACTTAGAATCTACAAAGCCAACACTGGTAATCAGCCAAAAAGACAGAAATATTCAGCCATATTAGCTCCATGATTTAATCAGAAGTTCGAAATTTATCATTGTTTATTAAAGGCTTAGTGTTTAAAAAAAAATGCTTGAACTTCAGTGCTTTTTGTGATTCCATCACGAAATTTTAATTTTGACAATTTCATGCAGTAATTTTTAATTTTTTGCAATTCTATCATTAATCCAATTTCGGGTGAAATTAAGTCTGAATTTGCTATTTTTGTAGGTTCAAATTTGTTTATTTTGTTACACACCATGTGGCAAAATTAAATAAAATATTTCACGTCAACATTTCAAAATTTGAGGATCGATTGCATAAATTAACCAAAAAAAAAAAAAAACAAATTTAGGTCAACCACATCAACAAATTCAAGCCTAATTTCACATGAAATAAGATCAGCGATATAATTGCAAAATTTTAAAAGTGCATAAAATTACCAAAACTAAAAGTTTGTGATAGAATCACAAAACGTGCTAAAGTTTAAGCATCTTTTTACAATTAGGCCTTCAAGATAATATAACTTAGAAAATGTGACTCAAAACTCATTTCATTCATGACATGGTTAAACGATTCAATAAGATGAGGGAAGAGCAACAACAGATGCATAACTAAGCAGAAAATTGGAAATAAGAATCATAAAACTATTATTGCTTACCCAGGTTAGCTCTTCCAAGGCATTCACTTCTCTGGCTGCGAAGAAGGCAAGCTGCACAAAAATTAGTTCCATATAAGACATTTTACCCTTAAGAACAGAACAAGGTCTAGCCAGTCGGCCCACTGGAAAAGATAACCAGAATGCAAACTACATATTGCAGAATTCATACATGATAATAATTACGATCTGGGCTCTCCATCTCAACTGGGATCTCAATCAAATTTGCATCAAGACATCTAGAACAAGAAAAAATTTAATCAGAAGTGGTCAATTACAGCTGCAAGACGGATGAATTCCCCTGTTTCTGCGCATGCGAATCATGCAAAGCAATTAAAACAAAACCTTAAAAAGGGAAAACTACGTTAAAATTTGAAATCCGAAAACAAAAACAAGTACTGACACAGGTCTCCAAGCAACATGCATACAGAGTTACCTATGATTGATAAACCTAGCAACATTTCCATAGAATGATGCATCCAAACAAAGAGCTTCTTCTTCCTTCAAAGCTCCTTTCATGCACCAATATGCATCTAAGAGAACTGGAAAAGTATGCCGATCATTACTAACGCCTCTTGTCCTTTGCATGTTTCTCTCGTGCAATTCCTTGTTGGTTAGTATTTCCCCAACAAATTCACACACAAAGGCCCCTTTTGGCAGCTTTTCTAGGGTTCTGAGACCCCATCCCTTTCCTTCGTGTGTAAAGAAAACCTGATTGTACACAATCAGTTATTACAGGAAGTTGCACATGGAACTGACAAAAGGGCAATGCAAAAGCAGATTTTGTTTTTTTATGAACAACTACATGTTTTGAACAGTATAAATTTCAAACAGCGCCTAGATATGGATTCATGAAATAGATTACAGGTTCAGAGTTATCAATCACTAAAAATTCTCAAATATCCACAAATGAAAAAACTCTAGAATATAGGTCCAGATTCATACCTGCAATTTGCATCTTATACCTCGCTGCACAACCCGATTGCCACACCGCTTATGGCAGGCACATTTACTCCAACATTCTTTTATATATTTCCTCTGCAAGTGACCCTTACATGGTTCCAAGATCTCATCATTTTTTGATCTTTCAAGAGGGCAAGCTTTACAATAGGAGAGGCATTGTTGTTGGGGATCACGGGTCATAGAGATACAGTCTTCTAAGAAATCCTCCCTGACAAGGCCTTCTGATGTGTATGCAAACTGGTGCCCAGTTTCCCCGGCACAAACACAAACTGTGGCTGAGGATAGACAATCACCAACACAAGCAGGACAGCAATCTTCAGCCTTGATTTGAGAAAGAGTGAATTTCACAAGAGCATTTTGAAAAACCAGGTTCTGAGGTATGTAGTTAAAAGATGTAGGGCATTCATTGTTGATTTCATTTAACCATGAAATCTCAACTATTTCTTCTCCCTTAGTTATGTCATTAAAATCATGAAGAGATCTTAGCTCCTCAGAAGTGAGCTGATACTGTGGAACCACCACCAAACTTCGTGACTCAGTGTCACTCAATTCTTTTCCTCTATTACTTTGTGTGTCCTCAATGAAAGGTTGTAGTTGCTTTGGAAATTGAGATGCAGCCAACTGAGAAAAGCGATGGATATCAACTGATCCATTTGGTATAAAATTACTTCCTCCCATTCCCCCAATACCAAAAGCACTGCAAGCAGCTGATTTCTTCAATGCACTGACAGTTGGTGTTACATTCAGTAAACTTTCCTGCGATTCATGAGAGGAATCAGTTGCCAATTCCAGGAAGCAGTCACACATATCTTTCAGCATTTGCATGACAGAAAAGTTAGGATCAAAAATTTTATATGACCGGAGACATTTCTCCTGCATTGATTTCAGAAGTTCATCTTGACTAGGCATATGAAAATTTGGTCTTCCAATCATAGAGTTGCAGCTCAAAGAAATCTTCACCTCTCCCAATGATGAGGAGGCAATCTCCAAGTTAGCAGGAGATTCCTCTAGAACAGCTGCAAGCTCAGAGTTGGTTCTTGTCTCACTTGATGATGCTGGAGGCTCCTGATCATCTGGCTTTCCCAATGAAACACCACTAGCTAAATTATCGTCTTTACCCAATGAATCTGCAAAAGTTAGAAAATATAATACTAAACACATTGAAAAAAGTGTAATTTGAAGTTCAACCATTTAACAATTTTACAGAAGAAAATAATAATAAACCCATAACAGAGGCATCATTGCAGATGCAACCTTCAATGCAGTGGAGGTAATAGACTGAACCAGCATCATATAAAGTATGAATCAGTTATGGTAAAAAAGATTACCCTCAGAATTATTGGTTCTGCTGATAAAATTGATTTACCTGGTCGGATCACTGCAATAGGAGCCTCATAACGCGGTAAGTTATCAGGAGGAAAGTCATCAGTAAATGGCTCATCTTTAGGAATGATCAAAGCATGAGGAACAGGCACTTTTTGTCTGGCCAATCGTACATTGCCTGAATCAGTTACGGGTTCTTTGATTTGCAATGCATGAGATGGCCTCTCCGCAGTAGGTCTCTTCTCTCTAGGAGAAACCTGAGGTAAGAAAGGTTCTTTTCCCTTATATGAATGCCGCACCTGAGGTGGCTGAGAATCAGAAGGAAGAGTTAGTTCCAATGATGAGTTGGAGTTTGCTTGTCCTCCCAAACGAATAGGTGATGCTGGTTGCTTTCCCATATTTTTAGTATGATTCTGGGGTGAAACAGGCCCAGGTTGTGACTTCCTCAAATCTGGTGATTGCTGCAGAGAATTCTTGCCTAGACGCTCTTCATCCTCCAATTTGGGCTTTTTCAATGAAGTTCCACCCGCCACAGGAAGAGATGAAGAAGCCTGCCCTTCTTGCCCTCTTAATCGCAATCGTTTTAATGGCCGTTCAGGCTCATCATGCACCTCAGCTTCTTCGCTAAAATTTACTCCCTGCTAGTTAAGAACAGATTTTTCAGATGCAGGCACAAAGTAAAGGAGAAGAAACATAAAATACACCATCACTTACATTAGCATTCTCTTTATCCTCCGACACCTAATAGAGTAGATTAATACCAAACAAACATAGTCAGAATAAAAAGAAGGAAAAAAAATGAAAAATAGGAAACAGAAAAGGGAATTATACCTTCGAATCATCATCGTCAAAAATGGCATCTGCAAGAACTCTATAATTTTCTTCTTCAATAAGCTCCCAATTCTTGTCATATAATTTTAGAAGTCTTTTCAAAACTGGTTTAACTTTGTCTTCAGTTATGCCAATAGCCTTCATTGCACGAAAGGCCTTTGTAACTCTGGGATTTGGAGCCATTATTGAACAGTAACTACACTTGCAAGAAGCTCTGAAACATCAGAAGTGCCTGCATTTTCCCATATTCATAACAGAAGGGAGGGGAGGGCAGCGAGGATCAACAAGAGAAGGTCAGCAAACATCCAAGTCCAAATACACCTTTTTTCAGGTAAAATTACAAGGCACCTAGCAGATAACTATCATATAAACTACAGTTTATAATAATTATCAAATAAACTACAGTTTATATATTCAAATTGGATGCAGTAAAAGAGAATAAGAAATGTAGCAAAATGAAAAAATTATGCATTTTAGCTCTATTACTCGAGCATCTAATCCAAAAGGGCTTTTCTCTGAAATAACAGCCAAATGAGAGGGAAAAAACTGTTCAAGGTTAAAATCACAGTTAAGATCAGCTCATAAACCCCCCCCCCCCCCCCCCCCCCAACCCTGATAGAAAATAAAAAGAAAAGAAAACACCAAGTCAAACGAACCCATCCATTGAATATCGGCACAAGTTAAATCTGCAACAACCTATTGAAAAAGAAACACAACTGAAGCTCCATTAGATTTACAAAACCATTTTCTAAAAGGGAACCATTTTCTTGAGAACAGCATAAAGCTCATTTGACCAAGAAATTGATTTCTATAGGCCAATTTTCTTATACATTTCAAACGCCAAAGAAGCATAAAATGTTTCATAAGAAGATGTTCTACTTGAAACAAATTAAGCCTAACTCAAAATGAGTAAGACACTTGATACACAATGCATGAACATAATCAACTTCATTAAAAAAAAAAAACACCTTTACAAGTAAAAGAAACAAAAATGTGAGATATGATATGGTATCCATTAGATTCTTCGACGATCAAGAAAGCAGGGATAAAAAAAAGTATATATTTAAGAGAGATTCACCGAAAGATCATATCGCACAAAAAAATAATTCAAACAGTCGAGAAAATCCAAGAAAACTTGATGCAAACAACAAAACGAGAAAACAGAGAAGAAGGAAAAAGCATCCATTAAACTTAAACCTATCTAATAAAGCTAAAAAAAAGAGTTCACTATCTGCATGCAGTTTCGTTTCTTTATTTCATCTTTAACTCCTTACATTTTCTCGGAAACCAAACAGAAATTAAAAGAAAAAACTTATAAAAAAGAGGCCAAAAATGACCTAATAAGCACAATGTACTTCCTTGTACAACCAAAAAAACCCTAACAATTATGAAAGCAGAGTAAAACAGCGAAATAACTTTGGATCATAAAGATGGATTTGAATCGATTAATAGGAAAATGAGAGAATCCCAAAGAGAATTTTGAAAAAATAAGCATACCGGCAAAGAGAGTGATGAGTAGTGAAGCGGAGCAAAGACAGTGAAATATAGGGCATGACCAAAGTCAGGGTTAAAATAATAAAAGGTGAAATGAAATTCGATGGCCAAGCGGTCCGGTTCCGGGCGAACTCAGGCTTGGATTTACAATAATTCGATTCAAATTAATTTTATTTTATCGATTTTCATGTTTGAAAAAAATATTTATCTTTTGATATATTCTAAAAAAAATTCACATTATCACTAAATTATTTTCACTTTATGATTTAACTAATGCATATTATCATCCTCTTAAAAAATTTCATCTCACAAATATCACTGAACTTTGCCAATTTGTAACCATAATATCTTTTTATTCTTTTTCCGTCAGCACCCTTAACGGAATACTAATGTGGCATACATACTTAGCTTAAAAATTTTTTTTTTTTTTGCAATGTGGTCCTTCAGCTCATTAATCTCTCTCTCTCTGTGAGTGGAATCTGAAACAATGCCTATCTCACTCTCCCTCTCTCTTTTACTTACCTTATAACGTGATTTTCTTCTTCCTTCACTTCACTCTCATTATGTACTGACTTTTCATTTCACCATTTCACTATCATAGATATCTTCTTCCTTTTGTTGTTAGCGAAAATGGCTTCAAGCAGCTTACAACCTGACATTGTCCAAGATTATCTCTTTGCATTTGGAACACCATTATGCGAATGTGGACAAGAAATACCTCTGAGAACTTCATGGACTGAAGATAATCCAGGTTGGCGCTTTTATGGTCACCAAAACTATGGGGTGAGTTAATTTACTAATTTTTTTGGGTTTTCGTCATTGTCAATTGCAATCTTCTTATTTTAGGGTTTTATGGGTATATAGATAATTGGTAAATAATTTTTGGGTAATTTTTGGGTTTTAAGGTTTCAGTTGTTGAAAATAGTAATTGTTCACCATCTTGGTTATATGTGCAAACTCCCCATGGCAAATGCAAATTTTTTGTGTGGGTTGACCCTGATTTCCTAGAAAGAGCAAAAATTGTGATTAATGCCTTGCTGAGGAAGGCTGATAGGCTGGAAAAGGAAAATAGAGTTATAAACCAGAACAGGAAAGTGATGAAGATAGGGAAAGTGTTTGTGTGGAGAGTTTTGGCTTGTTTAGTAGGTGTACCTGTGATAAACAGTTTGATGATGGCTAATAAATCGCAGTGATGGGTTTTGGGAAAAAAATATTTTGTCCTTATGTCAGGATGGAGGCACATTTTAGTAAGTATTTGGGATTTGGAACCCAAAAAATGCTGGTGTAGGAATTTTGTTATTATCTTGTTTAGACCACTTATTTTAATGTAATGTTATGTTTAAACTATTGAAATGAGATGCAATAAAGGGTTTAAGTATATTGTATTTGTGTATGTTTTATATTCCCTTTGATGTTGTACAGATACATAATGCAGCTCAAAATGCAAATGAACCCAAAAGAAATATGTAAACAGTAATGCAATTAACACTAAGAGCTGCAATGTGTAAATACATCCCAATAACTACATCCATTTTTCATACCAATACCAATAACCACATCCATTTTTTCATACCAATACCAATACCTAATACTGTAAACAAAGTTAATGAATTAAACGAATAGATAAGAAATTAAATTTGAATTTTCAATCCTTCAAATTAACCAAAGATATAATAATCATCCATACACAAAAGTAATATGATATTCTAATGTTCAAAGCTCCTAAGAACTGAACCTCCATACAATAACAAGTTGAGTATATTTCATATGTAACTAATATGCAACTTTATAGCAAAAAAAACAATTGCAAATATACCCTTTAACTTCAGAATACCAAAAAATTGGATTGCAACTTAGTATTTGATAGTATACATAAAAGGTGCAACTTGACAAAAAAAAAGATCCCAAGATGCACATCTAACTAATCTTCATCAACCAAAAAAGCTTAATATATGCAATATTAACAAAATCATAGCTGATATGAACTAAATCCCCTGCTCAGATCCACTCATCCTTGAGGCATGCTTTTTGGACTTTAGTGATCTCTAAAAGGAAATACCAAATATATTTGCTCCATCTTCACATGTAACATTGGGCTGGCTGACTTGAGTAAGAATGCTCTACTAGCTTCCACTCTAACTGTAAGGTAGAGTTCCACTCTTATTTGTCTGCCATTGAGAAATAATTATAGAAAATTTAATTATATTAGTTGTCTGCCACTTAACTAAAATTATCAAAGCAAACAAACTACAATAAAAATACTAACATACCCTTAGACCATTGTCAAATGCATGGTTAGACTGCATTGGAATTGATGATGCTCTAGCTAGTAGTGATCTATGCACTACATGTGGTCCAACCTAGTAAAAATAAAAACATGGTTATTATATAATTAACACAGTGTATTTGAAGCATATATCAAAAACTTTATTAACAATTACATTTGATAATGCACCAGTTAATGTCTTTTTGCTTTGTCTATGAGATCTTTTATTATGCCCCAACTCACCACATTGACTGCATTTCATAATAATTAATCATTTTTTGCTCAATTTTCTTACCTTTGGATCACCTCTACTAGTAGCTGGCTATTTTCTTTTATTTGTATTTGTTGATGTAGAATAGTAGAGTTCTTGGTTGAGGCATTTTCTATTTCCTCTGCTTCTTTTCTTCTTTTTGTTGGCTTCCTACCTCTTTTCTTTAAAACCACAGGTGGTGGAGTTATTATCATTATACTATCAGCTTTAGGCCACATAGAATGACCATTGATTAGTTCAATGGTGTGATTGTAGACCCTCAATGCAGTATCAATGTGGTATAAGTGGTGCACATAGTTCTCTAGTTGCTCATTCTGGCCAAAAATCACAACTAGACTATGTGGACATGGGATACCTATTAGATCCCATCTTTTGTATGTATAGGTATGCTTCTCTAAGTCCACAACAAATTGATGGCCCCTTCCCAAATACCTACACTCTAGGTGACCCTATAAAGGTAAGGAAGTAATCACTACAGAGCTCTTTAATTTCAGCAAGTTTCTTCACTATTTTAGGGCGCAACACTTTGCCATCTATTTTTGCTTTTTGAAACATATCTTTTTTCTTTGCAATTCTCCTCTTCAATTGATTCTTTATCATCTCTAGCATTGTGATAATGGGCTTAGTTCTTGCATCTAAAATTTACCTATTAAAACACTCGCACATATTGTTAAGCAATATATCACACTTTGTGTCTGTTTTGAAGCATGCTCTACTCCAATTCTTACAAGGCCTAGCCTTAAGTCATTCTCTGCACTCAGTTGATTTCTTCTCTACCTCTACAAGGCAATCTTCTAGCCAATTCTTGTAAGTTGCTCTGGCACATGCCCACAGCAAGTCTTGGTACACCTTTCCCTTAAATAAACTCCTCATATTAGTCTATAAATGTCTTATGCACATTTTATGTTCAGCATTTGGAAACATTTCATGAATAGCACTAAGGAGTCCCTACATATAAAATTTTAATGCATACATTAGTAGGAATTCATATAAATTACCGCATACATTATCGAATAATAAATATTGAGTAAGGTTGAATTTATTAATTTTCAAGGATCCATACCTTTTGTCTATCTGACATGAAGGTCCAATAGTGCAAATTCACCATCTCTAAATTCAGCTTCAATAGACTTAGAAACCATCCCCCGTTATCCTTATTTTTTGTTCTAACCACTGTATAAGCAATGGGGTATATGCAATCACTGGGATCTATCCCAACAGCAGATAAAAGTTGGCATCTATACCTGCCCTTAAGCCAATATCCATCTAAGCAAATAATAAGTTTGCATCTAGACTTGAAGCCAAATTTTAATGCATTCAGGCAAATATACATATCCTGAAACTCACCTTTATCCTCTTTGAACTCAACACTACTCCCAGGATTAGATCTTAAGAGTTCTAATTTGTAATCATGCAACCTAGCATATTGTTGTGCCTCATCACCATTAATTTTTTGTAAATCAATATCTCTAGCCCTCCATGCTTTCATCCTAGAGATGATGTATCTAAATTCTTTCGATACCCTAGCAATGATTAAAGTGATTAACCAAGTTGGGTTATCCCTAACCTCATCCAAGTAATGCTGGGCAAGCCATCTAACAGTCAAATGGAAATTATTATAAACCCTGCCACAACTATGATGTAAATTCACAGTTTTCATTATAAAAGTCAAGTCATTGGGGTCTTTCCTATTCATCTTTGAGGCATATATTCTCTAACCACATGATTCTGTTTTGCATATTGCCTCCACCCTAACATTATCATTCTTCCTAAACCACATCTGAAGCCTATTTTTAATACCCCAAACCCTAATTAATTCTTTCACTTGTTCTTTATCTTTGAAAACAAGTCCTACCATAAAAGTGGGATCATCCATATCCCTTTTAGCATTGAACTCGAGGTATCCTAGTCTATCTTCATCATCTGAATTAGATTCAGAATGTAATTCTTCACTTTCAGCATATTCAGACTCCTGGTCTGACCCATCAACTCCTTGTCCATCTATGGTTGGATCAATCACATCATCAAATTCTATTATTCTTCTACCTCTTAGTCTACTAGTTACTTTGGTTGAAGTGTTGCCATCTTCATTTCTATTATTGTCAACTAACACATCAATAAGGTCTTCATCCATATTCTCCAAAACATAGTCTGGATTAATAAATTCAAGTCATCTTCTTCTACATTCAACTGAACTGCTGCTGCACTGGTAAAATTGGGGTTTTTAACCCAGCTTCAGGTTCAACTTCAGCTTGATGTTGTTCAACTTCAGGCATCTCAGTTTGTTCAATTTTAATTTGAGGTTATTCAATTGCAAACATCTCAGCTTGTTCAGTTTTAGCTTGAGGTTGTTCAACTTCAGGCATCTTAGGTTGTTCAGATGTAGCTTGAGGTTGTTCAACTTCAGGCATCTTAGCTTGTTCAGCTTCTAGTGTGTTAGTTCCAATAGGATTTGTTGTTTTAGCTTATGACAGCAATATTTAACATGGTCTTCTTCTTTGTTGGCTTACATTACTAACTATTGGGGCAGCAATTTGTTAGAGTTCATTTGGTTCATCTATTTCTTCAATCACAACAAAAGGTCTTTTCAAGCAATTTTCTGCTTCTTTGAAAATTGCTCATTTATGAGATGCTCCACATATATGGCCACATCACCAACATCAGATGCATATAAACACATCTCATACATCTCAGCATCACTTGAGATGCATTTCAATTCATCTGGATAACATTTGCCAGGCAAACACCATTAGTACCTAAGGTTCCCTTCTACACCATTCCCATACAACATATCATCAATCTCATGTCCAGACATTATGTCAAGATCACAACCAATCATTTCACACTCTTCCCATTTAATGTAACTATATTCACCTTTGATTCCATTAAAATGTATTTTGAGATTGAAAGTCTCATCCTTTACTGTATTTACAATACAGATTTACATGTTAATGCACATAAGTCAGTTTACTTGACATTATAAGATCACTAAATGCAATCATATGTTGTATGATGCATAAAAATATACTAAATGCAGTTATTGGATCAAAAATGTTATAATGACCACTTATATACTACTATAACACAAGGTTCTCAGTTCAATTTTTATTACGCTAATATGGTATTCACTTAACTAATTTTGTGTATATATTATGTAACTTGAAATAATGTTAGGGTTAACATTAAATTAGGTCAGTAATAAAAAAAGATGAGTAATTTATATAGTAAAAACATATAATACCCACAATTGCTATAAATTAATTAGTTTTTTTCAGATAGAGACAGATCATAAGACTATTCAATACCTTTTTTCCTTGCTGCCATTGATAGCTTAGGATCACCAGTGCTTTTCACCAACACCAAAACCACTTCCTTTCTACCTTTTACACTTTCGAAATCTCACTCAATGCAAGTGGTTATTTTCAACATCAATGGCAAGCGAAGAAATCTTAGGTTTACAATGAATGGTAACTCGAGCATCAAAGGGGGATTTGTGAAAGTGAGAGGTAAGTTTAGATTGTTTCAGATTCCACTCACAAAGAGAGAGAGAGAGAGATTAATGAGCTGAAGGATCACGTGGCAAAAAGAATAATTTTTAAGCTAAGTATGTATGCCATGTCAGCATTCCGTTAGAGAAGCTATCATAAAAAGGATGGAAGGACATTCTGATTACAAATTGGCAAAGTTTAGTGATATTTTTAGGACAAAATTTTTTAGGAGGAAGATAATGTGCATTAGTTAAATCATGGAGGACGACAATGAAATTACCTCCCAAAGTTAGGGTTGAAATAATAAAAGGTGAAATGAAATTCGATGGCTAACCGGTCCGGTTCGGGCCGAACTCAGGCTTGGATTTACAATAATTCGATTCAAATTAATTTTATTTTATCGATTTTCATGTTTGAGAAAAAAATATTTATCTTTTGATATATCCTAAAAAAAAATTATAATAACTTTTTAAATAAAAATTCTAGCCACCTTCTGTACATGGATATAATTTTATTTTTTATTTATTTTACTCCTTTTATCATCTATTTTATGAGATTTAATAAACTTTTTTTTTTATTTTTTTAATGGAAGTTTATTTATCTTTCTTTCAATGTTTTAAAAATTAGACCAATGATCAAATCGATCATGTTACCGGTTCGCTATTCAACTAGTCAGGCTAGTTGAATCGGTAGTCCAACCCGTTAAATAAAATACCTTCATTTATCTTTTTTTTTTTTATTGATTTTCATTGATGGAGATTCAACCGGTTAAAAACTAATTAAAAACCGATCAAAGAGTGGTTAAACCGAAAATCTCTTTTTAATTTTACCGAACCGACTGGCCGGCGATTCCCTATTCAATCAGTTGAACTAGCTGGTATAATCCCATTTTTAAAACATTGCTTTCTTTCTTTATTGGAGTTTATTAGTTTTTCATCACAAAAATTATGAAAAGTTTAAGCATAATATTTAAAAGATTATTTAAAAGATTAAACTCAATTAAAGACTCGTCGATTGATAATGAACTTGTTTTGTAACTTAGTATAGTCATGAAGTGGAATGTATTTATTGTCGATGTGCTAAACACAATCAATGTACTATGTTACAATTGCTTCGTCAACGTGATAAATAAAGTTCAAAGGAAAATCTCATATTTATACAAGATTTGTATATATTGATCAAATATAATTAAGTTTACTTATTTATTTTAAGTTATAATTATTAATAGTTATTAATGAAAGATTTCTTTTATTTCAAAAACATATGTTGATATAAAATATAAATGAATTCAAAGTATATAGAAATCGTGTTATTTGACAAAAATTTAATTTAATTATAATTTAATTTATCATCAAATTGAACAAATATATATATGCCATAACCTCCCAATAAATTTCAATGTTATTAGTTATTGTTAAATAAATCTAAGTAGTTAATTAATAAAAATAAAACAAACAGAATTCATATCTATGTACAAAATATTTGAAATAATTAAATTGAATTGAATTCTTTCAATTTTGAATTTTTTTTCCAAATAAATCCAGAATCTTATTTAATTCAAATACAAATACAAATTATTAATTAAAAGATTAAAACTCAAATTCATTCCTATATTTTTAATTGTGCCTTAGATCTAAAATTAACTCGCTGTTTGCTCGCACTTTAAGCCGGTTTGACTTGTATTATTTTGTACATATTTTGATTGTCGTTCTCCACCTGAAATAACATACAGCGTCAAAAAAAGAAAAAAAGCTCACGAAAAGAGAAGTGATGCTCGTCGTGAGTGGTAGATGCAGAGTAGACATGTTCATGTGCAGATTTAGATTTGATAAAATGTTTAAATTTTTTTTTAAGTCTTGACAGTAATTTTTTTACTAATTGAGATGGTCCGACGCATAAATATGACTAATGGCGGTTGGGATGCGGTAAAATTGAAGCAAATGTTCTCTCCTAATGAGGTCTCATCAAAATGCTCAATTAAAGCCAACTTCAGTCAGGGCTCCCCAAACTTCAAGAATTAGCAAGTGAATCCCTCCTCCAGTTTCCTAGTTCAAATGAAATTATGATGTTAGCTTTTGTCAATCCTCTAGTTGGGCTGGAATTACAGCTGTTTGTAGGAATCACAAAGCTGATCTTGTAGATGGAGAGGCCTTTCGGAAGTTGGTTCATTCTGCTATTGTTGCAGACGCTTAAGCTCTTATCCTTGCTCTTAACATTGCAGTTAAAAATGGCTTTAAAAGATGTTTTATGGAGTCTAATTGTAGAAGTCTGATTGAAGTTTGCAATGGCAGGGATGAAGATTGTCCTTATCAGAAAATTGCAGAATTTTTTTGACGCTGTTATTTTTGCTTGGATCGATAGGCAGGCTAATCAAGTGGTTGATTGGGTGGCAAGAAATTCTTTGAGTAATTCTTTGTATCCTTTTGTGGTATGTTAATTGTCCACCCAAGTTGTCTCACTTATTGTATGTTGATGCTTCTAGTTTATAAATCAATTCAGTTTTGGCAAAAAAAAAATATATTTTTTTTATTGAATTTATTATTTTTTATGCTAATTAACATATATTTTAATTATTATTTATTTTATAGATTGAATAAATTACCATTAATTTTGTGGGAAAAACTTAGCTAGTATTAGAGGAGGGATGGTTGAAAAATATGGTTTCGTTTGGTATGAGATATTTTAAATGAAAGATTTTATAAAATATATGAATTTAACCTAATTCCACCGTTGGCAATCCAAAAAATAGTCAAAATTCATAGATTTTAAAAAATCTCTCACTCTCCAAATTTCTCCATTTTTTAAGGTTTTAATTTAAAATGGAAAAGTCCAAAATCCACTTTTTTTTTTTTGTATGAAGAATTGTGTTTTTTTTTTTATTTTAAAATTGTCCCTAACAGTCTATTAATTTTATAATTAATATAAAAGGTAGAATTCTTAAATTCTATAGATTTTACAATCTATAAATTTAAAATCTATAAATTTTATTAAATCTATAAATTTAATCTCTCTACCAAATCAAACGTTATATTAAATGAGTTAGAATTTTTATTTATCTAGATATTCCTTTTTAGTTATTAACTTGAAATCAGAATCCATTCAATTTGATACTTTCTTTGTTTATTTAATAATTATAATTTTTTTGCCAGATTATTTAATAATTATAATTTGCTAATAAACAAAATTAATTTTAATAATAAAAATTAATACATTAACCAAACTTTCCATAACTAAAGTTAATTAATATATTACTTGGTTAAGTCACTTGAAAATTATTGGTTAAGGGCAATAATTGATTGGATTTGTATGTTGGATAACTGCATATACTATACATGAGCATTGAGGAGGCTATTCATGTAAATAATGTAATTTTTTTTTTTTCTATGGAATGGCTTATTGGACTGTGGACTATACAATAAGAGTAACCATCTCTTTATACTCACTATAAATGTAAAATTTCACTGAATATGAAAGAGAGAAGAATGTATATTTTTGTTATAAATAATTATGCATTGAACATGATAAAATGTTATTTATGCCAAAAGTGAGTTTGATGCCAAAAGCGTTGTTGATAGCCTTCTTTCAACTTCACTAGATTATTATGAGTACGATGCTTTATTTTATTAGATGCTAGTAGATCTTTATTAAACAGTTTGCAAAAATATAACTGTTTCTTTTGTTAAAAGACAAGTGAATAAGGTTGCACATATTTTTGCTCATGCAGCCTATTCCCATGATAGTCCGTCGATTTGGCAAGAGGTTTCTATATTTGTAAGAGTTTTGTTGCTTTCTAATTTGATTTATTAATAAAATCCCTTATAATTATAAAAAAAATAATTATATATGTACTAAAGAAATTAATAATAATTTATTCCCATTAATTATAAAACAAAAAGAGATTAATAACGAGAAAGAAATAAACTTTAGTCCATTGATATTCCAGAAACAATGGTAATGCTTAATTAATGGCGCCAATTTAGCTGCCAGCAGAAAGGAAAGAAGTTTAACAACTAGATAATAAATAATTAAAGATATAATTAATTAGCTTATAATTATCTCCTAATTATTCATAGTTGCATCATTATTTTTTTTCACTTATTATAATTTAATTCAGTCTAATTAATTTGCCGAGCCATCAACACAAAGCCATTGACCAACAAAGAGAGCATCACAGTTGAGATTTGGATTAATGGAATCAAAAAACTCAGTGGTTAAATTAAACATCTGTGTAACAAAAAAACAAGTATCTCCGTTGTTCACTCCATGCACTGAGTCGCACTCTGCTGCAACTTTCCTCCCTATCAATCCAATTGTTCATATTAAAAAAAAATAATAATAATGTCAATATATTTCAAATTCAACAATTAAATTTTATAACAAAAATAAAACCTAAATTAAAATGTTTTATTAGTTTATTTTGTATTGTTATCTAAATTACTATATTTACAAAAGACTTAACGTATTAACAAAAATTATACTCTCTCCGTTCCATAATAATATGCTTATTGTTAATTCCACACAGATTAAGAAAATATAGTTTTTATTATTAAAATAGTATATTTTTGCTATAATATCCCTAACTAAAATTAGATTGCTTTTTTTGTTGTATTTTTCCAATTACTGCATTTAATAATGTTTGTTTAATAACAATGCAAAATAAATATAAGCATAATAGAAAATTAACAAATGAATTATAATTTTAAAAAGGAAAGTAGATTACATTCCGAGTTGGATGAAAAAGAAAAATAAACTTATTATGATGGGATGAAGGAAGAATAAAATTATAATTACAATTAAATTTTAAAATTATAGTAAAATAATCTATTTAAAAAAAAAATAGTTACAGCTCTTTGAAAATATTAATTTTTTTTTGGTAATTAAACTTTTTTGAAAAATATAGCTAATTAAATAGTATTATTCCCAAACTATATATTTTTAACAATAGCTAAATAATAATTTTTCAAAAAAACAGTTTTAACTATAATATAATACTGAATCTACTAATTTCAAGTTTAATATTATACTTACAGCCAAACAATGATCGGCTTTCAGCAATGAGGAGGAGAGAGAGCATCACAATCAAGTAGAAATAGATCGCTGTTCTGGTGCTAGACGACTTGGCCATTCTATTAATTAGGCTACTGTATTTGCTCCAAGTTTTAATTAGGCTTTGTAATTATAGCAATTCTGTCTCTGTCTCTCTTCCTGAAGAGAACATTTCATTAAGCCCTTGATATTTATAGTAAAAATTCGAACAAAGAGACAAAAACAGATTAGTAATAATTAATGATTAATCTGAGTTAAACAAGAGGCCGGCTACTCAGTAATTAATTGCAGCCCTAAAGTGAGACTTAATTTTGCTTTTATTTCATTACATACGGAAATTTCAATAAAGATTTGAGGCGGATTTCACTGTAATAAAATCTTGCCAATTGCTATCTATTGCAAAATGTGCCTTATTTCTATTCATAAATGCCTTAGTAAATGATTTTTATTTTGTTATATGAAATTATGCTTAAAATCTTAAGATCAAGAATAATAGTAACACTCGCTTTAAACATTATCTTTAGACACTCATTATGTAATATATTATTTCAGATAAAAGCAAATATGGTATTATTTTTTTTTCTCTTTCTATTAATAATAAAGTACCATCCTTTTCATTTCCCATTTATGATAAAAGTAAATATAGTATTTTTTGTAACTCTATATTAATAATTAAAAATATTTTTCTTTCTTTCATTTTTTACGTTTTTTCAGCGTAATTATTTTGCAATAACTCTTTCACCCTTTTTTTTTTTTTTTTCTATGTATGTCATGTATGGATAGCAATTTTTTAACTCGATCCGACTTTGACTCTAACTCCAACCTGATTATATATTATATATTTTTTATTTTCAAATATTGTAATTTACTTTTTATGTGAAATGTAAATTATATTGCATGGATATATAGGAAAAAATTTAAATGAATATATATATATATATATATATATGAGAAAAGAATGCAAAAAATTTTGAAAATAAAAAAAAATATAAATAGATATACTCATCCCGACTCACTACCCGACTCAATCCGACCTAAAGTAAGACGGTTGACAAGGTAGATATTTTATTTTTAAGAAAAGTATAAAAAAATACTATGTGATTTCATCCATTTTCACATTGAAATTTATGAATTTTTCTAATAAAATAGAATATGAGATTTACTCTATTAATACTTTAGGATCTACAATATTAACACCATAAATCAATGCTGACCCAACCCATTCACACTCTAACACTATCTCTCTTCTCCTTCCTCTCATATTTTCATTATCAGCCACTTCCCACACCTCTTCCTTCCCATTCTCCCCCGCTGCATTCCTCCTCCTCTCATTCTGAGTGGTGATCTGCACATGTGACCTATTATGTTGCCTACGACTCGCTGGACTCCATTAGCGGCACCTCCGGTTATGAAGATATAGGAAAAGCAGAGTATGGAATGGCTATGATAAAGAAAATCAGATCTGTAATCACTTTATTATTAAATTTTTATTTTTCATTTGTTTATTTTTTTAAATTTGTAGTTTGGAATTTTATTTTTCAATTTGTTTAATAGATCTAATTTTTTGGAGTTTTATTTTGTTGTTCATTGTTGTTGATTTTTGTTAGAATTTTAGATTATAATATTTGTCGAGATTATGGTAAAATAATTAATTTATTGAATTTATGAATAAAATTTGTTAAATATGTAAAATAATTTTAATATGAAATTTTTTATATAATAAATTTTTTAATATGATGTGGCAAGATGAATTGGTAAGAAAACAAGACTCATGATGACTAGTCAATATTCAGATAAGCATAAAACAAAGCAAATTACCATATCAATATATGTTTGCTACGTACAATTTTTTTTTTTTAATCCAGATACTAAAGTAGAAAAAAATAAAAAATTCAAATACCAAATTTATGATTATACAAAAAAAAAATTACGTTTTTATTTTTTTTCCTCTGAAAAAAATATATTTTCATTTATTAAATGTTTCTATTATATTAATTGGGTGTATATATTAAGTATACATTTGACAGTATAATTAAATTATTTTTATCAAACTGTATTCACATTATTTAGAGTTTAAAAAAAATCATGATTTGAAAAAATTTATTTATTTTTTTAACTTTTTTTTTTCAAATCTTAATTAATAAAAAAATTTAAAAATTAAAAAAATAAAAAATACAAACTAATCTCCTGTTGCGGAGCAACTACTTTATAGACAGAGAGAGACAGAAAGAGAGAGAGAGTCACTCCCATGAAAGTCAACCAGTCGCTCTAGTGAAAATAGGGATGGCAATGGGGTGGGGAATCTCCATTCCCATGGGGATTTGCCCCAAACGGGGTGGAGATTTTTCGATTTTTATCTTCATGAGGACGGAGATGAGAGATATTTATTCCCCATTAATGGGGATGGGGCGGGGATGGGGAGTGTATTCCCCACCCCACAGGGATCCCCGTCCCCATCTCCGTAGGGATCCGATATTATGTTTACATAATTATTCTTAATATTAAAATATATATTACTTGATTAGCTTTATGCATATATATTAGAGTTTCTAATTTTATCATTCATTTTTTATAATTCTTTCACATCATGATAATTTTAAAAAATTTTATATTAGATTGATTCACCTTTTCATACTTTATATGTATGAATTTATTAATATTTTTTACATTAATTTATTCTTATTTTTCAGCATTTATGAATTACATATATATATATATATATATATATATATATATATATATATATATATATATATATATATATATATATATTACTTATTAATATATATAGTACATATACTAATAAGTTTTAATTTAAATATATTGGAATCAGTTTAAGCATAATTAAAATCTAAATTTTAAATTTCTATACATTATATTTTACTATCTAAAAATATATAAAATTTAAATAAAATAAAATAAAATAAAATTTTCAAGTGGGGAATGGGGATTCCCGTGAGGATGGGAATCCCCACAGGGATGGGGATGAAAAGTAAATAAACCCCGCATATGAAATAGGAACGGAGATAAAGATTCCTTGCTGAGATGGGGATGGAGATGGGAGATGGTACCCCGCTCTCGCCCCGCCCCATTGCCATCCCTAAGTGAAAACTTTCAAAGATGCGCCTTGTTGCTGCCATGTGTCTACTGACAATGTCGTATGCTCCATAAAAATTGAAATATCAGTCATCAACAATGATTTTTTAATACTTTATTAATCTCTTTTTCTTTTCGTTGTCCAGTTTTTACAGACTACCCCTTCAGTTGATTCAGGCCCAGCGAAGAGGTCAGGGAACATAAATTAGTAGTTTGTGTGAAAGGAAGAGTAAGCAAAGCCAATTTTGTTTTGCAATTGAAGAATATAGCTCACGCCATGGGTGTGAGAGGCAGGGGCCAATTCTATATGTCCATTGCTTGCAGTCAAATAGAAGTAGTACTCGTCAAAATCCAAACAGATACAGCAGAATCAGATCTGATCATATGCCCTTTTTAGTTTACAGTAACTTCTCATGATCAAAAAACCGCTTACTACTAATAATATAATTTAATCACCTTCAATATGAGAATTAGAATTATTTCACGCCGAATCCTAATCAGTAGTTGCTTAATGATTATTGTTCTCTTACTATTGAGATGGTGCAAAGCAATTAATTAAAAGCAGAGAAAGTTACAAAACAACACAAAACAAACCTCCCCAATAAAGCTACTTCCTCTTTAAGGACAACTCAAACCGCCCTATATAAACTAAATCCAATTCACTTTTCTTGATTTCAGACTGAACCCATCTCTAGATTTTCCCTTACTATTACTCTAAAGCCCCCACTTTCATGGCTTGAACCAATAATTCATTCAAATTCACATATGGGTTTACCAGCAAGATTTCTTCTTTTCTCTGTTCTTCCTGTTTCTCTGGCTTTGATTACAACTTTTGTGTTTTTTGTACTACCAACTAGTGCTGCAGATTACACAAATTTGGTATTTAAAGGTTGTGCAGAGCAAAAATTCCAAGACCCGTCTGAGATCTACTCTCAAAACCTGAAAAATCTCTTTGTTTCTTTGGTTTCACAATCGTCACAGAAAGCTTTCTTCACAGCAACTTCTGGGGATGGTCAAAATGCCATTATGGGGCTATACCAATGCAGAGGAGATCTTACAACAGCTGAGTGCTACACATGTGTAAGCAAAATCCCAGAAATGGTTAAAAAAATTTGTGGTGAAGTCATAGCAGCCAGAGTTCAACTAAATGGGTGTTATCTTAGGTATGAGATCGTTGGATTTAAGCAGACTTCTGGTACAGAGTTGCTATACAAAGTTTGTGGGTCAATTCAGGCTAGTGGAAATGGTTTTGATGAGATGAGAAGTGCAGCTTTTGATTCACTGGTGAATGGTCTAAAAAATGGGTTTTACACTGGGAATTACCAGACAGTGTATGTTTTAGGCCAATGTGAAGGTGATTTGTCAAGTGGGGATTGTGGGAATTGTGTGAAAAGTGCTGTAGAGAAAGTGAAAAATCAGTGTGGTTACTCAATTTCTGGGCAAGTTTATCTCCATAAGTGCTTTATTAGCTATAGCTATTACCCTAAAGGAGTACCTACCATCAATTCAGCATCAGGTAAAGGTAGACTACTCTCTCTCTCTCTTTGCACCTTCTTTTCATATTATATTCAATACGATATGTATTATCTTGCCTGTTTCACTTTAGATTCTAAGTTCGATAATATAAATGTTTTGTTGTTTTTAGCAGTGAAAAATTAATCTTTTTATGCCAATGAGTTTTAGTTTAACAGTCGTGGCAATCATTTCTTACAAATTTGAACCTTGCCCTAGTTTAATTAATCTGGAAAAAAAAAACTTAGTATAATATTTAAAAAAAAGAATTTTTAAAAAAGCAAGGTGGATAGGTGGGGTTGCTTTATGGTATGGTTAGGTCGAAATTTTTAATGGTATTGATGGGGTTTTGCAGAAGTAGTAGGGACAAAGCAACACACACAAAGGACAGTGGCCATTGCAGTTGGAGGAGTAGCAGCTTTGGGGTTTCTAATTGCCTGTTTGTTGTTTATTAGGTCTGTTTTGAAGAAGCATAAGAGTAAGCATGATAGTTGGAATTGACTGTTTAGAAGTTCTTTTCTCGACCCTTTTATACCAGCTTTTATCTTGTACTGAAGAAAAAACAGGACTCTTGAAAATTTTTGTAAGTTCATTATATATATACATGGAAATTTGTTCTTATGATTTTGTGCAGATCATAATAATTAGTGGGTTTTCAAGATTCCAATGTTGGTGGTGGGTCTAGTTTTTAGAAGAAAAAAAGAAAAACATAAAAGAACAAAAAGGCAAAGTTAAGGCAAGAATTTTATTGGGGACAGTAAGGGATTTATATATTTCTTTCTTTCTTTAGTAGCTCCTTTTCAATACTAAAATGAATCATAATTCATACGTATTATTATTGTTTATATTGCTTGCCAAACCCACTGGATGATTGTTTAATGTTTTTTATTTACTTTATTGATGTAATTCAAGCAAGCCAAGAATGAATATTAGTATTTATTACTATTTAATAAATTAAAGAAAAATAAAAAGGAAAAAAGAAAATGCACTTTAAATAGTAGATGTTGATGGTATTTCCTTAGCCACAGCCCACTTAACATGTGCTGCTTTTCTATGAGAAAAGCCACTGCTTTGTTGTTCCTGTCATTGAATTTCTGTACAAACACAAAATTGTACTCAAAATCCCAATCGATTGTCTTGCAGACTTTGGGTCCTATCTTTCCAGGTGTCACTATTGCCTTTAATTTGATGTTATCTAATAATTTCAATGAATTGAGCTTAGAAATTTAAATTTATTGTCATCAAATGTTAATTTTGTGAAAGGAAGACAATTATTAAAACCTAGTTCTATCAATATCCATATGAGGCCAAAATTTCAAAACTGAAATTATTTACAAGGATAAAGAGAATAGTTATAATAATTTAGTAATTCTGAAGACATTTTTCAGAACAGTGAAGTTATAAGTTAACTGAAAAATTATTTTTCAGCTCTTCCTACTCATAAATTGAGTAGACTGTACTCGATCCAATTAATTCTGATAAACACTTTTTTACTTTTTGAATAAAGATTGCAATTTGCAAAACATTTTAATCCTTAATAGTTAAGCAAGACAGGCCAATAAAGTTTCTATTTTCCTTTAAATTACAAGGCAAAAAATTTTTTTTTTAATAAACATAATTTTATACTCTAACAAACGTATCATAAATCAAAAACGCATCTTTATCATGATAATGTTAAAGTAAAGCTTTAAAAATGTGGGTTCCAATTAATTTCAGCAATTACCTTACACAAATTTTTTATTAAAAGACTGACCAAAAAAATAAAAAATAAGAGATGCACCGTAACATCCCAGTTAAACTGGGACCTTCCAATCACAATTACCTTGCACAAATTGAACAAAACTCATTTTTTAAAAGTTGATATTGACATGAAACTAAATAAGCACTCAAATTATCAATTCTCCAATTGGGGATTTCCCACTTACTATTTTATTGTTTGATCAGCACAAGATATGCAAGCAAAATATTTAACTGTCATTTTATCAGGGGAAAAGCAGGTTGCTATTAGTTGCATCAATCCAAGATCAGATCCTTCAACTTTGTCATTAAATGAAATTATTAATTTCAAACCAAGAAAATATATATATATATATATATATATATATATATATATATATAATATTCAAACTTTAGAACAAATGGACTGTTGTACTGCTTTCATTTCTCAGAATTCATAAAATTTCTGATAGTTCATTGTAAACCACACCTAACTACAAGCCTCAGGTATTGTTCAGACTTCAGAGCCTTTAATTTCTGAACTTTTCTTTTAGCGCTTAGCTTCCCAACCTTAGATTTTTTCTTCCCCAGATCTAAATCCTAAAGCTCATCACTTCCTTGAATTTTCCCACCATCATCTCATGTTTCAACATATCAGAATTGAATTTTAATTAATAGACCTAAGCTTATTCTTGACAGACAACAAATGAAGAGCGTGAACAAAAGCTTTTAAGAAGGTATTATTTAACCATTAAAACCATATTTCTAGAAAATAAAGAACTGGTCAGTCTTTTTAACCCCAACCTCTTCAAAATAAAGACATGCAAGTGTGTGTCTGTCTACATATGTTTGTCCTTCCCCATTAAGCAAGATTGTATATATTCTTGTTACTGAACAGAAAATTTTCTTCAAGCTGCACTCCCTAAATTAACTACTTCACCTTCACTTTGTTCAAACTTAAAAAAGAAACCAATTCCATGGCTATCCCAGTGACTTGTTCAATTTCTATAAATTGAAAATCCCACCACCAACCATTGCGCTTTTGTTTTAGTGGTACTAGAGTTATCTCCGAGCTGAAAGGTATCGAGTTCAAGTCTAAGTTGGATTAAAAAAAATAATAATAATCAACTGAAATAACCACTTATCCATTATTCTGTTATCCAAAATATTTACATAAACTTCAATCATCTTTTTGCTAATGTATTGAAGTTTCCAATTTAATGAATCATACGTATAACTTCCAAATTAACTGTTTTCAATGAACAAATAACAAGCAAATATCTTGAAGCACTCACACATAAACCAAAAACCCTAAAATTCACAGAAATTAACCATATTAGTACTCACAATACCATATAATCAATCACTGAAATCCATTTCAATTTAATCATTTTAATCAAAACCGATAGATTATTGTAGCTCAAAATCCCCAATCTCTATTACAAATCATGTAAAGATTATTAATTTGATTTAAAGTATCCCTAACCTGACCCGATCCGATCCCCTTCTTGTTTTACTTTTGGGGCAGGCCAACAGGCGGAGGAGCTCCGAGAAGGCTCTGCTGCTGGATCTCGAGCTCATTCAATTGCTGCTCGCGATCCATCTCGATTATAAGAGGCACCACCAGAATTAAGAAGGTGGTTCCGGCAATCCACGCGGCTTTGCCGGTGCTCCGGAGGAGTTTCTTGGTGACGATAATGGAGTCGCTAGCAATTTGCTTGCCTTTAGAGACCATATCGGAGTTGGTGAGCTTGGCGATGATTGTTGAATCTGCTTGAGATTTCGGCGCTCGCTTCGCCGGCAGCGAAACTCCGCCCTTTCGAGACTGGGAGGCCATCGGTGTTAACACGGTATCGTTTTAAATTTGTCTGGCAAGAGGATTTATGAGCCCCTGAAGACTGAAGACTTTGTAAAACAGTCATTAAACACTGCCGTTTTGGTACTTGTTGGTTCCTAAGTATCTTGTATTGTAAGGTTCAAAGATTTTTATTTTTTTAGAAATTGTGTTTTGATAAATTAATTATTTTAACCTCTAATTTTGATGAAATAGCATATCTCAATGTTACATTGCTCTTTACATATAATAACTTGGACTCCTTTTTTTTTTTTTTTGCAAATAACTTGCAAATAATATTATTAATGCATATCATAAATTAGAACATCAAGGAACATAGGGGAAGTATAGCTCAACTATTGAGTTCTAGCGTAAAATAAGTTGCTCTTACTAAGACATGAACCACTTGAATCATAGATCTCTTTACAAATTTAATGATTAAATTAAAAACTTAGTTATTTAATTCCTAATAATCCTCAATCATCAAGACAAAATTATAGTTCAACTTTTGTAAATTATTAACGGATCATAATTTCGCACAAAATTAGAGTTTAACTTTTGTAAACTATTGACAGAACATTATTTCGCACAAACATTCAGTAAACAATCCTTGGAATTCCCTACTACACAATCTATATTTGTCTTGTTTGATCTCTTTAAGATAGCAACATCAACATTAGCTTTCATTTGGCTAAACAATGATTTTTTCCAACAGAGAACTACATCTGTTTGCAAACTTGGAAATTTAACTTTTTGTAAGTTGAGTTGTGCTTTCTTCTATTGTTGCAAACTTGACATTGTCAATTCAAATTTCAATTACAAATTGAGATTTATTCTTTTGCACTAGTTGATTGTGATTATACTATAATGACCAGCAAGCCATCACATAAAACATAATACCTCTATAAAAGAAGACTCGCTTCAAACTTTTATTTTAAAAAAAAATTATTAAATCTCATAAAAAAGATAACAACCCTATAAAGTAAATAAAAAATAAAAACAAAATCAAATCCATGTCTAGAAAAACTCGTGTGTGTGTGTGTGTGTGTGTATATATATATATATATATATCTTATTGAATACAAAAAACTAAACAAAATAAAAAAAAATGAACCACACCACCAATTGGATAAAATTCGACGGTGCTCAAGTAATACATTTTTTTCATCAATAGAAAATATAGTAAATTTTACCTGCATTGTATTTATTTGATTAATGGATCTAAAAATAATTGAGAGACAATAAATCACGCAAAAAGTAAAAATATGAAAAAGATTGTACTTTTACATTCAACTATTAAAGAATTTGTCAAAATTAAAGTCTTATCCGGCTTTTAAAAAAAAAAAAAAGATAATATTATTAATGGATATCATAAATTAAAACATCAAAGGATATAGGGGAAGCATAGCTCAACTATTGAGTTCAAGTATAAAATCAGTTGCTCTTATTAAGACATAGGCCACTTGATGCATAGATCTTTTTACAAATTTAATGATTAAATTAAAAATTATTAATCAAGCTAAAATTGGAGTTCAACTTTTGTAAACTATTGACAGACCATGATTTCGCATAAAATTGGAGTTCAACCTTTGTAAATTATTGATAGACCATGATTTCACAAAAACATTCAACAAATAGCCTTCATAATCCCTAATTACACAATCCATATTTGTTTTATTTGATCTTTTTAAGATAGCATCATTAACATTAGCTTTTAGTTGGCTAAACTATGATTTTTCTCAATAAGAAAAAACTATATCTATTTATAAACTTTGAAACTTAACTCTTTGCAAGGTGAGTTGAGCTTGTTTCTAGTGTTGTAAACTTGACATTACAAATTCTAACTAATCGAGATAAATTCAACCAAATTGAAATAATTGAATCAAAAGTGAATGTATAATTGATGAAGAAATATTCTCTATATTGATTTATAATTGATGATTCAAGAATGATATGTCTTTTGTAAACTTACATACAATGTATTTATAGATAATATTTCCATACATAATTTGGACAAAGATTCTTATATTGAGTTGGATTACTAATGTATATCTCTGTTTTGGAATTGGATAACAAACTATGGACTAAGCTAGTAATATGAATCTTTTATGATTATGACTTTTAAACACCTTTTCTTTTAATATATGGAAAAATAGAAACCCCTATGTGATCATTTTTTGTTTCTCATCAAAAGCCCCCCGCTCCCTAGTTCAATCGAGTCTACCAAAGAGTGAGCTTAAAGAGTAGATAATTTGCAGTCTGATGTATTTCGCTGGCTTGGTGGTTTGCTTCGCCATCTGAAGTCTTTGCTTAATGTGTTTTGCTGATTTGGAAGATTTGCCATGCGCTTGGCCTAATTCACTTCATTATACGTTTCGTCAATCATGCTTAAATAATTAGTTGAGAAATCCTATTTTACATACAAAATTTAGACAACAATAATAATTTGCCTCACTTAAAGGTCTTTTATTTAATAAAATATATCTTATCAATTGAGGACTTTTAAGAATTATGTCTCGTTAATCAAGGGTTTTTGCCTAGCTGAACTAGGTCTTTGGCACCTTTTGGACTTTCGTCTGGACTTGCTAGATCTTTTGCCTTGCTATCTTTCATATAGCCTTTTCTAAGACTTTTGCCTTGCGATCTTTTTCTTAGCCTTTCCTAAGTCTTTTTTTATTAGACTTTCGTTTAGACTCAATTTGGCATTTTTGCTTTCTTTTAGAAGTCTCATTGGTTTTTTAAGCTCGTCTCAATAAACTATTTTGCCTCATTTAGAGGATTTTTATTTATTTAATTCCATTTTTATTTCAGCAAATAATATTGAAAATTTAAATGAATGCATGAAAATTATAAAACTTATTTGGAATGTTACGATCGGCCTCAGAGATTGCTTGAAATGATTTTAGATACATAAGAATACGTGGCTAATTGAGGAAGTGACTTCGATGTAGATTTCCTCATTGTTCAATTATAATACAGCTTGAATACGATTAGCTTGGAGTAAGAATTTTTTCTCTCGCATAGCACCACAAAATTAATCAAGTAAAATGCATTATTCTTAATGAATAATTACAAAATAAATCACATATACATTTATTTATTATCTTTTATTATTTAGTCATTTATTGTCTAAAATAAATTGACCCATACTAAGGAATATCTGGAAATTATTTCTATTTAATTTATAGTTCCTTTCACACAAGGAGGGACATAGAAAGGTGATAATATATATATATATATATATATAATTAAGACCAACAATTAAGTCACAATCTCTTAAGAAATGGACTAGCATTTCGTATTGGACTTTAGCTATGAAAGAGGTCCAAACTTCAAAATAAATTTCCAAGTTATATTTTTTTCTAAGTTCAAAGATGGCCCACGTGCACATAAATCTCATTAATAATGGAGCCTCCCTTTGACTAAGGTTATTCAAATGACAGTGAATAACATGGTTATTAAACTCAAGCTGGACTAATGGATCAACTTAATGATCCGAATATTGAATCGATCTAAGTTTATTATTATATCAAATTTATAATTAATGTATAAAAAATTATGCGATCTAGATATATGAACTAGTAATTCAATGTGCCCAACCAGTAACTTTGTAGCCTTACAATTTCAATTTTTTCTTTTTTTTACCATAATTTATTTTTATTTGGATAAATTATTATGATATACACTTTTATTTTCATTTCTAAAATTTTTTTTAATTACTTTGCATTTTCATTCTATAGAGTAAAAGTTAGAAAATTTTTATTTTATTTTAATTCTTAATGTTAAATTAATTTTAATCCCTAAAAATTAATAATTTAATTATATTTAATTCTTAAATTAATATATAATAAAATATTTAACTTATTTACACATTTCGATGAAAATGTAAGGATTAAAATTATTAAATAGAAAGGATTAAAATTATTAAATCTTAATTTCTCTTTTTTTAGTCTATAGTGTGATTTATAGATATAAAAATTTAAAAATACATTAAATATTTAATGGATTTATTTATATATTTATTTATATTTTTAAATTAAAATATCTAGTTTGTTAATTTTTATTTTTGAGTGAAAATTTATGTACTTATAAACTTTTTAATATTTTATATTTATTTTATTATATAAAATTATAAATTATAAATTTAATTAATTATATTGACCCATTAATTTAATTATTGACTTAATAATTAAACCATTAATTTGCTAATTCAGTTTATAAATTGAATTGATATCTAATCCGAGTTTAATAAATACGGTGAATAATAAAAAAGGCAAAGATGGGACATATGTGTACATTCACAGGGTAAAGCGGGAAAAGTCCGATAAATTTGCTGCTATTACTGCGAACCAAGTCTGATGCCACTGTTTTGCTGTTCACTTTCAGATCTAAATTTTTTGAGATTTTCTATGATGAATGATTTGAAATTATTGATTGATGATCAAAGGAAATTAGAATGACTGGAATTATTTAGTCTGCCGAAAATAAAAGAGTAAGGAGCATAATTTTCTTTTGTCTTTTTTCACATTCGACGCTAATTTGATCAAGATTAATTCAATTAAATAGAAATAATTAAATTAAAATTAAATATGTAATTAATGAAAAGATAATATCTATGTTAATTTATAAATGATGATATATATAATTTGGACAAAAGTTCTTGTATTAAGTCAGATTATTTATATATATCTCCGTTTTGTAATTGGACAACAAATTATAGGCTGAACTAGTAATATGAATATTTTATGATCATAAATTTTTAAACACCTTTTCTTTTAATATAAAGGAAAATAAGAATCCCTATGTGATTATTTTTTGTCCCTCATTACTAACAAATACAAACTAAGATTTATTTGTTAACAGTAGCTGATTACGATTACACTGAAATGACCAGCAAACCATCACAAAAAACATAATATTTCTATACAAAAAATTAACAAAATAAAGAAAAATAAATTTCGATGGTGGTTCAAATAATAAATTTTAAAAAAAATTAAAAAAAAAGTTGAGAGACACTACGTCTAAGGTTTTACAATAAAAAAATTTCTCTGCTTAGAGATTAACTTATTAAAAAGAAAACATGTAATAATTTATTTTAAAAATTTTTTAAAAAATATAAAAATTTAAAAGGTAATATTATATGAAGGGTAAATCGAAGATATTAAAGTATCTAACTATGACCATTAGGTCTTCTTCACAAATCTGGTTTGTGTTTGAAAATATTGAATTTTTTAATGATTCGATCTGCAATTTTCTTGATAAAATGATATTCGAGATATGACCAACTAACAATTAGTCCAAAACACCATCCTTTATTTTTATCATGGGGTAAGAAAATAATGAAATTTAAATTACGTTTTCTTTTCAGGAGAAATTTTATTTATAAAATTTATACCTCTATGTAGCAATTTTTCCCCACAATCTTTTGTTTGAAATGACAAAAGGTCAAAAAGTCACTACTATTTAATAAGGTATTAAAATGCTAATTTGCTTGGTTATGACCCACTGTGAGTGAAGTTGTTGAGATTTCTCTCCTAACAATAGTATTAAAAACATCGTCTTTAGCTAACTAAAAAGACGAATTAAATTACCAAACTTCAATTTGGCCTCATCTGATGCCTTTTTTCCTAGTTTTTGTTTTTTTAGCCTTGTAGAATTTTCAATTTCAATATTAGACTAGTTTGAGTAAATTAATGTTATATTGAATGATTTAGGTATTATTTAGTATGAGGTAATAAATTAAGAAAATATAATTTTTTGGGAAGTGTAAAATTTGATTTGTTTAATGTTACTGGAAAATAAAATGTCTATTTCCTAAATTTAAAGAAGTATAACTTTCTTAGCTTCCCTAAGAGGACTAAATAAGTTGTATTTTCTTAGATATTATTTGATATGAGATAAGCTATAAAAATAGAATTTTTTGAAAAGTGAAAAATTTTATCTTGTTTGATATATATTATTAAAAAATTATTGGGAAGTAAGATGACTATTTTATGAGTTTGGAAGAAATACAATTCCTTAGGAGGATAAGGAAGTAGGGCTTTTCTTAGTTAAGATAAATATAAATTTACATATTTACCCTTAATTAAAAAAAATTCCAATTTTTTTCTTATTCTTTTTCTATTCGATTCAAGATATTTTACATAATTAATTTTTATTTTAATATTAAAATTTTATTATGAAAATTTAGCTTCTCAATTAGGTGAAAAAATACGCCAAATATTTTTAATGAAAATAGATTTAAAATTTGCATTTCTAAAATGTTTATGAGAAAAATAAATCAAGTCAATTGGTTGCAAGAGCATTATTATGTTTTATATTATTAATTTTTTAAAAATGACAAAAAAATTATATGCAAACTAAATACACAATTACTTATACTTCTTAAAAAATAACTTCCCGAGAACTCTATTTCCAAGAAAGTAAGCTATGTAATATCAAATAATATTTTAATTGAAATAAATATAAATTGATATATCTATCCTCTATTAAATATGATTAAATAAATAGAATAAAATTTTATTGTCTTTTTATTATTAAGTCAAACAAAAAAATCTAATTTTGGCTTAAAAATCAACAATCAACCTAAAAATAATAATTTCAAGACAATATTTTCCAATGGATTTTCAAAAATAATTATTATTCTAAAACATATGTCATAGAAAACATTTTTCTTATTTAAGTTATTTTTTAAGAAATTGATTAAATCTCTACCAAATCAATAACCAACTGAAGGCCAAATTGAAATTCGGTAATTTTTTTTATATTTTTTTTACAAAGTTCGGTAATTCAATTCGACAATTCCTCTCTCTGACTAGTTAAGATAATATTGAGAATGGTGCAAAAGAATCTCAACAACTTTGCTCATGGTAGGTCTTGAATCTCTGTCTTCTTCTACACATTCCAGAGCCAATGTCACAACAATTTCCACTTCATTTCTGTCATATTCTCCCACCATTTTTGGGTCTACAATCTCTTCAATCCATGACTCATTTCCTCCATTTTTCTTCTCTCTCACCCATTCCACCAATCCTCTCTGTTCTTCATCTATTTCCACTGTTCTAGTGGTAGTCCTACTACTCGATCCCATTGCTGGACTTTTCCCAGTCACCATCTCCAAAACCACAATCCCATAGCTATAAACATCAACTTTTGATGTAATGGATAGATTGGAAACCCACTCTGGAGCCATGTAACCTCTTGTTCCTCTAATTCTTGAAAAGCTTGAATTATTCACCTCATCTCTGTTTAGTAGCTTGGATAACCCAAAATCTGATACTTTTGGTCGGTAATTAGAATCTAATAATATGTTTTGGGGCTTCACATCACAGTGTAAAACCCAATCCCAGCACTCTTCATGTAAATAAGCAAGTCCTCTTGCTGTTCCTATGGCGATTTCGAATCTTTTTTTCCAATCAAGTGTTTCAGAGGAGAGATTTTCTGATAAGGACCCATTTCTCATGTACTTGTAAACTAGAAGTCTATGCTTTTTTTCTGCACAATAACCCCACATTTCTATTAAATTCATGTGATTGAGTTTACCGATGGAGCTTACTTCTGCTAAGAATTCTGCTTCTCCTTGATCAGCAATGTTAAGCCTTTTGATTGCTGCGATTCGATTATCAGATAATGTTCCTTTGTACACAATTCCTCCTGCTCCTCTCCCAATTTCCATACTGAAATTAACTGTTGCTTTCTTCAGTTCATAATAAGTGAATCTTTTGGATCCTGCAATATGGTGGTAGCCTCGAGTATCAGCTTCATAATTTGAGTCTTGGTGATGAGAACTATTCAATAAACACCAAACAAAGAGAATCACAACAATCTCAACCACCCCTAAAACAATTCCAAACCAAAGAAGCAATTGCAATTTCTCATTCTGATTGCTGTGTGGATATCTTCTGTCTATTGTCCTGACGAGTTCTTCACTAGAGCAATTCAATCCAGATCCCGAAACAACTTGTTTATTAGAAATAGGACTACTTTTTGGAACTTTTAGATAGAAATCTCCATCAAAATTTCCTGAACGTTGTCCATGTAACAATGCCATCTTGATATAACACAGAACGGGATTAACATCCGGATTAAAATTGTTCATTGCAGAAAACAGATTCCAAAGCCCCTTTCCAATATACCTGTACTGAAATCCCATGCAATTACACAAACTCAAACACTTATTCTCACACATTTCCAATGTGTATCCAGGAAAAACTTCATAGTCAGAGCCATAAAATTCGACATGGGGTAGCTTAATAAAGCCAGCGTCATGTTGATATGTGGTATTATTATCCTCACAGGAGAAATACTTGAATTCAGGTTCGCAGCCATGGGACCAATCAGTAGAAGTCTTTAGCTTATAACCTGGAAGACAAGAACATTTTTTGCTAGACACTGCATCTGTTGGTTCATAAAAGCAAAAACTATTAGCTCCACAAATTCCATGAACCTGACATGGTTGAGACAAAGCCTGGAATGAAACAACCCAATTTGTGCTATTCTGCTTTCGACCATACAGTCGAAGATTGCCATCAAAATCAATTGTCAATCTTCTTTGAAGTCTGACCCCATAATCTGCTGCCAGAAAAGAAAATTCATCAGATGAAGTAAATTTGCCCAACTTATCAAGAAAGGCAAATCTAGAGCTGTTGTAGGCGAATCTTCCAGGTATAGCCCAGCCAACAATCCATGGTGCCGGCCAGTAAATGCTTGAATCCTCTGGACCATCGTGTAAAAGACGAAGAAGATTATCATTGTTGAAGAGGAGCTTGTAAAAACCAGAGGAAAAGTTTGTTCTGCTTCTTGATGAAACAAGCTGCATATCTTTGGTGAATCTTTGTAAAGGAAGAAGGGTATCAGTAGGCGAATCAAAACTCTGCCAAAGAACAGCACCTTGTAAATTTTGCAGAACAAGATTGCCAGTGTCATGAAGAATGAGCTCTGTAGTGGAGGAGAGGGAAACAGAATCTGTAGACCAAGGAATTGACTCATCACCACCATCTGTCAGCACAAGATTTCCTGTTTCTTGAAGCCAGAGTCTTGAATTTTTGCCATTAACTGGGAAATCACGGTTAGCCATCCAAACAATGGTGCAATCATCACTAGTAGTGCAAGATGGTTGGCTGAACCATATAGAAAAGCAGTAAGCATTTTCGCCAACGGGGAAAAATCCAGCAGAGAAAACTCCAGTTGGTGAAACCAAAATGTCCTCTATAGAGAGAAATGACCCTTCCCTCAAGGCAGAATCAGATGCTGAAGAAAATGTAAGATGAGGTGATAATATGATAATAATGAGAGATAAAACAGGCAAGAAAATATTGGTATCCATAGATTTTGAACTTGTTGAAAGTCGAAATATTAAGCAGAAGCTTGACCTCATTTGGTAGATGGAAAGATGAACGATGGTATATATAGAGACATTTAGACCTGACTTTTTTTTTCGTGGTGTTTGGGGCGGGTGGTGGGTGGTGTTGGACCTTGCAACCTTGAAACATGCTAGTCAAAGTTTAATAGAGTTAATTACCACACCCAACCCCCCACCCCCCCTCCAAAAGTTGGTATGATTGATTTAGATATGATCATCGGATTAGATCATAAATTGTTATTATTATTTTTTTAATTGTTTACGAATCCTTAATCCCGATATAGATGAATTGTCTTTAATCAAATAAGACATGAATAGTTTTTCTTTAACCAAACGAAAAAAGTTAAATTTAATATGATATGTGAAAATTGATCCGTAATACCACTTACTAATAAATAAAAAGAATATTAGTAAGTTAATGTCAACATATGAAGGAGTAGATGGTTTTTGGATATTTAAAAAATTTGTACCAGTCTACCAAAGTTTAATGGCAAACCTGACTTGAGATGAAGAGAGCTTTGATAGAAATCCCATATTGAAAGATAAAAGTAGAAATATCAATTTAGCACTTTCTGTTGGATTGGAGGTGGCTTCTCACAGCTTAGTATATCTTAATAAATTCTTTTAATATACAGTAGCTTTAAAATTGTTTCATTTCATTATGCGTCCGATTGAATATTAATGGCTTGTATAATTAACAGAATTAATTTTTCTTTTTTAAAAAAAAAAGAATTAATTTTTTAAATTTTAAAAAATAAATTATTTTGTAAGAAATCATATATATTAAAAATGAAAAGATTTTGCAAATATTTAATTTATTTAATAAAATTAATATTTAAAAATTCAAAATATTTTTATTCAAATTAAACATGATTTTTTTATATAAAAGTAAAATGATAAAATAATTATTTTTTCTTTTCAATTTTTTCAAATAATAGAATTTGTATGAATTCCATCACTTTAAATTTTATTTCAAAACATGAATTCTATCATTAATCTAATCAAATTGAATTCTAAACATTATTACTGCCTCTCTTTTTTTTTTTTTTTTATCACTTGATTTTTATTTTTTTAATAAATTTAACTATGAGACTGAAACACTTAATCTTAAAAATTATTTCAACATCATTAAGCCAAGTTAATTAGTTAAACCAGGTTAATTTGTTGTCCATTCTCCTTGCCAAATTCCTCTTTCTGTCTAGAACATGTACAAGTCATCTCCAACTGGTAGCACAAATTTCAATTACCGAACACCCATTTGGCTTATCTACGGTTTGTTTTGTTTTTATTTATATTTTTCTTAATATATGTAGACTATTGTTATTAGTTTTTTAATTAAATTTAAATATTATTTTCTAAAAATAACTACTTTTGAATTAAACTTTTATAATATAATTAGAATGTGTTTGGTAAACCGTAATAGGACGTAATATAATATAATCAAATGAATTTTTAATATAAAATTATACTAAAAATTAATTTTATTATATTACATCTTATTATAGTGTATCAAACACCCCCTTAAAGTATTGATGCTTAATAGGTGGAAATAGGAGTTTATGAGAGGAAGAGATAATTATAATTAATAATTATTATAACTAATTAATTTATTGGTGAAAATATATTAAAATTGTGTCTTTACTAGAAATTGTGTAATTTATAATAACAAACTATATATATATATATATATATATTGTCAAATCACCAAAAGAACTCTCATTGATAAATCAATAAGAAACAAATAGAAACTTCAGAACAAAGCCCAAATAAGGCTCAAACAGAAAAGAAACAAAATACCCCACAGCCAATAGCCACAGCCAAACAAAACCCAACAAACAACAAAACAAAAATCAGAAAACAACCAAACTAAAACAAAACTCAGAATCAGCAATTTTGAAGCCAATTCCTATACAAATCCCTGAATTTACAAGTACTTTGCAGCTTGGAATAGAGTTTCAGCAACACTGTTTCTTTCACCTTCATCAGCACCACTCTTTCAGCAATACTTTCATTCTCAAAAATCACTAAACTTGTAGCATAACATTGTTCAAGTAAATAACAAACTATATTTATAAATAATAATTGGATATTAAAAGAAAATAAAATATACATTTAATGGCCTATATAAACATAATCTAAAATTCTTTATAGCATTTCTTTTGTAGAGAAGAAGAATTTAGTTGGGCAAATAATAATATAAAAATATAGCTTATGATGTTAATGTAAGAATAAAAATATAGCTTATGATGTTAACATAAAAAAAAATTCCATATTGTTTGTTAGAAAGGAAAAAAAAAAAGAATTAATTTGATATTTATTCATTTCTTTGTGCCTTTAGTTGATCAAACAAAACAACAAAAACACCAAAACTTGATATTGCTTTTGAATTCAAACAATTATAAGTTAAAAAAATAAAAGAGTAATTAATTAAAAAGACAAAAACACTAAGGGTGCATTTAGTATGTAGTAATTAAATGTAATGTAATGTAATCAAATGAATGCTAATATAAATTTATATTAGAAATTTATTTGATTATATTATATTACATCTCATTACATCCTACTAAACCTGTCCTAAACCTCTATATTGGTCTTAATTCAAAGAATTATTGTTCAAAGAAGTAATCAATTAAAAAGATGAAGAATCATTATCTATTATTATTAATAAAAAAAAAAAATTCTTAACATAAGATCGTGAATCCTTACTTTAATTATAGAGATCACCAATTATGAGAGCTAATAATTAAAAAAAAAATTGTGAATTTTTTTATAAGAAATTATAGAAAAATTCTATATAATAATAATAATAGATACTTAACTTAAAGATTATGAAAAATTAGTAAGGGTGTTTTTATTAATTAACTTTTTTAAATAAAATAAATTTTTTATTAACAACAATTAATTAGTACAATTTAAAACAAAAAAGTAAACTTAATTGCGTTCAATAAATATATACAAATATTGTTATAAAGATGAGTTTTTCTCTTACCTTCATTGATCATGTTGACAGAACAATTATATATACTACCAAGACTGAGTTTGGCACATCGTTAAAAAATACATTTCGCTCAATGACTATAACGAACCACAAATCTACTTTATTATCTTTAAACGAGTCTGATTTTCTAAATATTAGACTCAAACAAACTCTTTCTAATTCACATGACAGAAGTCAAATAAACTCACATAAAAAAAGACAAGCAATCTTTCATTAAGAAAGATAAAATAAAACATTTATTAAATTTCATAAAAAGAATAACAAAATACATAAAATAAATGAAAAACAAACTTAAATCTATGTCTAAAAAGATGCAAAAATCCATGTCTAAAAAAATGCAGATTAATATCTATCTCTTATTGAAAATAAAATAAAATAAAATAACCACCGCAGACCTTCAAACAATAAATTTTAAAAAAAATCAAGAAAAAAGTTGAGAAAGTTTTGTCTATTAACATCTTCTCTCCTATTCTTACTTTTATATATATTATTATAAATATAGATATAACTTAATAGATATAGATGGATAGATATAAATATAGAATTATAGACAAATAAAGGATAGATTATAGATAGATATGTATTTTATATAATATTTATTTAAAAAACTAATTATCAAATTATTACTCAAATCAGTCAAGATTGAAACTTAACTAATTATTAATTTACTCAAATTAAACAAAAATTCAAAGAGAGAAAATTCTACCAGGCCAGAAGAAATAAAAAAAATAGCCTTAGATAAAGGCCAAATTGAAGTTTGTTGAACTCGAATTTATACCAAAACCAAATATGCATTTATTAATATGTTAAACCTCCGAGTATGACTACAGATAATGTTGACCATGGTGCAAAAGAATCTCAACAACTTTGCTCATGGTGGGTCTTGAATCTCTGTCTTCTTCAACACATTGCAAAGCCAATGTTACAAGAATTCTCACCTCATCTCTATCATATTCTCCTACCATTTCAGGATCAATAATCTCTTCAATCCATGACTCTCCTCCTCCATTTTTCTTCTCTCTCACCCATGTCGCCAATCCACTTTGCTCCTCCATAATCGGACTTTTCCCAGTTACCATCTCCAAAACAACAATGCCATAGCTATACACATCCACTTTTGATGTAATGGGTAGTTTGAAAACCCACTCAGGAGCCATATAACCTCTAGTTCCTCTTATTCTTGAAAAGCTTGAATTATTCACCTCATCTCTCTTTCTTAGCTTTGATAACCCAAAATCTGACACTTTTGCTTGATAGTCAGAATCTAATAATATGTTTTGAGGCTTCACATCACAATGTAAAACCCATTCCAAACACTCTTCATGTAAATAAGCAAGTCCTCTTGCTGTGCCTGTGGCAATTTGGAACCTCTTTCTCCGATCAAGTTCTTTAGAAGAAAGATTTTCTGATAAGGACCCATGTTTCATATACTTGTAAACTAAAAGTCTCTGGTTTTTTTCAGCACAATAGCCCCACATTTCTATTAGGTTCATGTGATTAAGTTTACCAATGGAGCCTATTTCTGCTAAGAATTCAGCTTCCCCTTGGTCAGCAATGTTAAGTCTTTTGATTGCAGCAATCCGATTATCAGATAATGTTCCTTTGTACACAGTTCCTGCTGCTCCTTTCCCAATTTCCACTCTGAAATTTGCTGTTGCTCTTTTCAACTCAGAATAAGTAAATATTTTGAATACTAAAACAGCTTCATGATTTGGGTTCTGACGATGGAAAGTAGTATTCAAACAACACCAAACTAGAAGAATCCCAATAATCTCTACTACTCCTAGAACAACTGCAAACCAAAGAAGCACTTGCAATTTCTCATTCTAATTACTTTCTGTGCACGTTCTGTCAAGTGACCTAACAATTTTTTCAGCATCAAAGCAATTTAACCCAATTCCTGAAATATCTTGTTTATCAGATGAAGGACTAAATTTAGGAACTTTTAGATAGAAATCATCATCATAGCTCAATGAACGATACCCATTTAACAATAATAACTTAGGATAGCATAAAGTAGGAAAGGAAGTAGGCTTCAAACTAGTCATTACAGAAATCAGGTTCCACATACTGTACTCCTTAACATACCTGTATAAAAAACCCTTGCAATCGCACAAACTCAAGCACAAATTCTGGCACATTTCAAAAGTGTAACCAGAATAGACTGCGTAGTCATAACCATAAAAATCAACATGATATAGCTTAATAAAATGAGCCTGTTCTCTATCATTAGTACCACAAGAGAGATTAAATTCGGGTTCACAGCCGTAAGACCAATCAGCAGAATTCTTTACCTTGTAACCAGGAAGACAAGTACATTTTCTTCCAGAAAATGGGTTGTAGAGGCAATTGCTGTTAGGTCCACAAATCCCATGAATTTGGCAAGGTGAAGACAGAGGTTGCCAAGAAACATTCCAAATTTGGCTATCCTCTGGTCGACTATACAATCGAAGATTACCATCAACATCAATTGTTAATCTTCTCTGAAGTTTAATTCCATAATCAGCTGATATAAATGAGAAATTATCAGAAGAAGTAAATTTGCCAAAATGATCAAGAAATGCAATTCTGCTGCTGTTATATGGGAATCTATCTGTTGCCCAGCTAACAAGCCATGGTGCTGGCCAATAAATGCTGGTAAATTCTGGACCATCATATAAAAGACGAAGTAAATTATCATTGTTGAAAAAGAGATTGTAAAATCCAGAGGAAAAATTTGTTCTGCTTCTTGAAGAAATAAGCTTCATTTCTTTGGTAAATTTTTGCCAAGGAAGGAGAGTATCAGTAGGTGAATCAAAGCTCTGCCAAAGAACAACACCTTCTAAATTTTGCAGAATAAGATTTCCATTTTCATCAAGAGTTAGCTCTGTTGTGGAAGAGAGGGAAATGGTGTCAGTCAACAAAGAAATGGACTTACCAGCATCTGTTAATACAAGATTTCCAGTTTCTTGAAGCCAGAGTCTTGAGTTTTTGCCATTAACAGGAAAATCACGATTAGCCATCCAGACAATGGTGCAATTGCTAAAATTGCAAGATGGTTTGCTAAACCAGATAGAAAAGCAGTAAGCATTTTGGCCGACGGGGAAAAATCCGGCAGAGAAAGTTTCATTTGGTGAAACTAAAATGTCATTTACAGAGAGATATGAGCCTTGTTTCAAGACAGAGTAAGATGCTGAAGTTAAAAAAAAATTTGGTGATATGAGAATGATAATTAGAAACAGAACAAGAATGAAAATGTGGGTTTCCTTTAACATTGAATGAGCAATAAGCAGAAGTTTTGCCTCTGATAAATTACACTGAAAAAAGGGGAATTAGCGTGTGTGTATGTATAGTACAGAAAAAGTATAATAAAGCTAATTAGCAGGTAAATGTGGACGGAGAGAAAAATTTTCAAGTTTTTGAATATTTAAAGACTCTGAGTTTACTTGTAATAATTATTTGCTTAATGCCTTTGTTTGACCAAACATTGGAGATATGATCCAAACAATCAAATTTCAAATATAAAAATTTCCATTTATATTTAATTTCCATTTTCCATGGAAATATTCCAAGAAATAGTGATTCTTTAATGCACACACTGAAGATTGCTACTATAATTGTCCTGATAACTATGGTCTCATTTGATGCTTTCAACATTTACAAGAGACTGTAATACATGAAACTCAAAAAAAAAGAGATAAAAGATAATTTTAATTGTATGCACATAAACTCAATAAAGTTAACATTCAGTCAAAATTCTTAATTTAAAATTTACACTATATATATTTCATTTATATAAATTGAATTATTAAATATTCAACTTCAATTCAATTTTATTTCAATTTAGAGTCTAAGCAAAACTCTGTGAATATTATAATCTCGATTCAAATGATTTACAAATTTAAATTTAGCATCTACATTTTATATAGTTTTAAATATATTCATATTTTATATAATAGTTAAATAATAACAATATGTTATATATATTAATGAAACAGGAAAAATTTACATTGCATGATTCCAAAACAGCTATCAACACCAAAAAAAAAATAAAAATAAAAATAAAAATCCTTAAACTTGTTATATCCCACTAACTATAGTTGGGTAATTCAATTGGCGACTATTGAAAAGCTAGAGATAGTGTTTAGGGCGGTGCAGAAGAATCTCCACAACTTTGCTCATGGTGGGTCTTGAATCTCTGTCTTCTTCAACACATTGCAGAGCCAATTTCACTACAATTTCCACTTCACTTCTGTCATATTCTCCCACCATTTTTGGGTCCACAATCTCTTTAATCCATGACTCATCTCCTCCATTTTTCTTCTCTCTCACCCATGCCACTAATCCTCTCTGTTCTTCCTCTGTTTCCTCTGTTCTAGTAGTAGTCCTACTTCTCACTCCCATTGTTGGACTTTTCCCTGTCACCATCTCCAAAACCACATTCCCATAGCTGTAAACATCTACTTTTGAGGTAATGGGCAGATTGAAAACCCACTCTGGAGCCATGTAACCTCTTGTTCCTCTAATTCTTGAAAAGCTTGAATTATTCACCTCATCTCTGTTTAGTAGCTTGGATAACCCAAAATCTGATACTTTTGGCTGGTAATTAGAATCTAATAATATGTTTTGAGGCTTTACATCGCAATGTAAAACCCAATCCAAGCACTCTTCATGTAAATAAGCAAGTCCTCTTGCTGTTCCTAGGGCGATTTCGAATCTTTTTCTCCACTCAAGTGTTTCAGAGGACAGATTTTCTGATAAGGACCCATTTTCCATGTACTCGTAAACTAAAAGTCTATGTTTTTTTTCTGCACAATAGCCCCACATTTCTATTAAATTCATGTGATTAATTTTTCCAATGATACTTACTTCTGCTAAGAATTCTGCTTCTCCTTGATCAGCAACGTTAAGTCTTTTGATTGCTGCGATCCGATTATCAGATAATGTTCCCTTGTACACAATTCCTCCTGCTCCTATCCCAATCTCCATAGTGAAATTTGCTGTTGCTTTCTTCAGCTCATAATAAGTGAATCTTTTAAATCCTGCAATGTGGTGGTAGCCTTGAGTATGACCATCATTATTTGAGTTTTGCTGATGAGAACTATTCAAGAAACACCAAACAAAAAGAATCCCAATAACCTCAACTACTCCTATAACAATTCCAAACCAAAGAAGCACTTGCAATTTCTCATTCTGATTGCTTTGTGGGTATGTTCTGTCTATTGGCCTAACAAGTTCTTCACTAGAGCAATTCAACCCAGATTGTGAAACAACTTGTTCACTAGAAAAAAGACTACCTTTTGGGACTTTTAGATGGAAATCTGCATCAAAACTTCCTGAACGTTGCCCATTTAACAATGCCATCTTGATATAGCACACAACAGGAATAACATCCGGATTAAAATTGTTCATTGTAGAAAGCAGATTCCAAAGCCCACGTCCAACATGCCTATACTGGAATCCTTTGCAATTACACAAACTCAAACACGTTTTCTCACACTTCTCTAATGTGTATCCATAAAGAACTTGATAGTCGTAGCCATAAAATTCGACATGGGGTAGCTTAATAAAGCCAGCCTGATGTTGATCTGTGGTATTATTATCCTCACAGGAGAAATTCTTGAATTCCGGTTCGCAGCCATAAGACCAGTCAGTAGAATTCTTTACCTTATAACCTGGAAGACAAGAACATTGTCTGCTAGAAACTGTACCTGTGGGTTCATAAAAGCAAAAACTATTAGCTCCACAGATTCCATGAATCTTACATGGTTGAGACAGAGCCTGGAATGAAACAACCCAATTTGTGCTATTCTTTTTTCGACTATACAGTCGAAGATTACCATCAAAATCAATTGTCAATCTTCTTTGAAGTCTGACCCCATAATCTGCTGCCAGAAAAGAAAATTCATCGGATGAAGTAAATTTGCCCAAATTATCAAGAAAAGCAAATCTAGAGCTGTTGTAGGCGAATCTTCCAGGTATAGCCCAGCCAACAATCCATGGTGCTGGCCAGTAAATGCTTGAATCCTCTGGACCATCGTATAAAAGACGAAGAAGATTATCATTGTTGAAGAGAAGCTTGTAAAAACCAGAGGAAAAGTTTGTTCTGCTTCTTGATGAAACAAGATGCATATCTTTGGTAAACCTTTGTAAAGGAAGAAGGGTATCAGTAGGCGAATCAAAACTCTGCCAAAGAACAACACCTTGTAAATTTTGCAGAACAAGATTTCCAGTGTCATAAAGAATTAGCTCTGTAGTGGAGGAGAGGGAAACAGAGTCTGTAGACCAAGGAATTGACTTATCACCACCATCTGTCAACACAAGATTTCCTGTTTCTTGAAGCAAGAGTCTTGAATTTTTGCCATTAACAGGAAAATCACGATTAGCCATCCAAACAATGGTGCAATTGCTAATATTGCAAGATGGTTTGCTAAACCAAATAGAAAAACAGTAAGCATTTTCGCCGACATGGAAAAATCCGGCGGAGAAAACTCCAGTCGGTGAAACTAAAATATCATTTACAGAGAGATACGAGCCTTGTTTCAAAACAGAGTGAGATGGTGAAATTAAAGAAAATTTAGCTGATTTGAGATTAATAATTAGAAACAAAACAAGAATGAAAAGATGGGTTTCCATTGATATTGAACTTTTTTTTGAAAGATGAAACAGAAAGCAGAGTTTGGTCTCCTTTAGTGGTAGACTGAAAAAAATAAACAGAGTACAGACAAAATTATGAGCAGGTAAAATAATGATTTTTTTTTTTTAATGGATTTTTGGCAAATAGCAACAACTTACAAGGACTGATCTGTAAATGTACTAGGGTGGGAATCTAACCACTACGCACTATCATTAAAATTTTAAAATATGTAGAATATTCTTTTAATTTATTAAACTTATATTTTATTTATTTTATTTACATGAAAAATGAAGATTTTTTTAAGAATTATTGCTAGGACGGTGGGTGAAAAGATAGATATAATTAAAGCCGTTTAATTTATTTAATTTTATTTATTGTTGCAAATCAACTTCTCGTTCTTTTTGCTTTAATCCATTTTGTTCAATTTTTAGTTTTTCAAGCCCAAAAAAAAAAAAAGGTCCACGAGGCCACCGGCGGAAAAGCTCTTTCCCCATGTTTTTTTTTTAATGGTTCTTGCTCTAATAAAGCCGCTAGTGAATTTTTGTGTGCTAATTTGACTTCATATCTATGTTGGATTTTTGGATTTGAAATAGAAGTCTTCATTGGTAGTGTTGCCGCTTATAAGTGAGTCGAGTCAATTCGCGAGCTATTCAAAATTGATTTATAAATTACTTGAAATTGACTTAGCGTAAATCGAGTCAAACTCGAGCTTGAGCTATTTGAGTAGTTAGACGAGTCGAGTTCGAGCTCTTTAATACTCGACTCGATAGACTCGGGAGTCTAATCAAATTTTTGTATAATTATCATTTTACTTTTTATACATTACAATATTTGAAATTAAGTAAGTGAGTCGAGTTGAACTTAAGATGATCTTGAGCTCGAGCTCAAGCTCGAGTTATTTAAAACTTGATTAGATACAATTAATTCCTTACTTGTTTAAGCGCAAACTCGACTTAATTAGATTCGAGTTCGTTAATTTTGCTTGAGTTTGAGCTGTTCAATACTTGGCTCGAGTTCAAGCTCGAGTTTTTAAAATTGAGCTCGAATTCGAGTACTCCAAAACTCGACTCGACTTGCCTCGTTTACACTCCTAGTTGCCGCCTACACCTACGGCTTGGTCTGACCTGTTCATCATGTAGGATTCTCTTCAGTGGAGTTTTTATTTCATCGGTGGGTGTAAAAAAGAGTGATTAGCTTAGACTTGATATTCTTAGTGGAGATTTACACAACTGAGATGATTTTTTAGTTGAGGTTCGAAGCCTCTAGTAGAGGGATGACTCCTCCTTCATCTAGGCGATGGTCCGTTTTTTGGAAGGTGCCCAGTCTCTATTATGGAACCACGGTCATTTGGTATTTTTAGGGGTGGAGAGTAAATTTTAAGCTTCTTAGTACTTATTCTTTGGAGTTTTGCTTAACCATGATTGTCTCTAAGCTACTTCTTTCTAGTTGCTAGTCTTATGCTGTTGAGGATGCTTTGTTGGCGGAAAATTCCAGTGAAGCGGTAGCTGCAAGACAGTTGTGTATTGTCTATAGTTGTTCCAGCTTGTGAACTGTGTCTATTTAATTTAAAGCCCAAGGCTAATAATCTTTTTTTGAATAAGTCTTTTCTGGACTTTAAGTCCACGATTCTTAGTTGTTGGGCTATCCTCCTAGCTTATTAGTGTACTTTGGACTTCAAGCTCTTTTAATGCTATAATCAATTTCTTTATTTGGGGAAAAAAAAACCATGGGTTGTTACACAAATCCTCATTTTCATTTATACAAATCTTCAGTAAATTTGGTAATATTTCAACTTGATGTCGATCTATTATTAATGGTATGCATAATGCATCTGTGTTTTCTGTAAAGAGACAAACAAATAAAGTAGCTAATGCTTTTAGTAAGGCATCTTATTCTTATACTAGCCTCACTTTATGGCAAATAGCTTCTAAGGCTAATTTACTTAATGATTATCTTATTTAATAAAGGAACTTCTTCTATTAAAAAAAAAAATCATTTATAACGAAATTCATGTGTTAAAATTATCAGTATTTCTGATATTAAAAAAATTTTCTCTTGGTTTAAAAAAAAAATCTCTAAAAATATATTTATTCAGTAAAATTAAAAAATAAATTTTATTAATGAGCATTCGGTTTAGTGGTAATTAAAATAGGATTAAAAAATTAAAAAAAAAAAGATAATTTTTGATGTGACTTGTCTAATTTTTAATTAAATAAAATCCAACTTGATTTTTATCCTTAAAATATTCTCTAACTTACTAATAATTTCTGCTATATTACCATTTTATTTTAAACAGCTGATGATGGCTATTTGCCCCAAATCAAAATTCCACATTCAACCGACCCATAATATTATGTTCATGTGAAAAACGTTTTGTTTCTATGAAAAATGAAAATTCAAATAATTGTTGATTTTTCAAGACATTTAACTATTGGACGGACGGTAGCCCTGCGTAAACGCGGATTCGATTTTTTTAATATTATTTAATGCATAAGATTATTTTTACTTAATTGTTTATTAAGAATTTTTTTTTCATTTTTCATTTTATTTAATTTTTTCTAATGAATGTCCTCAAAGTATGTGTTATGAAATAAAAATTCTGATATAATTAAATAAATAAATTTAAAATAAAATAAAGGAATGAAAAGTGAGGATTAAATTTTATTTCATTAGGTTTAAAAAAAAAATCCACTATTTACTGAAATGAATTATTATTATCATTTATTTGATTTTTATATGAAATTATTTGTGTGTTTATATATTATTACATAATCTAATATTACAATTTTTAAAAATATTTTTTATTAATTAATATTTTTGTAATATATGTAAATTTTAATTTTATGATTGAATTTTTTCACTAATTGGATATTTTTGCTTTTCAGTATTTTTGTTATAGTTATTTTATTATAAATAAAAATTTAGAAAATTCTGTATTTTGATAAGTTATAAGTGAGTTTCAAAATAAATAAGTTTGAGCTCAAATTTACTTCAATTATAATTTATTAATAAAACGAGTTCAAACTTGAGTTTGATTTTAAACGAGCTAAATTTAAACATTATTTTTAACCTCGATTCAAGTTCGAATTCAAACTCAAGTTCGAACTTAAAAAAATATCGAATCAAGTATGGACAAGTTAAATCTGAACAAGTTAAAACTCGTGATTGACTCTGGTCAATTACACCCCTAACTGTAATACATGAAACTAAAAAAAAAAGGGATAAATTTAATTATATGCACACAAACTCAATAAAGTTAATATTCACTTAAAATTATGAAGTTAAAATTTTCAATTTAAATTTTGCATTAAATATAATAAGCTATCCATCTTTTAATTTAGAAATTTTAGTACTTTTAACATTTTTATTATTCAATAATTAAATTGAGCTCTTAATTTTTAATACTTTAATTTTTTTAATTTTATCAAATATCATAATATTAGTAATAAGAATATAAATGAGTGAAACTATTTTTTATTTATATAAATTGAATTAATTAAATATTCAAATTCAACTCCATTTTATTTAAATTTGGACTATAAGCAAAATTTCATGAATATTATAATCTCGATTCAAATGATTTATAAAATCTAAAGTTAGCATCTAAATTTTATATAGTTTTAAATATATTCATAGCTTATATAATAGTTAAATAATAACTATATGTTATATATATTAATGAAATAGGAAAAATTTACATTCCATGGCGTCAAAACAACTAAAAAAAAAAAAACCACTAGAAATAGTGTTTAGGGCGGTGCAGAAGAATCTCCACAACTTTGCTCGTGGTGGGTCTTGAATCTCTGTCTTCTACCACACACTGCAAAGCCAGTTTCACTACAATTTCCACTTCACTTCTGTCATATTCTCCCACCATTTTTGGGTCCACAATCTCTTTAATCCATGATTCATCTCCACCATTTTTCTTCTCTCTCACCCATTCCACCAATCCTCTCTGTTCTTCCTCTGTTTCCTCCGTTCTAGTAGTATTCCTACTACTCACTCCCATTGTTGGACTTTTCCCTGTCACCATCTCCAAAACCACAATCCCATAGCTGTAAACATCTACTTTTGAGGTAATGGGTAGATTGAAAACCCACTCTGGAGCCATGTAACCTCTTGTTCCTCTAATTCTTGAAAAGCTTGAATTATTCACCTCATCTCTGTTTAGTAGCTTGGATAACCCAAAATCTGATACTTTTGGCTGGTAATTAGAATCTAATAATATGTTTTGAGGCTTTACATCGCAATGTAAAACCCAATCCAAGCACTCTTCATGTAAATAAGCAAGTCCTCTTGCTGTTCCTAGGGCGATTTCGAATCTTTTTCTCCACTCAAGTGTTTCAGAGGACAGATTTTCTGATAAGGACCCATTTTCCATGTACTCGTAAACTAAAAGTCTATGTTTTTTTTCTGCACAATAGCCCCACATTTCTATTAAATTCATGTGATTAATTTTTCCAATGATACTTACTTCTGCTAAGAATTCTGCTTCTCCTTGATCAGCAACGTTAAGTCTTTTGATTGCTGCGATCCGATTATCAGATAATGTTCCTTTGTACACAATTCCTCCTGCTCCTATCCCAATCTCCATAGTGAAATTTGCTGTTGCTTTCTTCAGCTCATAATAAGTGAATCTTTTAAATCCTGCAATGTGGTGGTAGCCTTGAGTATGACCATCATTATTTGAGTTTTGCTGATGAGAACTATTCAAGAAACACCAAACAAAAAGAATCCCAATAACCTCAACTACTCCTATAACAATTCCAAACCAAAGAAGCACTTGCAATTTCTCATTCTGATTGCTTTGTGGGTATGTTCTGTCTATTGGCCTAACAAGTTCTTCACTAGAGCAATTCAACCCAGATTGTGAAACAACTTGTTCACTAGAAAAAAGACTACCTTTTGGGACTTTTAGATGGAAATCTGCATCAAAACTTCCTGAACGTTGCCCATTTAACAATGCCATCTTGATATAGCACACAACAGGAATAACATCCGGATTAAAATTGTTCATTGCAGAAAGCAGATTCCAAAGCCCACGTCCAACATGCCTATACTGGAATCCTTTGCAATTACACAAACTCAAACACTTATTCTCGCACATTTCCAATGTGTATCCAGGAAAAACTTGATGATCGTAGCCATAAAATTCGACATGGGGTAGCTTAATAAAACCAGCCTGATGTTGATCTGTGGTATTATTATCCTTGCAGGAGAAATTCTTGAATTCGGGTTCGCAGCCATAAGACCAATCAGTAGAATTCTTTACCTTATAATCAGGAAGGCAAGAACATTTTCTGCTAGAAACTGTATCTGTTGGTTCATAAAAGCAAAAATATTAGCTCCACAAATTCCATGAACCTGACATGGTTGAGACAATGCCTGGAATGAAACAACCCAATTTGTGCTATTCTTTTTTCTACTGTACAGTCGAAGATTACCATCAAAATCAATTGTCAATCTTCTTTGAAGTCTGACCCCATAATCTGCTGCAGAAAAGAAAATTCATCGGATGAAGTAAATTTGCCCAAATTATCAAGAAAAGCAAATCTAGAGCTGTTGTAGGCGAATCTTCCGCGTATAGCCCAGCCAACAATCCATGTTGCTGGCCAGTAAATGCTTGAATCCTCTGGACCATCGTATAAAAGACGAAGAAGATTATCATTGTTGAAGAGGAGCTTGTAAAAACCAGAGGAAAAGTTTGTTCTGCTTCTTGATGAAACAAGATGCATATCTTTGGTAAACATTTGTAAAGGAAGAAGGGTATCAGTAGGCGAATCAAAACTCTGCCAAAGAACAACACCTTGTAAATTTTGCAGAACAAGATTTCCAGTGTCATAAAGAATTAGCTCTGTAGTGGAGGAGACGGAAACAGAGTCTGTGGACCAAGGAATTGACTTATCACCACCATCTGTCAACACAAGATTTCCTGTTTCTTGATGGTGAAATTAAAGAAAATTTAGCTGATGTGAGATTAATAATTAGAGAAAAAACAAGAATGAAAATGCGGGTTTCCATTGATATTGAACTTTTCTTTGAAAGATGAAACAGAAAGCAGAGTTTGGCGTCCTCTGGTATTGGTCATAAACAGAGCACAGAGAAAATTATTAGCTATAAATGCCAAGAAATATTGATAAATGGAAAAACATTGAATAGTTGAAGACTTTGACACTCTTTGGAAAAAGAAGGGGTAAGGTAACTGATATTTTATAAAGCAAACGGGGGTAAGATTTTAGAGTATTTCTAATAATATTTCCTATTTTATTTCTTATTATATTATAAATAATTTAACTCTTTATTTTTAATTTATTTAAAAAAATATGTGTATTTTAATAATATTTTTTATTTTACTCTCTATTTTATTTTTTATTGATAAAACTACAATTCATTTTCTTTATAAATAATTTATAATTTTATTTCCTTTACATTATATAAAATTTTTGTGACTAAAATTAAAAAATTAAAAAATATATTAAAATATTAGTATAGGGAGTTAGTCTCACTCCTCAAATTTAAGGAGAGAGAAATTAACTCTTAAAAAATTTAGAGAATGATGATAAGATAAAGAATTTGTTGGAAAGTAAATAGTGAAATATAACTCTCTATTTTTAAGGAATGAGGCATTCAGAGAGTTTCTCAAGAGTACTCTTAGAAGGTAAGGTACAGTTTTTAATTTTACTTTGTTTAGAAAACATAGATGGTATGTGAAAGTTTTAGGAGATAAGAAATTGTATCTTATTTGACTTTGATAAGAAATGGTATCTTATTTGATTTTAATAAGGAATGGTATCTTATTTGACTTGAAAGTACTTCAAATGAAAGTTTGATATTTTAGTTATAAATTTTAATTTCTCAGATACTGCACCTCTTAAATCTACTAATTTAGTTAGTTGAGATTCGAAAGTTTTTAAAATCTCTAAAAACTCTACTTAATTAGTTTTTTTTTTTTTTTTTTTTCCAAACAGGGGTTCAAGGTGTCTATCCCTTATAAAACATCTAAAAACTTTTAAAAATCTCAATTCAAATAGAGTGTAACTACACCATATACTTGATTTCAAAGTTAAAAAATATTATTTTTTTGACTAATTAATGTGGTACAATTCCTTTGTACACCAAGAGAATGTATATGTTAATTCAATGAGACAAAGCCTGGAATGAAACAACCCAATTTGTGCTATTCTTTTTTCGACTGTACAGTCGAAGATTACCATCAAAATCAATTGTCAATCTTCTTTGAAGTCTGACCCCATAATCTGCTGCCAGAAAAGAAAATTCATCGGATGAAGTAAATTTGCCCAAATTATCAAGAAAAGCAAATCTAGAGCTGTTGTAGGCGAATCTTCCGCGTATAGCCCAGCCAACAATCCATGGTGCTGGCCAGTAAATGCTTGAATCCTCTGGACCATCGTATAAAAGACGAAGAAGATTATCATTGTTGAAGAGGAGCTTGTAAAAACCAGAGGAAAAGTTTGTTCTGCTTCTTGATGAAACAAGATGCATATCTTTGGTAAACATTTGTAAAGGAAGAAGGGTATCAGTAGGCGAATCAAAACTCTGCCAAAGAACAACACCTTGTAAATTTTGCAGAACAAGATTTCCAGTGTCATAAAGAATTAGCTCTGTAGTGGAGGAGACGGAAACAGAGTCTGTGGACCAAGGAATTGACTTATCACCACCATCTGTCAACACAAGATTTCCTGTTTCTTGAAGCAAGAGTCTTGAATTTTTGCCATTAACAGGAAAATCACGATTAGCCATCCAAACAATGGTGCAATTGCTAATATTGCAAGATGGTTTGCTAAACCAAATAGAAAAACAGTAAGCATTTTCGCCGACATGGAAAAATCCGGCGGAGAAAACTCCCGTCGGTGAAACTAAAATGTCATTTACAGAGAGATACGAGCCTTGTTTCAAAACAGAGAAAGATGGTGAAATTAAAGAAAATTTAGCTGATGTGAGATTAATAATTAGAGAAAAAACAAGAATGAAAATGCGGGTTTCCATTGATATTGAACTTTTCTTTGAAAGATGAAACAGAAAGCAGAGTTTGGCGTCCTCTGGCATTGGTAATAAACAGAGCACAGAGAAAATTATTAGCTATAAATGCCAACAAATATTGATAAATGGAAAAACATTGAATAGTTGAAGACTTTGACACTCTTTGGAAAAAGAAGGGGTAGGGTAACTGATATTTTATAAAGCAAACGGGGGTAAGATTTTAGAGTATTTCTAATAATATTTCCTATTTTATTTCTTATTATATTATAAATAATTTAACTCTTTATTTTTAATTTATTTAAAAAAATATGTGTATTTTAATAATATTTTTTATTTTGCTCTCTATTTTATTTTTTATTGATAAAACTACAATTCATTTTCTTTATAAATAATTTATAATTTTATTTCCTTTACATTATATAAAATTTTTGTGGCTAAAATTAAAAAATTAAAAAATATATTAAAATATTAGTATAGGGAGTCAGTCTCACTCCTCAAATTTAAAGAGAGAGAAATTAACTCTTAAAAAATTTAGAGAATGATGATAAGATAAAAAATTTGTTGGAAAGTAAATAGTGAAATATAACTCTCTATTTTTAAGGAATGAGGCATTCAGGGAGTCTCTTAAGAGTACTCTTAGAAGGTAAGATACAGTTTTTAATTTTACTTTGTTTAGAAAACATAGATGGTATGTGAAAGTTTTAGAAGATAAGGAATTGTATCTTATTTGACTTTGATAAGAAATGGTATCTTATTTGATTTTAATAAGGAATGGTATCTAATTTGACTTGAAAGTATTTCAAATGAAGGTTTGATATTTAAGTTATAAATTTTAATTTCTCAAATATTGCACCTCTTAAATCTACTAATTTAGTTAGTTGAGGTTTTTAAAATCTCTAAAAACTCTACTTCTTAATTAGTTTTTTTTTTTTTTTTTCCAACAGGGGTTCAAGGTGTCTATCCCTTATAAAACATCTAAAAACTTTTAAAAATCTCAATTCAAATAGAGTGTAACTACACCATATACTTGATTTCAAAGTTAAAAAATATTATTTTTTTGACTAATTAATGTGGTACAATTCCTTTGTACACCAAGAGAATGTATATGTTAATTCAATGATACAAAAACATTAAAAAAAATATTGTTGTATTTTCATTTAGTGAATTAAAAATATATAAAAGAGTTACATTTGATAAAATATTTGGTTATTTATTGATTCGATATATAAAATAAATTTATACATTTTGAACAGGCAAAAATTTTCTATTATTTCTAACAGAAAAAAATTAATTTTGATGTGACTTGTCTAATTATTTATATTTGTCCGGAAAATATGCTTAACAATTAATTTATGTTATATTATCATTTATTATAAACTATCTATAATTACTAATTTTCCCCAATATAAAAAATTTCTATATGTCAACCTTTCAAACCGACCGAAAATTTCTTAGGCAAAAAAAAAATACCGAAAATATTATGTTCATGTGGAAAATGTTTTATTTCTAAGAACACTCAAAGAATTTCATGATTTATCAAAACATTAGCTGTTATTGACACAAATATGTCTAAATTATAAATCACATAACAATTTATAATACAAGTAAATCTTGCTTGCACTTTAGTGAGAACGTCATTTTAATAATACAATAATATTTAAAATAAAAAATATGAGTATTTTTTGACTGAGAAAAATATAATATGAATATACTATTATTGCTATTATTATAAAAATATTTAAAAAAATGTTTAACATAATAATCAATGATAGTCTCAGGATTTAAATTTAAAAATTCTACGTATACATTGTTGAAAAAGAAAATTCAAATTTTAGTACAATAAAAATAAATAAAAAGTTTATTATATAAAAAGAACAATACAAATGAATAAATAGAAAAACATATGTATTATAAAAAAAATGTATTAGTTTGAGGGTCTAATGAGTGTTTCAAATGTAAATTATAAGAAACAACATAATTTGTAATTTATGAATATAATAAAAAAAATGTTTGAGATCTAAAATTAAAAATATTTATGAATAATATAAAAAAAACACATATATCATAAAAAAATTTAAAAAATTAGGAGGTTAAAATGAAAATTATTTGTATATGGAGTAAGAAAGACATATAGAGAACTAACAATATTTAAAGAACTTTAGAGACAAATATAAAATTTTAAAAATATAGGGCTTAAAATAAATATAAAATTATAAATAAAATAAAATGCATATTTATAATTATCAATTTTCAAAATATTTGGGTTCACCTCTACAAAAAATTTATTTATACGCTTGATATATATATATATATATATATATATATATATATATATATATATATATATATATATATATATATATATATATATATATGTATATATATATATATATATATATATATATATATACTAAAACTAATGAGAGAATTATACGTTAATGTGAAAAAAAATATTAAAATCTTTACACTAAGCAAAATCAAATTTATATTCATAATAAAAATTTAAAATACTAATATTTGATTTTATCTATACTTACACACATGGCAATTAAGTGTGTGTTTGATATTTGTTGTTGTGAGTTAAAAAAACGGTTTTAGAATTTTTTTGATTTAATTGATTAATTTTTATTATTTTTTAAAAATTATTTTTTAAAAATTGTTTTTAAAAAAAAATCAATTTATTTGTTACTGCTAAAAATAATTTTTAAAAAATATAAAAAATTTTATTAAAAAACGATTTTTCAAATGAATGCGAATAAGAATTTTCTGAGTACTCTGTCTACCCCACAATGCATGTAAAATCAAAACATTTCATGTTCTACATATTTTTAACATGTACGGGAGACCAGTGGTGTATTTTATTTTATTTATTTATTTATTTTCAAACCAATGCATTCACGCGCATCACGAGCATAGATGACTAAAATGTACTCATGAACATCATTTGTTGGAATTTTGTGACACACATAAAGTTAGTCCGAATGGTATATTTGTAATTTATGAGGACAAAGTAAAAACTTAAATTTTACATTTTCACTCTTTACAATAATATGTATTTATGGTGGAATTAAACCTATCAATAATATCATAAATATTAAATATGGATCTCAATTTCCTCTAATATAGTATGATAATTAATCTATTTGTAATAAGGAATAAAAATAATTTATGTTTAAACTAAGCCCAAAATTAATAAAAGCTCAAGTCATAAGTAAACTTTCCTTAGACTTAATAATTAAAGTAGACTAAACACAAAATCAAATCTTGTTAAATGATCATCAGATGACGCGCTATTTTGTTTGAACTTTCTTGCCAATAAGTTGGAAGTCCATGTGACAATATTGTAGCAAGGGTTATTCAAGCATTTAATGTTAACTATCCTATAAAAGTGATACTTGTTAAAATAAAGTATTTTCCATTAACACTTTACATCAGAAGCCATAGCACTATATGCATCTAATAACCATTTATCTTAACAATGGAGGCTCACTCCACAATTTGCACCAAGTCTACATCATCATCTTTGCAATATATGCATCCCTTCCTCTGTAAGCTATACTATAAGGATAGTATAAAAGACAAGGCATCCATCTCATTTGAGGTAGCTAATTTCTACATATTTTCATCCCTTTCTTTCACTAACTAAATACATCGGTTACAATGGAGAAACAATCCTCCTTACAACCTTAAAACTCTCCATTTATAACTTGAGTGTTGGAGGGCTTTTGACTTGACCCTCTCACACGACTTTCTCTTTTGCATAATACTGGATCATTCAATTTGTTTTAAGGTCCAAATGAGAAATCTAGCCCAATAACTATTTTAAGATCTATGGCACATCAATTTGTATAAATTTCTCTCTCAATTTTCCCTCTAACTAGTTTTTTAAAAATATTATTGTTTGAGTTATATCACCGACATAATAAAAGTTAGCAGTAGCTTCTTTTCTTTATTTTGTTTAGTTTTGTATTTAATAAATATAGATATCTACATATTTGTCAATTTGTGTTTTTATAAGTATAGATCTAATTTTGTTTTCATTGTTTTATGTGCCTTTTTATTAGTTCTATTATTCGTGATTTTATAAGATTAAGTAATTTTTTCTTCATAGAAATAATTACTGTGTCTTTTTTCATAAAAATATTATGTTGTCTTAAGCTTTTGAAAGTTTTAGAGTTAATTAAAATTTTTGAATTTGAATTTGTCACTATATTCAAACAACAGTCTTGTTCAAATATATGAAAGTTTATTTGTAGCAAAAAAAAAAAAAAAAAAGCCACTAAATAAAGTGTATCTCTAGTTTTGATGCTTTATCAATATGAATGGAGATGGAGATTAGTGAAAGAAATTTTAGTCAACTTTTTATTTGGTACTTTTTGATGAATGATTTATATTTTTATTTTTAAATCAAAATGTACTTTTATCAAAATGAATGTTTTCTAAAAAAATTATTACTAATATCATAATTTTTCATTGCACATATATGCATCTAAAGCCTTGATTGTTAGTGAACACACAATCATTTGTAAACTTATAGAACCGAATTAGAATCTACAATTTTTTTTTTCCTTTAATCTCAAGTATCTATATAGACGTATATTTTTCATGAGATTAGGCTTTTCCAAATTACCAATGTAGACAATCGGATTATTTGCTATTACCATTTCAATTTCTATGAAGAAAAATATTTCTTTAAAAATATTGATTAAATGAAATTAAAATTTACTTTTAAGTTGAATTTATCAAAAATATAATTAGTATCGGTTAGGAATGGAATAGATCTTGAGTTTATAAGGATTTTGGTTACTCCTTTAAAATAGATTGACCTTATGAGATGGGACCTCAAGTCCTTATAAGTAGTATTAGAGTCAAATCTCAAACGAGTCAAGTATGTTGTAAAAAAAAATGGTATAAAAGATAAAATTCCACGTGATGAAAAGATTTATGAAAATATGATAACAATATTGTGATAGATTATCTTAATGGTGTGGGCCTTACTAGGATGAAAATCATGAGATGTTAAAATCCGTGGTAGTACGGTATCTTGGCACAGCGGATTTGAAGAGATGTGGAAAAGACAGTTATTTGAGGGAGAGTTTTAATGACCTGGTGGGCCATATTTGAGGGAGAAATTGTTAGAATGCAAAATGTTTCCCATCGACTAGGAATATGATGAGTTTCTGATTCATAAGAATTTAGATTACTCATTTCAAATAGATTAATCTTTTGAGATGGAACCCCAAATCCTTACAATAATAACAAAACATAAATATAAACTTGAGTCAATTTCTAGCAAAGATCATTTAAGTTGAAAGAGGTGAAAAATGATATTATAATAATTATTATTTTAATTAAATTGCAATGACTTTTAAGTGATTGTAAGTTTAATGTTTAATTAACATTTAGAAGGTAATTTATAAATGAATAAATTGCGTAAGGGAGTGTACCCTTAATGATTAAACTCAGCCAAACATGAGACTTGATCTCGGTAAAAATATAATAAATTTAGTGCCGCATCTTGACAAATTTTAAAAACTATGCTCTAATTAATAGTCATGACTATATGTAGTGTAACAGTGACAAATTGAAGGAATATGAATGAAATTTATCAATGATTTTAATGATATAAATTGAAGTCAATTTAGCGGCTATAATGGAATTATAAATAAATTTCAAGGACCATAAACATAATTAACCTAACGTTCAGGCTTAATTTTTGATATAGTACATAATTGAATTTTTTTTTTAGTCACCAAGTTTTAAATTAACATAAAAATCATTCAATTTTATTTATCCATTTTACTAAAATGTAGTGCCAGAAATGCCCAAAATAAATAAGATTTTTGTGGGTAATTAAGATATGGTGAAGCTAATTTAGAAAATAGTAACAAGAATGTTGTTGTGGAAAGACTTAATTAGCTATATTCTTCTGTATACGTCATTTTCAATAGGAGAATTATACTATATATAAGGATCCGTTTATTTTGTTGAAAATAATTTTTTTTTAGAAAATATTTTCTGATGTTTTTCTAAAAAATTTTCTAAAGAGCTAATTTTTCACATTATAGTAAAAAATATTAAAAATTTTAATTTTTAAAATAATGAACATATTTAAACTTATAAAAATTTCATATTTTTAAAATTTTATTATTAAATATTAGAAAAAATAAATAAAAATTCCAAACTTGGTAGTTGCCAGCAAGCGATGGTGATTGTTTGTAGTTGCTAATAGCCAGCAAATGTCATTGATAGTTGCTAGTAATGAGTATCAGCAATAGGTAAATTAATAAATTTGTATTTATATATTTTATTTTTATAATAATAAATTTGTCCAAATTTAGAAAATAACCAATTGTATTGAAAAGAGAAAATCATTTTCTTTAAACATGGCTTAATTTTTAATTGATCAGAAAAATATTTTATGTTAACTAATTTTTTAAAGTGTTAAAATATAAAAAAATATGAAAAATGTTTCTCATAAGAGTTTTTTTTCTCTAAAAAAATGGAATCTAAGTGGAAAAAAAATTAGTGTCTTTATATTACACAAAATGATGGGATTTTCAAATTTCCTGTTACTTGTTGGGTAAATTTAGTTTATTAAAATTTTACCCTATAATTTAAATTGGTATCAAATTTTTAATTTTTTCATTTTGGTGCTAAAACTTTGCACCATATTTCAAATTCATATCATATCTTTAATTTTTTTTCTTTTTGGTGCCAAGACTTTAACTTTTCTTTTAACAAATGGTACTCGTTAAAAATTCGGTTGCTTACACAAATGCTAGAATGTGATTATACAATGACATAGATGCATAATGTCAAGTTGATGTAATGCTCTGGCATTCATATCAATAAAATTTGACTGAATTTCTAATGAGAATAGCTATCTTTGAAAGTTTTGGTACTAAAATAAAAAAAAAATTAAAAATTTGGTATTAATTTAAAATATAGTACAAAATTTTGGTATTAAAAGAGTTATTTATTTGTTCCCTCTCTGCAACGCAAACATGATTCAAAGTTCAAAAATAGCCAAGTCTATCACGTGTCATGTCCAAGAACTGTTAGCTAAACGGAAATAGATAATAAAGTCTATTCTACTTCAACTTTGTTTTCAAGTCAAGAAAGCAGAAGAGACACAGAGAATTAATGGCTCTTTTTCACTTTCAGTTCCTCCCCCAATTTTGTCAGTGACCGTTAAATCACAAGCTAAGCTATAGCTAACTCATCATCAATGATTCAAAGCCACGCATTGTCGTTACTCACGGTCACGGACTATATATACATGTATGCATATCGGTCATATCAAGAGCTTGAGAACTAGCTTAACCCCATTTCAAATTCCAAAACAAAACGCCAAAGAGTGAGTTTCTTTTCCTTAGTAGCAAATTTTAGGGATTGCTTTGAAGCTTATATTCATCAATGGGAGCATTTCTTTTTAATTAGTCTTTGTCTATAATTTAAATTCACTATTTACTGTTGAACATGTTCGTAAGTTGAGTTTGAATGATCTGCTCAACCGCAATTTTCTTGAAAAACTTGAGGCTGGAAACCCAACCAACCAACTGGTCACTGCAAGGATCTCCAATTTTAAATTTTAAATTATTAGATTTCAATTAAAATTTGAAGTTACCGCAAAATCAAATTTATTAGTATTAGTTTTTGTTGTTATGGAGAAGTTCTAATTCACTATATATCACCTTCCATTGTTTTTGAATTTCGAAGTGTATCCAAGGGTCAAGGTGAGAAAACATGAAGAAGAAGAAGAAGATGATGATTTTTCTTCTCCACCAAAGGAAAATGGGTCAGATTTGTTGTTCTTGAAGGTTATTGAATCTCTATCACTTCAAGGTACATTTTTGCATATTACGGCAATAATAAATTTTTTTTATAGCTAATTAGTCCCTAATTACTTCCTTTATTTCTTGCAGAGAAGGAGAACCAAAATGATTCACAGGATTTAATTGCCAGAATCACAGACCCTTCTGTCCCAAACTTAACACCGGAGTCAGTTTCTACTCCTAAAGGTTCAATATAGATATATATATCAGATATATTGCTTTGCCAGTTTTTCATGTTCTTCATTATTTAATGCAAGCCTTTTTCTAATTACTGCCAGTGAAAAACAAACTTCATGTTAGACCTTATTCAATTTCGCGCCCACGAGCAGTTTTATCTAGCCCTGGTAATTTTTTTTCCACCTCTAAAATTGATTTTTTTTTCTTTTTTGGTATATTTGGTTCCAGCTGAGATTCAAACTTAGAGAATCTTTACCCATGAGGACGACTCCATTACTACTAAACCAACGTCCCATTGGTATACTTGATGTTTTAGCAATGCATAATTATTAGTACTTGGAAATTTTAAGTTTTATATTTGCAAAATATTGAGAGCTTCTCTAAATTTTCGTGGTCAGCAAATGATGGCATGGCTGGAAATAGAATGAATGTAAACAATCAAAGGTGTTTGGCTTTGAGAAATTGTAATTCTGAGCCCTGTAAGAAGCAAACCCAAATCAAGGCTATTAATGCAAGTGCTAATCAGGCTAAAGCAGAAAGCTCTGCTTTGAACTTGAGAAAAGTTGGATTCAAGACTGCAACTATTAACATGAGCAGTGTAAAGAGAAAGCAAATCTCAAACCCAAGGATTGCTACTTCAAAGCTTCCATTGCAAAAACGTTCTTAAACTCTCAGTAAAAATTTAATTAATTATCTCTTTGATGTATATTAAGATACTGTTTTTAATATATTCATAAATTTTATGTTATTGACTTGTCAGTTTCTGCAGCTTGACTTTCAAAATCTTGTAATTATGATTTGAGAGTGCTTTTTTTCTTCTTTCCTTTTTTCTACGAAAGTGGAAATGGATGAAAATTGCACTCCAACGAATAATTTGTATAATTTGAAGGGCAACAAAATTGCATGAGCATCCGCATATATATTGAATTCTGATATCCTTATAAAAGTTAATCCACCACGCTTATTGATGCTTTAAATTAATTAATGTTTTCATTAGGTTTAGTATATATTTTTTCCAACTTACTATTGGTCATTTTACCCCCCTTATTTTAAGAATAACTAATTTAACTCTTCGACTTAACAAATGTTAACTGCTAGCCCTTTAAATATCTAGTCAGCACTGAGTGTGATTTAATGTGCAAATAAAATGAGTGAATACTAAAAATAAGATATGATGTGGATTTAATATTTAATTTTTTTTAATTAATCCTCCCAACCTAATCAAGGAAAATGAACCAATTTTTTTTTCTTGCCACACACCCAAACCCCATATTTCCATACACACAAAAACAAGCAAATCCCAAAAACACCATTAACATGCCTCATAAGAAAACCACATCATCTTTGCTATGCAACCATAGTCCTTGCTTCCTCACCATGGAGTCACCACCAATGGGGCCCATCTCCTGCCGCCACAATTTCTCCTCCACCACCACCTTTACAACTATAATTATGAATCCTAGCCAATCAACATCCATATCAGCATTAGCATCAGTATCACCACAATTATGAGTCCTCCTAACTCTAGACTCCTTGTTGACTTCATCGGCACAATTTTCAAATAGTTACCTCGATTCTTCATTATCCCAATTAAGTAATATCATAATAGAAGTAAAAATCTTTAAAATTTGGATTATTGGAACAGGAAAATTCCAAAGGAGCCAAAAGAAATTTATTTAGATTTCGCTTAGACCTATCTTTCTATAAATTGCTTCATATCAAATTGTTGTGGGTGAAATATTGTTCTATTCAAGATTTCCCTCCTCTACTCGCACAGCGCAAAAAGTGATATTTGCCCAGTTCACAATAGCTTTTAAATGGGTCTAAAGACTGCGAGAGAGTACTTGAGACAAAAAGACAAGCCAAGTTGTTCAAAAATTAGAACTAATAAAAAAAGACTTTACCCTTGTTTCTCACTGCTACCAAAAATGGCTTTGAAAAGTAATTGCATACTCATATTGATCAAAATATGTACACATCAGAATAAAAAAATCGACAAAGTCAATTTTTATCTATGTTAGTGAGGGTGTAAACACATTCTCCTAACTTAGATAATTAAGTAGTTTATTTTTTTAATTTGCCAAATTAAAAAGTTAAATTGATTATTCTTAAAGCCTAAGGTGCAAAATTGGCCGATAAGTTAAGGGGAATATGCATTGAGCCTTTTTATTATTAGCATCATCAATATTTTTAAGAGAAATCTTAATAGTAAAAGTTTTAAATTTTTATCATAATATTTTATCATTGAATACGTACATTTAAGCTATAGATAATTTCTTTATTAACCCCACTAAAAAAATAATTTTACTTTGATTAAATTTTATTGGCATCCAAATTATGTGTTTACATATACATGATTAGATATTAACTATATTGCACATGATTGGCATTTTTTAATTATATTGTATAAACTAATGCAATTTCACTAATTTATGCTCCATCAATTTTACAATATTTATTGTTTAATATTTTGGTACACGAATTTAAAAAGTTTAAATATTATATATATATATATATATATATATGTTAAGAAATAGAAGTAATTAATATAAATATTTAAGATATAAATAAAATAAGATAAAATTAAAATAAATAAATATCTTGTTAAACTTCCAAAACAACAATTATTTTGGAACAACAAAATTTCTCTGAAATAACAGTTATTATGTAACAAGGAGAGTAATTTAGTGCTATCAAAATTATATTATTATTATTACTAAAATGCATCAGTTTTTCATTGTTCCTGAAACAGTATTTTGACTAACTTATATTTCCCTCAAATGAAACTACCAGCCCGATTTGAAAAAATGAATTCCACGAAAATTTGTGAAATTCGTTTTAAATTTCACATTTTTCGAAAATTTGTGAAATTCGTTTTAAATTTCACATTTTTTAAAAAATTGCGTGTTTGGAATATTAAAAAATATAAATTTTAATTCTATGAATTTAATTTCATGAAATTGAATATAACCAAGCTAAATTCCACCGAAAAAAAAAAAAACAATATTAAAGGTAAAAATAATATCAGTTTTATTCATCTTTTATTCATATTTTTTTTCTCCCCTTTTTTTTTGGGCCTCATTTAGATCGAAAAATTCTCAAATCCATGAATTTTGTTAAATTCATGGATTTTAAATTATTGTATTGTAAAATTCATAAATTTTAAAAATTTTATCATTTAGATTGATTATAAAAACAATTGATTAATTAGAGATAATTTTGAAATATTGTACATTTATTAGGGATAATTTTAAAATAAAAAAAAAAATTATCACAATCTATCATTTACAAAAAATGATTGATTTTAATCTTTTCCATCTTGAAGGCGAGAAATTAAAACATTAAAAAATAAAAAATTTTAGAGGGTGAATTATTTTTTAAAATCCATTGATTTTGATCTTTTTCTAAATTGCCAAATAATAAATTTAGTATAAATCAATGAATTTTATAAAATTACTCATTTAAAATCTTTTATACCAAATTTGCAAAAAAAAACCTATCTTTAGCAAGAAGATATAAAATAAAATCTCTTCCCCTCTTCATCTAAATAAAATTAAAATATTTTTCTTCTATTTAATTTTTAATTTTCAACCAAAACAAAATAATTTTTTTTCTTTTCTTTTTATCTCGCTTCCTTTTATCATTTATTACCCTCTCATCAACTTTGAAGCAGATTTGCTTCTGTTGAGCATTTATCAGGTGTTCCATTTTGGTGTAAAATAATACATTGGAAATGAACACTATTGTAAAAGGGGGGTCTTGCTTTCTATTTATGCCTTGCATAAATTAATTCATTTTTTTTTTATATTTATTAAGAATTCATTTAAAATTACAAATTATTAAATATACAAAATTGATCACACTTGAATTAAATCCTATCAAAAAATATATAAAAAATATATTAATGAATTTTAATTAATTTGGATACAAGATTACTGCAAGAAAAAAAAATCATAGATTTATTTAGTTTATTTAAATATATGCGCACTTGACCTTGCAAAATGTTAAAAAGTCATCTAATCCAACGGCCAAGATAGAACAATTTTACTGAAATTGGACGGACCAGATTCACCACCACTTCAAAAAAGAATACCTAGCAACACACAAGTTGAGATTACTGTACTTTCACCCCTACGCGTCACTCACCAAAAACCCGAAACTCAAAACAAAAAAACCAAAGCCGAATCCTCCTCCATCTCGGTATCGGAGACGCCGAAGCCAAATCAACAACTCTCTGTAACCTAAACGACGCCGTCGTGTCTCTAACCTGCAAGTTCATGGCCATTGCCTTCTCTCTCTCTCTCTCTCTCTCTCACACACACACACACACACTCTTCTCTGCTTGCTTGTAGTCATGGTTTCACTTAGGGTTAGCTCGATAAAGCTTTTAGTTAGGGTTTCTTTTTTTAATTTAATTTTTTTTATTCATTGCACTTTATTGTGTTTTAAATTTTGGATCTATTGTTAGCTTTTCAACAAATTCTTCCAATATTAATTGTGCGGTTACTATATTTTCATACTTAGGTTTATTTTTGTAATTAGGTTATGCTTGTGATTGATATTTATGGCTGTGATTTGTGAACCTTTTCTGTAATTTTTTTGGCTGAAAATTTGTGTTGTTTTGTGCTATGAACAGCTTGTATTATAGATATAGTAGTGGTTTAATCGAGTATGGGAGACAGTGAGATGGTGGTTACTGAAACATCCACAGTCACGGAGTATGGTGCGGCTGGATATCCTCCTGGCTCTACTGTTTATACCACTGAGGGTACTGGAGTTTTTGCTGGTTCTGTTGCTGATGCAGCTTATACTGTGCCAGCTTCTGCTCCTAATTTTGCTGTTGATGGGAATGTATATGGTACAGATTCTGATTCTGTTGTACAAGAGGCCCATGTTGAGGCAACGTATGAGGCTAAGTCAGATGTTGGAATGGGCGCTACTAGTGAGAATGTAGGTGCTACAGAGAATACGCCTCTGCCTTCATCTCAAGCTGCAGGTTATGATTCTTCTGTAAATGGTAATGTTGGTGGTGAAGTAGTAAGTGTCACATCGACTGAGAATGGTACTGCTGTAGATGTTGTGGGAGGAGCTGATGCTGTTGTGGATGGTTCTGGTATGTCTTGTCAATTGTGTATGTTCTTGATATGTGTATATGTTGTAAGTGAGAGTTTTGTGAGCCATTTAAAATTGCAGTAAAGCACAATCTAATCTTCTGCCATCTTATGTGTTTCTGACGTCAAGTTGCAATATGGAAATAAGTCTCTTAAAGATTATATTTACTGTAACTACTTGCTAGTAAAGTTTAGTCTTCCTTTTTTTTTTTTCCCCTTAATAATGTTGACAAGTTTCTATTCAGTCAACAGAAAATTAGATGAGAACTACTGTTGTTTGAACCAATATAAATATAATCTTTGGTACAATCGGTTGGTTCCTTTATTGCAAATAAACTACTGTTATTTGAAGCATAAGCTGGAATTCTATGAGTTATGTAAATATCAAACTAAAGGATGCAATTTGCCACATCATGTGATCACATAGAGCAATTTGGTGTTGAATTTTTTTTAATAATAAATAATTTCACGATATCTTCATATGCTGACATGTCTAGATTTATTTTCTTTTATGTGTCTTCAAGCTTCACATCCACATTAATGCTTTTTTAGTGAGCTGTTATTTTGTTTTATTCGGCTTGTCACTAGCTCTTGATATTGGCGTTCTGTATCTGGTCTGTCTTCATCAACTTTGAAGCGGATTTGCTTCTGTTGAGCATTTCTCAGGTGTTTCATTTATTTTTTTTGTCTGTAGTGCCACCAATGTCAGGTGAAGAGGAGCGATTGTGGAGTATTGTGAGGGCTAATTCCTTGGATTTTGATGCATGGACTGCCCTGATTGACGAGACGGAGAAGGTGGCAGGGGTATGGATTTCCAGCTATATGTTGAACTGCTAGTGCCTAAGCTCATGAATTTTGTGCCAAATATATGTATTTATACTTGGCACCATTTTAAATTTCCCCTTCCAGAATTGGGTGAATAGCAGGCTGAGTTTTAACACGTATACCTCTGTTAGTCAGGAAGCCAGCTGTTCTTAACTGATTGAGTGTGTGTGTGTGTGTGTGTGTGTTTGTGTAGCATTGGAAAATGGAATTATTAAAGTTCTTAAAATAAGTAAAATTTTTTATGACTTGGGTAACTTAATCTTAGGATGGTTGCATATGCAGCTAATTGGTGTATTAAATTTTTCTTTCTTTCAACCTCTTAGTTGTTGTTATTCTTGAAAAAAGAAAAAAGAAAAAAGAAGAGGAAATCAAATATTGGTTGGATTGAAGACTATGTATAAGTCTAAAGGGGAAACTTCTCAAATTGAGAGTGAGTTTGCAAAAGATTACATGCATGTTTGTACCATATAAATTCTGTTTTGATAAAGTCACTTGCTACAGCATTGGAGCTTTTATTTTTTCCATGGTTTCTTTTGCTAATAGTTGCACTTGCTATTTGACTCTTTTTTCTTCTCCTGTGGAGTTAACATTTCATCCAAATCTGATGCAGGACAAGATATTGAAAATTCGAAAAGTATATGATGTCTTTTTGGCTGAATTCCCATTATGTTATGGTTATTGGAAGAAGTATGCAGATCATGAGGCACGCATTGGTTCTATGGACAAAGTGGTGGAGGTATATGAACGAGCTGTTCTGGGGGTGACATATTCAGTGGACATTTGGTTGCATTATTGTGTATTTGCAATAAACACGTATGAAGATCCAGACACAATTAGAAGGTAATAGCTGTTCATGTTCCCACTGATGTTGGTGGTATACATTGGTATCATTGTTAGTTGATTTCCTGTGTCACAAGGATCTAGTGATTTTGTTGCTCTCTAACAACATTTTAGTATGCCTGCAACAGTGATTGCTCACGTTATGGCGAAAGGTGTGATGGGAATGCTTTAGAAATGCATTTCTCTGATGTGCAAACCCTTGGTTTTGAGGCTACTCTATGGGTAGCTGTTTGAATTTTCTTTTAGAATTTCCAATCTATTATTGTGGCATCATTATACACCTTTTCTTCTCCTATGGTCTGCGTCATAGGAATGTAGTTGTTTTTGAATTTAACTTTGACACTCTGAGGTGCATCAATATGCAAAATGCTGCTGGGAAGACCTCGTTCAGTTAAGTGCTAAGATGGCCTCATTCACTGCTCCATTTCAGACATAGTATGATTTTTATCAGGAAGGTAAATGCAGCGTTTGGATGTGTCATGCTGTTAGAGTGAATTGTTCCTTCTCCTTCAACATTTGTGCCGTTATCTCCCATTTATGGATGTGTCAACATTGGCAGGATCTGTCTATATTGATGTCTTACCAATATTTTTCTTGTGCATCAGGCTTTTTGAGCGAGGATTAGCTTATGTTGGAACAGATTATCTATCTTACCCTCTTTGGGATAAGTACATTGAATATGAAGAAATGCATGCACAGTGGGGCCATGTTGCCATGATCTACACGAGGATATTAGAGATTCCAAATAAACGGTTGGATGATTATTTCAACCGGTAAGTTTTTGGTTGTGGCATCCACATTTGGTTGTTTGCCTCACATTGTTGGATTGTGCCATGTTTTATGCGAATCTGAGGTAGTTTATTCAAATTAACAAGTGTTAGGTGGTGAAATGTGTCTGTAACTAGATTGGTTTGTTTGCGTTTGCTTGACACGATGACTTTTATTTTCAAATTACTGTCCATATATCTTTGATGATGCATGCATGAGCAGAAGCAATAGCCTTCAAACTTGGGACAATTGAGTATAAGGTGTTTATTTTATTTTTCACATTTGTTTAAAGCTTAGTAACACATTAGTTTGGATATTTAATTCACATTTATTGTGAATTTGAGATAATTAGTAGATTTTAGTTGGTAGACAATGCTTTGTAGGAATGTTTCTCTTTTCTTTTTGCCTACAGAATGTATTTCTTTATTTTAAGTGCATCTGTATCACTGAAGGATTTATGTGTTCATTAAGAATCCTACCTTTTCAACCAGATTTTTTTTTGGGGGGTTTGTTTTTTTGGGGGGAGGGGGGGGGGGGGAGAGAAGGGGGTGGGTTTTTGGGGCAAAGCAAATTGATTGTGGTCCCCTTTCAAATTATTTTGATACTATGTGTAGTTAGCAAATAGTTATGAACTTATTGGGTCTGCCTGCACTTTCTAGAAGTTGCTCCTCCCATAACTTATCAAAGCTTGAGGCTTCATTGAAAAAAAGGTTCAACATATATTGGCCACTGTGAAGAAATAGTTTTACGTTTGGCAATCTATTTGATCTGCTCAATACGTTTGAGGGGCTAGGTGTATGAAATGTACTTAAGAATGTGGCTGCAATTTGTCATTTACATTGGCCCTCTAATCTTTGCCAGTTTTGTTGTAGGATCTGTTAATCACAAATTGACAAAATATCTGTTGATTTGATTGGTTTTGCATTACATGTGCTTATCTTAACATCTTAAGATACTGTATGAAGGTTCTGTTATTTTCCAAAATTGTTGGTATCTGTGTCAATGCTGTACAGTTTCAGCCCTTCTCCTTCCTGTTTTATATTTATTTGTTTGGGTTTTATGTGCTCTTTTACAAATAGTGGCTTGTGTTTTGGGCTAATCTTTAGTATTCTCTTATTTATTACCTATGTCTACTCTTTAGGCAGAATACTGTCACCCACTTTTACTAAGAAACTGAATTTTTGTGCATGGTGCATCTTTTCTTAGTTTGTTGCATGGTGTAGTTTCTCTTATGTCCTTGTTGTTGGGCTTCAGATTTAAGGATTTTGCTGCAAGTCACCCTTTGTCAGAATTAAGAACTGCTGAGGAAGCAGCAGCTGCTGCAGAGCCGGCCCCCTCAGAGGTTGGTGGTCAAACAAATGAGGGAGAAGTTCATCCTGATGCTGCTGAACAATATGCCAAACCTGTAAGTGCTGGCTTAACAGAAGCAGAGGGGTTGGAGAAGTATATCGCCATTAGAGAAGAGATGTATAAGAAAGCTAAGGAGTTTGATTCTAAGATATCTGATTTTGAAAATGCCATTAGGAGACCATACTTTCATGTGCGGCCCCTCAATGTTGCAGAGCTCGAAAATTGGCATAATTATCTGGATTTTATAGAAAGAGAAGATGATTTGAACAAGGTATTTGGGTTTGTTTACTGTCCATCGTTGACTTTTTCTGTGGTTCGTAGTTTTTAGTTGTCCTTGTTATAAATTGACTTACAGTTAAATAATATCTGCTGCATCATATGCTTTATTGGCTAAACCGTTGGATGAAGCAACTTTTTAAACGGGAAATTGAACTGAGACTAAAGCATGGGCCTTCGATTTGGTTTCTTTAAGGCTAAGTACTTCAAACCCTTATTTGTCAGTGGACATTCTAGGTTCATGTATGTGTTGAGATTTTATTCTTCTTAAAATTCATATGTTATGCATGCAGGTATCTTGTCTTCCTAACATCTGTCTGTCAGGCAAGGAGGGTCCCTCCTTTCGTATTTGAGGGGCCTTTCTGTTCCCGAATGGAGTATTTCTTATGCATATCTCCTTTGTGCTTTGTGTTTTCTGTTCTGTTAACATATTGGTGGGTTCTTATATGCTTTCCAGTCGATGATGTTATGTTTTTGTGAATCAGGTGGTCAAGTTATATGAAAGGTGCCTTATTGCTTGTGCCAATTATCCCGAGTATTGGATACGTTACATCTTGTGTATGGAAACCTGTGGAAGCATGGATCTTGCTAATAATGCACTTGCTCGTGCATCTCAAGTATTTGTCAAGGTATGAAATTCCATATCTGGTATTCATTTCTGATACTTAAGGGACTTTATTGTTACCTAAGTTGCAATTAGTTGAATAGACATCGACTAGTTACTCTTTTGTTTGGGTTTTAATTTTAATTAGAATTGGTTTTAGTTTCACTAGGTTCACATTTATTTTACAAATTAGTTAGTTTGTAAAAAATGGAAATAGAAATGTACACATTTCAATTCAAATGACTAAAGGCAAACCTAGTTGGTCAGTTCACTGGTAAAACAGTAAATTATGGGGATAAGCTTGGCACAGGAAAGGGCTGAATGTTCCCATAAGGATAAAGCTGGGAGATTTGAGGGATTGTTAAAGCCATTGGCGAAGCTACATTTGTGAATTGGTGGGAAATTGCCCACCTTTTGATTATTTAAAAATATTAAATATATATTTTAAATAGGAAAAATTATATATTTGACTCTCCAATTCATAATGAATTGACTATCTTACCTTTCATCATATAACAAATTACAAAAATATTGGGAACAAAAGTGTGATTATTTTAATACCATTAATTTTCAAATATCACGAAAAAAATTAAAAAATATAAATTTTTTTTTTTTTTTTCTCTAACACTCCAGAGCTTTAGAAATATAAAGATAATTTGTGAACTTTTTGCTATGTGGTTATTACCTTGCATATATGATTTTTTATTTATTTATTATGGAAATACTTGTGAACATGTGATTTTGTACTATTTTAAATATATATTTATAATATTAAATTTATTTAATGCATTTTTTACTTTGAAATGTTTGTAAATTTATAACATGTGAAATTTTGCCCCCTTTACAAAAATTTTTGGCTTCACCCCTGGTTGATGCTGGGGGGGTTGGACGGGCTTAGTTCAGCAGACAGGAATGGAAGAGATGAAGATGAAACAGTATGGCTCTGCTAGTTGTGTTGTGGACAAAAGAGTTCTATTTTTGGTCTGTTAGGCATTGTTGTTTGAGCTACTGTTGAGAAAAGTATTTTGTCTAAAACATTGATTAGAGGTCATTAAAGTTTATTTTTAAAATGAATTTCACATATTCTAACCATAAAAGTTCCAAAACAGCTAAAGAGCACCCCAAAACTGTTTTTTGCAATAGCATCTAAAATGGTGCTTTTCCATAAAAGCAGTTTCAAATTCAACGCCAAACAGATTTTTTGTCGTGTTATTATACTATGCCCTTTCCATTGATGCATCCTAACTCTGTGAAATGAAAATGAGCTACAGTATGTTCCTTTTTTGTTTTCTACTGTTATTTTTGTATTATCTGGTAGGTCTATTCTTGCTCTTGAATTATCTCATGCTTTTGAAGCATATATGCCATTAAGGATATTTTGATTAATGTTTTCAGCTGGAGGGGATATTGCTGTGATCTTCTCTGTTATCCTTTCTGGTGCAATGTCCTCATGTTTTACTTCTTTGTATTTTATAGAGGCAAACAGAGATTCACCTTTTTGCTGCCCGATTTAGAGAGCAGAGTGGAGATATACCTGGTGCCCAAGCTGCATATCAACTTATACATGCTGAAATTGCTCCTGGTCTTCTTGAAGCAGTTGTTAAGCACGCCAACATGGAACATCGGCTGGTAAGATGATATTAGCTTGTAAGATAATATCAGCTAGTTCTTGCTTATCAAGCCTTGCAGATATGGAACATCAGCTGGATTTTCAATTGTCACGCAGAGGTCAGATATTTTAATTTGTTCATTTGTTCTGTTTTGCAGGGTAACCTCAAAGATGCCTGCTCTTTGTACGAACAGGCCATAGCCATTGAAAAAGGAAAAGAGCATTCGCAGGTGTTGCCAATGTTGTATGCACAGTACTCTCGGTTTCTATATTTGGTAAGTTGGGTTAAGTCATCTGTATGACCTTTTATTCTTGGCTTCTCATTGTTTGTACTTCAGAATCAGATATCTGATATATCTTTTTGTTATTTATTTTAAATGCTTGCTAATTCAAATGAGCATCCTTAAACTGGATTGATAATGTGGTCAGTTTTGGTTGAATTTGCACGGGTTGTTGTTTCTTCCTATATTGACCATTACCTCAGCATTTTTTTTTTCCTGAGGCACAATTTTTTTTTTTTAATCAAACTAATGAAGTCAAAATTGAACTGAATTAAAACAATATTGTATGATGAACAACTGGCCATAAAGGTAAATCAGCATTATATTTGTCTCTGTAATGTCAATGGTTTTGTAGCAATTTTTCTTTATGTGTTTGATGCTTAAATGACATATCAAAACTAGGATTGGGAGTCAAAGAAATCCTATTGCATTTTTAGCATCACTTCTTGCAGTTGGTATATTGGTAAAAGTCCTCTACTTTCAACAATCAAATTTCAATTTTGAGTATGTTGAGCAGCCACTTGGTGCCCAATATTGAACAGTTGAACTTTCCAGATTTTGCCTTCCTGAACCCTCACCATGATGCAACTGTAATTTAGCCTTTTCTAGCAATGGGCTTGTGCCTTAGATTAATGAGCTAATGTCATATCTGTTGAAGGTTCATTTGTCCCATCCCCGTAGTAATGCATTCTTTTATTTTATTTTTTTTCCATTTTTTGTGATGGTGAAGGAATTATATCACATTTATAACTTAGATCAGTAATTGAAATTCTTGACCCTTCGTAACTATTGCCATATATGTTAAATACCCTTTGTCATGCAAATGTAGTTTTAAAATTTTCATGCTGTTTCTAATTCGTCATTGCCTTGCATGCCTTTTCGGTAGGTTTGTGGAAATGCAGAAAAGGCTAGGGAGATTCTAGTTGAAGCACTAGAGAATGCCCCATTATCTAAACCACTTCTTGAGGTTTGTTTTCTCTCTGACGTGCATATGCAAAAAAAATATATATATATATTTATTTTTTTAATTATCACTCACAACATGCTTTCTTTAGCTAATATTTTCTGCCTTATGATTTGTTCATGCGTAGGCTTTTATACATCTTGAGTCAATTCAGCCTCTGCCAAAACGGATTGATTATTTAGATTCATTAGTTGATAAGTTTATAGTGGCCAACTCAGAAAGCGTCAGTTCTGCAAGTGCTGCTGATAGAGAAGAGATATCTTGCATTTTCTTGGAGGTAATAAATTTTTATATTTCCATTTTTCCCATTCTACATTTTAGCTGATAGGTGATTTGGCTTGTTGACTTGAATGAAAGGTTGGCTGCTCAACAATATGTAAAGTTTACAACTGGATAGCTGTATGTCATTCCAGTAGAAAAGTTTCCCCCTCTAGCCATTTTAGTTACATAAGAATTACTGTCATAAAAAGCTGTCACACATTTTCAATGGGATGTTATGTGATTTAGACCCCAGTATACTGTTCTCAATACACTGCTAAAATACTGATTGTGTTAAGTTCATTGACGCCATGTTCTTATCATTTTTTGGGCATTATGTGTATATTGTGTAGCACTGATGCATGACGTATAAAATCATTGCGAGAAGTGTCGGTATGGTAAATTTTATTCTATCTGACACATTAATGTTAATACTGAACTCCAATTACAGTGGTCGAATAGTCTCTTACACTCTTTGGATCTTTTTGTGTCTTGGATGCACTTAAGCCAAGGTTTTCCAGAATGAATCTCATAACCGAATAGTCTCTTACCTGGTTTGTGCACATGGTATTCATGCTCTAGTTTAGGCACTGAAAAAGCATTTATAGTCTCTTACCTGGTTTGTGCACATGGTATTCATGCTCTAGTTTAGGCACTGAAAAAGCATTTATCTCGAGGCAGACTGTACATATACATTCTGTTTGATTTTACTCTTGAATGGTGTTAGGTCTAGCTTCAAAAAGAGTTGAATGCTTAGTCTTATATCTCATTCTCGCAATTTTTTTACAGTTTTTGGGTATGTTTGGGGATGTTCAATCTATTAAGAAGGCTGGTGATAGGCATGCCAAGCTCTTTTTACCCCATAGGAGCAAGTCAGAGTTAAAAAAGCGCCATGCAGAAGATTATCTAGCTTCAGAAAAAACAAAATTAGTAAAATCTTATGCTGATGCCCCTTCACCTGCACAATCTCTTATGGGTGCATATCCAAATGCGCAAAACCAGTGGGCAGCAGGTTTTGGAGCACAGCCTCAAGCTTGGCAACCTGGTACACAAGCACCGGTACAACAATGGACCTCTGGCTATGGCCAACAGGTTGGTCTTCGTTTCACAATGCTATACCTTGGTGTTTTTGCACTTGAGCCCTTGTAATTTTGCTAAAAGTACCATCTTAGAAAGATATCTAACTCCTGAAGCTAAAGTTGCCTTACTGTTTTTCACAGCATAGATACACAACTAAGAGGATGCTAGATAATGGGACTGGCATGCCTACTATGTGCCATCTATCTAGTCATTGATTAGTCTAATTCAAAAGTTATTCTCTGCATGGCCTTATTTGATCTATGATCTCTCTTCTCAATGAAACATGCTTGAGTATGTGATTATGGTAGTTAGCATCTCACTCTGTTTTCAGTAAAATATGAATCTTCTTTGTAAATGGTATATTTCATAGGCTTGGTTTTGTGGAAAACTTCCAAAAAAGCTTTTTCTTGTTGTGCTAGTAATTTGATGAGATGGTACTGCTTACTCTTTTTCAACCACATCAAGAAGATAAAATTCAATTTCAATCAGTATTGTGACTTGTGTGATGAAAGCGAAGTGATCTTTTTTAACTTTACTTTTTTGATAGCCTGCATATGGTACATATGGTGGTTATGCAAGCAGCTATACTACTCCACAAGTACCCACATCCATTGCACAAACAGCTACTTATGGTGCTTATCCTCCAACATATCCTGTTCAGGTACTTCCTATTAGCCATAAAATCGTACTGAGGTGTTAATCGAAAACTCCCATAAAGTAGATTAAGTTTCACATGTTCAATTTGGATTCACTGTGACAAGTGATTTGCAAATTATGTTAATACAATCCAACCTTAGCTTTTAAACTTTTTTTCCATAATTTCATGTCAAATTAGCTTACTGGATGCATCATTAAAACCTTAAAACTGATTTGTTAGAAAAAGAACAGGTCAAAGGAAACTACAATTTTTTTTTTAATGGTTTTAAATTAAAACGTTTAGATTGTTCAGGGTTCAAATTGTAATAATCTTAAGAATGAGGTCATATTGTAATTCAACAAACACTTTTAAGTTTCTTTGTATTTAACCCTTTTTTTTTCCCATTCCTTATTCATGTATCTAATGCTAGGAGAATGGTGAATCTAATTGTTTGTCTGGTTAATGAAGTTTTGTTTCAATGATGGAATACAACTGTGTCACTTGTATTTTGAACTGCATAAATGGGATTTATTCTATGATCCTTTTATTTGAGTGGGAGAAGTCTTCTTTGCACATCTCAAAAATTAAAACCCATTTAGCATTCCTAACAGTTTGTGATTTCATGTTTCCATGTGTTAATAGGAATTCATTTTAATTGTATTTGTTAGTGCTCAGACAGCATTTATAGTTGTGGATAATTTGTTTATTTTTTTGTTTTTGGCATTATAGGACTGTAAAGCTAACATCTGGAAAAATTTATTTTTCCTACTTCTGATCTGGTTAATTTGTATTTCAGCAGGCTTTCCCTCAACAAAGTTACGCGCAGCCGGCTGCTACAGCAACATTGGCCCCAACTCCGCAGCAGCCAGCATCTGTTCCACAGCCATATTATGGGACTTACTACTGAATCGGCAAGACTAGGTGTTTCCTGTAATTGTTTTAGCCTTCCCAACCATTTCTTTGCTAAACCTATACCTGTAACTGGGGGTGCTTTGTTTTTGAATATGGGGAGTGGTGTAGCTGAAATACTTTTTAAAGGGATAGGAAGATGAGAAGTTTTATCTGTTTAGGTACAGTAGAGTTGTAGTTAGTATATCATGTTATCGTTTCCCATTTTTTAGGTTTCTTTTTTGTTGTGAGATTAACTTTTTGCAGAATTTTTGGTAGGTAGTCGTGGAGTTAATATATTGATACTAAAAAATGAAAAAAAAAAAAAATTTCTGCACCTTGTTAAAGGCACTCTTAACCTAATGAAATCAGTCAATAGCTTTATTTCCTTATTCTTCTTTTTATTTTTATTTTGGAGACAAAAAATTCTGGCTGTGGAGTTATTAATGTTTTAATTATTTAGAAACAATTACTTTTGTGGTTCTATTGGATTGAAGGTCTAATGCTATTGTAATGCTATTTAAATTTCGTTTAACTGGGAATTTTAATTGAAATTTTTTTTTTCATCTGAATTGCCTTTTTTTTTTTTTTAAACTCCGTATAAACAGAAAACAGAAAATGTATATCACAAGCCTGAGTTTTGTTTTTCACTTCTACAAGGGCTCTACTCACGATCAGCTTGAGAAACTGTGGTTTAGAAAATATAGTAAGCTGGGGTTAGAATTTCCCCTCTCTCTGTCTCTCTCTCTTTCTTGTATTCTCAGACCATAATTTTTCAAAAGCAGTAAAAAATATTTTAAAAATATATTACAATTCAAAACAGAGTTCTGCAAGTAGCATCGAACAATCTTCAGCCACAAATTTAAGAGTTGTACATGTGATGTCTTGACCCTTCAATTTTGATCTTACCATTAAAGCAAAATGACATCGAACAGCACTTTTTAGTTCATCCTATTTCAAAATTAATATTTTAATTTGCATACTAATTTTTATTAAAAAATATAAGTTTTTGAGAGGTTAAATATTTTCCAATATTATGTTATATTTTAAAATTGTAAGAATAAAAAATGTTATAAGAGTTAAAAGATATATTAAAAATTTAAGAGCATTGAAAAATTTTATAATTTTATAAATAATGAAAAAGTATTGGCGTTTTGAGGAGTAAAAATTTTAATTATGAAATAATAGAAATTAAATTATTAATTATGACATATCTCAGCCATTATATTAATATTTATTCTAAAAATAAAAAAATAAAATTTTTTTTTCTTCAAAAAGAAAAAAAAGAAAAACACTTTGTGATTCTGAGCTGAAGACAGAACATATTCCATTGCAAAACCCCCATGTTTGGTTGACTTCACTTTCCTTATATTGTTGAAAAATTCCCTAATAATCTGTCCATCCTACTTTTGTGTGTTAAAAACAGTACACAGTACACAGATTACGGTCCAGAGTTCGCTCAGATTCCTACTTGTCCTTTGATTATACGATTTCCAATTTCAACGGTTCTGATCTTATAATGCCAAATCTCCAGATACCCAAAATCTCCCAATATTCTCACTAATCAACGGTTATAATTCAATTCAAAGTATTCCATTTGTACAGCTATGATTTCGTGCGGCCATCCCTAGTGATATTCTGTTCTATTAACGAATCACAATAACACAAACAAAATCCCTAATGTCCGTAGATCTATCTCTCTATCTTCCTTTTGTTGCCTCTTCTTAGATTCTTCAAATCCTCTCTGCAATTAAACCCTTTTTCCCAATTTTATTATCTCTCTTTCTCTCTTCATCGCTCGCTAGCTTTTTGTGTTTTGGTGTGAACACCCAAAAAAAAAAAAAAAAATCAATATTTTATCATAAACCCTAAATCTCGGGGTTTATCTGTAAAAAAAACAACCCTAAATCTTCTTAGTTTTGCGCTTTTGTTCTTAGTAAAAGCGAATTTTTTTTTTTGGTTTTTTTTTTTTTTTTTAGTAATGGCGAGTCCATATCCAGGACCTGTTAGTGCTGTTCAGGTAATTCCCTGTTAATCGGAGAATGATCTTTTAATTACTTGAATTATTATTATTATTATTCAATTTGATTTTAATATAATAATCCCAAAGCCTGAACTGAAAAAGATATAATTTTTTTTTTAGGTGGGTTCCTATTTTGTAGGACAGTATTATCAAGTTCTTCAACAACAACCGGAACTTGTTCATCAATTCTATGCTGATCCTAGCACTATGATTCGTGTTGACGGGGATTCAACCGAGTCTGCTTCCACAATGCTGGTAAATTTTTCTCTCTTTTTTTTTTTTGCGTTTTGTTTTAAATTAATGAAATTGTATTGGTGGTCTTATGTTTGTCTTTTTCCCCTTAATGTTTTTATGATTTTTTTTTAAATGGGTTTTGCTCTATGACTAATTTTTTAGATAGGTTGTGATGATGGAGTGTTTGATTCTTTCTATTTTGGCGGTTTTCCTATTTATTTATTTATTTTTGGTTATGAACATACTGGAATAGTGTTATTTTGGTCTTTTTTTGGCTCAGCGCCAGATTTGATTTCCTTATGTGCGTTTATTATTGATTAGAAATTATTGGTCTTTCCCCGTATGTGTAATTGCTAGTTATTGGTGGCCTGGTGGGTTGGTTTTTATGTGACATTTCTCCGGTAGTTGCTTTTCAAATTTTCTTTGTTTTGCATTGAAATGTAAAGATATGCATATGTAATTGTGCTCTTAAAGCCTGAAGTATGCTAAAAAAATTTTATGAATTTATTGTTGAAGTATAAACACAGAATTTAGTATTTTTGGTTGGGTGTGCTAAAATCTAAAGGGGTGGGTAATGATTGCATATTTCATTTGTCTAAGTGCTAGACATGCTTGTCTGGTACCTCTAATCTTCTTACCTTGTCATTAGTTCCTTAAGAATCTGCCGTTGCTGATGCGAAGTGAGATATCATATTATGGTTGTCTTCAAACACTTGGAGAACTCGTGATTTTCAGGAATATTTGATTTTTATTTTTTTTTTAAATTATGTTAGTTCTGCTTGGTGTTTTTTATGTTAACATTTATCAAGCAGAAGGTTGCATGCACACCCAAGTCAGCATAGCATGATTTAGTTTTCTACTACAGCCACCATTTGGATTTTTCTGCTGTATTTTTGGTTCACAGGTCCTATCACTTGAACCTGTGATTTAGTGACAGGACTTTCTGGATTCATTTCTGACTCCACGCCCTATAGTGGGGTAATTTCTATGCAAACAATTATTTCATTCTTGTAATTGCTAATTATTTCATTATGCCTCCCTATGTTTCTCTCCAGCAAATACATACTATTGTCATGTCTCTAAATTTTACTGCCATTGAGATCAAGACAATCAATTCTCTCGAGTCTTGGAATGGAGGCGTTCTGGTGATGGTATCTGGTTCGGTTAAAAACAAGGATTTCATCGGCAGGAGAAAATTTGTGCAGACCTTTTTCCTGGCTCCTCAGGAAAAGGGTTACTTTGTTCTCAATGACATCTTTAAGTTCATTGATGAGGAAATCATTTACCAGCAACATCCAGCACCCATCCCATCTGAAAACGTATACCAGCAACATTCGGTTCCGATATCATCTGAGGATACTCATGATGTACAATTGAATGCTTCCAGCCCTATTCCAGAGCCACCAGGTAATATGCTCATGATGTTTGCAAGGAACTATAAATTTCCATTAGGAATTACCCGGCTGTGCCTTAGCCCTGATTGAATTAAGTTGTTTATGAGATTTATTATGAACATGCCTACTAGCTTATACGATTTGTATGTTGGTTGGCATATGGCTTTTTGACCTAGATAACATGTGTTGTCCAACCCTTAGATCATAGGTAGAAGTTGTCGTGTGGTAGCAGCTGCAAGTTTTGTAATTTGTACTACTATGTATGACTAAAGATAACTCTACGATTTATTTTTGGTTATATCTATTTTAATGCGAGTTATCGGAGTCATTAGAATGTAACTAGCTTCAAGAAGTAAGTTTATTCTTCCCTTTCTTCTTAGGTTCATTTCATTTTTCTTTCCTTTTTAAGGTTATCTACTGAATATTGGCATGGAAGTATCCTTTGGGATTTAGATCAACTGGTAAGGGGTTGGGGTGGAAGCAACTCTTAGGTTTGGACCTTCCAGTTAAAAGAGAGCAGAAAGGAGTATGTGATTAAAAACTAACTACCTGAGAAATCCAGTTTTCAGTCTTTTAGACTTAAGTTTTCTTTGCTATCATCTGCATCAAATATATTAGGATCATTTGATGATAGAAAGTATCACATTTTAATTATGTTAAGATATTTGAGTTTGTAGTTTCCGACTATGTTTTGGAGGAAGAAGCTAGGGAGTATGTGAACTCTGTTCATTTAGAAGATGATCCAGTAGACAAGTACAGTCTTCCAGAGCAACAGCAGCAACAAGACTTTGAGACTGAAATTGTAGTCGAAGAAACTCCTGTTGAGGAGACACCTACTTCATTTCAAGGTGCTGTGAATGCTGTGCAAGACCCCCCAGCTCCTGCTCTTGAGGAGCCTGTGGAAGAACCTCCAAAGAAAACTTATGCATCTATAGTATGTATCAATTCTGTTGCTTGTGCTTGGCCTTTGCTTGGTTTTAAATATACCTTTGCATTTGTATGCTCAATTATTAAAGCTGCTCTCAACCCATTCATCTGATGAGAAGCGTATGTAGGAAAACAGAACCACCATACATGCAGTGCTGAGGAGCAAAATTTTGGATTTAGTATTTTAAATAAATATTTAAGCAATAGAGCATGCATTATGAGCAGGGGTTTTTTGTCTCTTATTGTTTCTTTTCTTGTTTTAATTTCTGTAAGTTGGGGCATAATGACTAATTATTTTTATCTTTGTTTGCTTGTTGGTCTAAATATGATAGCTACGAGCAAAGGGGCAGTCATCAGTTGCTACTCAGCCAACTGTTAACAAGAGTGTCCCAGCTGCATCAGATTGGAATCATATACCACCACCCACTGCTCCACAATCAGAACCTGTATTATCTTATGTGCCTGAATCTGGATTTGAGGCGACAGAGGAAGGCTTGGGACTAGATGAAGGTCAGGTTCTTGATATTTACTCTAAAGATGTGTTTATTGTTGTTCCTTGGCTGGTCGTTTTGAGCATTCTTGCATGTTCAGAGATAGTTGTAAACTAACAATTGGGCCTGATGTTTTGTAAATAGTTTATAGGCAAGGTCATGTATGTGCAACATCTCGACGAGGTATTGTTTTTGAATTAGTTTCACAATACATAAACATGTGGCAAATGCTTTTTCCATGATCTATTTCTCAAAAAGCAAACTTGTATAGAGGGTTCATAATTGATCACCAATCACTATGCGTCATGATGTTTTTGTAACTAATCTTTGTGTGTGTGTGTGTGTGTGTGTTGTTTTATTTTATTATTTCGAATGATTTTGCTCCTTATTTGGAAATGTTTTTAATATCCTTGAAACTTGGGGGAAGATATGCTCATTGCAATTAACATAAGATATTCATGATACTTGGAAGCATCAAGTTGATTCTTGATCATTAATTTGTTCAGGTGAACCAAAATCTGTCTACGTGAGAAACTTGCCCTCCAATGTTACTGCTGTAGAAATTGAGCAGGAGTTTAGTAACTTCGGCAGAATTAAGCCTGATGGTGTGTTCATCAGAAATCGGAAGGTGAATCTTTTTGTCTTCTTTTCTTTCTAAGTTGCTGCATTTATAACCTTGAACTAAGCTGAAATCGCTATTTATCCTAGCAGGATGTTGTTGGCGTGTGCTATGCTTTCGTTGAGTTTGAAGACCTTGCCAGTGTTCAAAATGCAATCCAGGTTTGAATTTTTTTAATTATAAGAAGTTTGATTTCTTTACTATGTGCTTCCTGACTATATATGTAAAGGATAAGTTTTACTCAATTGTGAGATTGATGGATCCTAAAATTTTGCTCATGTTTATATTGAATTTAAAAGTCAAAAGGGATGCAAATGAAAGAATCCATTTTTTTTATAATCATTCATCCTGGAATCTTTTTTTAGCATTTGTTGAAGCAATTATATATTATTCTTTTAATGTTGTAATTTTGGATATATCAGTCAGCTAATTTGTCCTTCCATTAGGCTTCTCCAATACTGCTGGCTGGAAGACAAGTCTACATTGAGGAGCGGAGACCAAACAGTGGCATTGCTTCTCGAGGTGGAAGTATGTTTATGGATGCATTATGTTTATAAATGCATTCTCCTTATTTATAATTTTTCCTTTTTATCCTGTGTGATAGAATGCATTTATGTTGTTTATCATTATGAATTCACATTATTTCCTTTTTTTTTTCCCTTTTTCTTAGACTTCTAGAGATATAATTTCTTCAACTTTTTCGGTTTTGCTGATCACTTATGCTAGATTTACGCTTGCCAATTTAACATTTTTTTTTTTTTTTGAGAGGGCTAATTTAACTGTTTTGAGATTGTTTTGGTGGATGATACTTTTGAAATGGTTTTTTTAAGTAAACAATGTCAAACACAGTTCTATGATAAAGTACTTGGTTTTATAGCTTATGAGTAGACATTAGGTTACGTGCAACAAGTTGATGTTCATTTGCTCATGTTTCAATAGTGATGCATGGATTATACTACTATAGTATTCTGTGTCTATTTGGATCATGCTTGTGCATGTTTTTACTTTCTCTCTCTTTTTTATTTTTTTGAGGGTCATATGGAATTGTGTCAATAACTTGCACTCCTGAAAATATTGATAAATAAGGATGAATGACAAGAGCTGAACTTATATGGTTGTATAAATTCTTCATTTGCACGTCATGAATTTTTCATGACATAACCTCCGTACATTTATATGACTGCAGTACAACCTTTAGCCTTTTCCATTTTCTTAAGTTGACCCAAAAATAGAAGTTGAACCAAGGAAATATATTGCTCAAAACAAAAAGGAAGAATGGAAATAAAAATGGAGAAGGCAATGAAAAATGTGATGCCAATTGGTTTAGTGCCAATAGTAGTTTCCACACTGATTGCTGACAGTATAATGGTGTAATGGTTGAAATTATTATGGCTTAAAAATAACCCGTGGCTGAGGTACTGGTGCGTGTTGGTTGATTCTGACTGTGGTGGTGATACACTGATACTAGAAGCTGTAGAGCAGAAAGTGGTTTTCGTTTAATTATAGTCGGTGTAGCATTTCTCATCTGCATATCCCTGGATTTGTGAAAATCTATGCATGTCATATTTAGATAGAGAGGCAGGAATTTTTTAAATGAACTGCAATCCTTCATATAAATCTGGTGTTCATTGATGAAAAGGGGGCTGGGGAAAGCTTTGGTATCATGAGCAGCATAGTCCTCGCTGTATGCTTGTACTAGTTTGGGGCTTTTGGTTTCCCTGTTGCATCTGAAATGTATTGTTCATGTTACCACTATACACATCCTTGCTTTTGATTTTTATATATTCTTGAAGTAGCCATTATGCTGAATCATCGTATTGTCAAAATAAATGTACAAAATGAGTTTGCTTAATTTCTTTTCTGATGACTGTAATCTGCATTTTGAATTTATTTGAGCAGGAAGGGGAAGAGGCAGAGGTGGTTACCAAACAGATGCACCAAGGGGGCGTCTGGGTGCCCGTAGTTTGGGCAGGGGAAGCAGTCAAGATGGTGGTGACTACACGAGATCAAGAGGCAATGGTTTCTACCAGCGTGGTACGCGATTGGCATAGCTGTATTGAGAAACAAGGTGTGCACAGGCAGGAAGTACTCGGAGCCTAAATCCAGGGATTCTGGTCAAAAAATGACACGAGGTTTTTGAGTTATTGATTCCTGATGGAACATTTTCCTTTCAACGTGTACTTTTTGAGGTGTGCCGTTTTTCATCGAGTGTTAGAGATATCCGTTTAATGTTGTTTATTACCTCTGGTGGTATAGCTACATTTCTGATCCTCTTGAATGGTTTTTATATGCAATTCAAGCGGGAGATTTTGGGTGATGTAAGCCCTTATGTCGAGAGGGAATGTGATGTGTTGGTTTCATCATTTTATGGTTATACAAAGGCTCTTTTTTATTTGAAAATGTGTGATTCCGTTGTCTGGACTCTGGATCTTCATGTTCATGCCCGTGTCTTGTTTATTGCAGAATTCAAATAATGGCTTCAAAACTCTCTCTAAAAAATATATTTATAGATATATTGATGCAGTTAAGGGGGAAAAAAAAAAAACAAAAATAATTCCTAAATTTTATTTTCTTTTTCCTTATCTGCATCATATATACTATCTCAGGGCTCTCTTTCAAATCTACAGTTTAATTGTTAAAATCTGAGGCCTAATTTTTAAGCTCTGCTTCTGGATTATCATCTCCCATGGAAGAGGATTGCATTAAATTGAAGAAAAAGGAAGAAACGGATCAGATATTCTCGGTTTGAGAACATATGCTGCTAACCTTGATTAACCAAGCACCATTTTTCCAAAAAGCATGATTGAAATGCTTAGGAGTCCAATCGGAATTAATCTGTATGTACATTTCGATGTTTTTGCCAGCCTAAGAAAACATCATCGCAGAAAATGATTCAATATGATAAAAAAAGAAAAATCTACAAGAGATGCCTTTTATATACTTGTTTAATTGTCAAAGAAGCTACTTAGCATTATCATTATTATTTTCATACAAATCAAAGCAGCTTCCTATTTTCCCCTAAATAAAGTCATTTCCTAGCTCCGATTCTTGCCATTAAGCACCTGTTGAAGCCACTACTCCTTGGAAATGTGAGGGCCTAGGTTCAAAATCCTTTTGCACATTACACTCATCATCATCTTCCTCTATTTCCCAGAGAAAACTAGCATATGCTGCATGTACATGGCTGTAAAATAAGAACTGAAACTAGATTAAGCTCGATTCGAGTACAATAATGATGATAATAATAATAAAGAAAACATTCTCATGTACTCGATGGATTAAGAATACATTTCACATACCTATCTTCAGGAGAAGCTTGAACTGCCCGTTCAAAGTAGGTTGAAACTCTATCTTGATCTTTATGTAGCTCCCATATTAACTTTGCATACTGAGATAAAATTTCACCATCTTTGGGATCTGCTAATATAGCTCGTGAATAGTACTCTTCTGCTCCTTGAAGATCTTGCTTTGACTGGAAAACAATTGTGGTTTTATGGTATCAGTAGCTAGTCAACAAGTTTTAACCTTTCTCATTACTATGCAAACACTCAGATTACTAGACTATTAGTCTAATAGTAAATGCAATTAACATGTTTTTAAAAAGATGAAATATGAATTAAGAATTGTATTCAGAACTATAAGATTGCAAATTCAAATCTCAATCAGAACCTAATGATTGAAAAATTTAGATAAGTAAAAAGGGATAGGACAAGACTCACCTGATATAGAAATCGAGCATAATTCCTTAAAAACAAGGGGTTGCCAGGATTTTCTTGCACCATCTTCTTATAATACTCCTCTATGCCATGCTTGTCTCCACCCTCTCCACCTGTCCAATGTAACTCACCACCGCAGCTGCCACCACCATTTCCTCCACTGCTACCACCATCAATCCCAAGCCCTCTTGCAAGGTGCATTTCTTCACTGACCAACCCTTTCTCCTCTTCAAAATAACCCATATTAAAACTTCTATCAATAACTCCTAATTGCTCATTCAAAACAACATTACTTGTCCCAAAACGGCCACCTTCCATTGCCAAATTTGCTGTTTTCTCTTCCTCTTCTGCAATGTCACTCCAATCATCATAATCTTCCTCTTCTTCTTCACAGCAAGCTCTCAAATTACAAAGTGAAAAAGATGGTATAGTTTCCAAAATCAAACACTTCTGTCTCCCAGAAACCTTATTATTATTATTATCGCTATTACTCTTGGGGGGTTGGCTTAAATTTTCATCATTTCTACTACAAGAACCATAATGAATAGCCAATCCTTCAAGATTGCCTTCAGATTGAGCTCTACGAAGACTAGAGGTAGAGAAATCAGCAATGGAAGGAGACAAGGGAGATGAATTGCAGGAGACATTATTGGTAAGATGGAGACACCCACCAGGTGTTTGATGAAATGCAGACCTATTAAGAATTGAATAATGCTTTGGGATGCTATTATCATTAGGACTGTCTGAGAAAGATGAGAGAAGGGATCCAAGAACTGGGGTTGAAGAGCTCCTTAAAAGCATGCTTTTTTAATAAATGAATTCTTTGAAGAAAATAATACTAGATATTGTGGGAAAAAAAATGATAAAAACTCTTACTTTCTTCCCTTTTTATTACAAGAAAAAGAGAGGGAGAAGTGTTTGATATAGAATTTGGTTATGGAGTTTCAATGAAATTACAGGCCTTTTGAGTGGTGGAGAAAGGTTTGATCCAGTTGTATCACAGAAATAAATATCTAAACTTCGTTGTTTTGTTGAAGCTGTAAAAGCCAAAACGGCACATGCTTGTACCCTTCCATTTCACCCTGTTGGTTGGTGGATTTTTTTAAAAATTGACATTAGACTACTTGTTTGAACTGATTTTTCTTTCTCTTTTTTTTTTAATATATATATATATATATATATATATATATATATTAAATTTATGAATTTTTTAATTAAAAAAGAAATATAAAAATATTATTGGTTAAATTTTTTATCATTTATTGATTTTGATTTTGGTGTAATCAAATACATACGCTAAGTATACTATAAACTAATGTTTTTAAAATCAAATTAGATAGTAAATTGATTTTCTTACTGGTTCATAATTCAATCAATTTAGTTCAATGATCTAATTTATTCTTATTTTTCTTTTATTTTTAATTTTTTTATATTAAAATGATGTCATTTTACCATATTTAATTTTTAAAATTTTAAACTGAATTAATAGTTGGTTTCTAATTTAATTAGTCTAACTGATTAGTCCAGTTATTTTCTCCACTTCTTGATTGAATTTTTTTTTTAAATGGTACAAAAAAAAGTAATAGAAGGAAAAGAAAATTGAAATGAAAATAAAATTGAAAATTTGTTGAGATTACTTTTTGCTTCATATTTAAAATCTTGGTTTCTAAATTGGTGGATTGTAAACTGTGACGATGGAAAACAATATCAAGAAGAGACAGTGATAGTGACCACTTTTAGAAATCTCATGCATGTTGAAATTTTACTGTTTTTGATTTATATATGTTTCTTTTTTTATAGTTTTTTGAATTTATTCTATTTTCAATTAAATCCGGTCTAGTGGTAATTTATTTTTCTTTGAGAATTAATTTGAAGTGTTAATACAATACTTGGTTTTCTAAGAAATTATCATATACTCTTGTTATTATGAAAAAATTAATCATTAAAAAAATTAATTTTATTTATAAATAAGTAGTTATTTAGTAATTTAATAAAAAATAATAAAATGATTAATTTATTTTTTATTTTTTAAATATAATAAATATTTTTTTAATTTATATTATAATTAATAATTTTTTTTTAATAATTTATGATAAAATTATTATTATTTTAGAAATAATAATTTTTTTTTATGGCCACTGTTTTTAATATCATAGCAACGCGCAGGTAACTACCGTCGTTTTTTGACTAATGTTGACAACATGGGTTTTATTTGAACCCCTGTTTCTTGGAAGATACCATAAAAAAAATTAATAACACGTGGATTGAACAGGACCTCACCCTGTTTGCCATTTATTTTTGACACGTTTCTTTTCTTTTCTTTTTAAGTCTGCTTGGATTCCTGGCCGTACACGTGGCTTCTATGGAATATAACGGTTTTTTTTTTTTCAGTATTTATAAATTAAGAAAAATTCTTTAAGAATTTTGGTACAAAACTATTTTGTATAAAATTAATTTGTAAATTCGTTGATTTGAAATTTTATTGTATTAGTTTTATGAAATTAATTATACTTTAGTTAATATATATCTTAAATTTTAATAGAATTTACAATGAACTCTAAATTATTAATGTTTTAGTTAATAGTTTAAAGCAATTAAATAGTAAATTTTAATATCATTTTATTTATACTTGAAATTCAAATCCTAATTTTATATTCATTTCAATTAATTATCTATTTATATGAATCCTAATGAATTTAATAAAATCTTTTACATTTATTATGAATGAAAATAAATATTTTATTGTATAAATATAACTTGATTTTAATTTAAATAATATTAATTACTTTTCAAATGAATTATATATTCAATAATTAAAATATTAAAAGTCATAAATCATTTATATTTGAATCAAAATGATGTAAAAAGAAAAAAAAAATTAACATCACAATTTATTTAACAATCAAGTGGTAGATATTAACAGTTGGGTCAATTTTATTTTTTCATTGAACGGGCAGTTCATTGTACACCACCTTTGTGTAAATTGCTATTTAAAAGAATAATAATAAGGGATATGTTAATAAGTGCCCCTAGGCACTTATTAAATATCAACTCATTAAATAAAACATTCATATTAATTGTTTAACAAGTATTTAGGAAGCACTTATTAACATAATTCTAATAATAAATATTATAATAATATTTTTTCCATTATGAAAAAAGTGGCCATTAAAAAAGTTAATATTATTCATAAATAAGTGGCCATTTAGCAACTCAATAAAAAAAATATGATAAAATGGTTAATTTACCTTTCAATTTCCCAAGTATGAGAGATATTTTTCTAATTTATACTGTAATTAATAATTTTTTTTTTGATAACTTATAATAAAGTTATTATTACCTTAAAAATGGTCATTTTTTTTTAATAGCCACTTTTTTCAGAATGAATAAAGTAAGTTCGTATATTAGCCCAGCTAGGGTTCCAAACCGCACTAAAATTAAAATCAAATTGCGATTCTAATTCAATATTTTATGGAATTAAAATCGGGCTATAAATAGATAGTTTAGTTTCAATTATGCTTCATATAATTCTGATTTTATTTTGAATAAGATCCAAATGAGTTAATTAATTTTTCTTGTTGTACAAAGATTGCTCATTAAACTGCTTTTGGGTGATGGTTTGAATCAAAATCAGCTAATGATTTCAGTTAAGTGAATCAAAATCAAACCAATCCTCCATGCAAGTTAGAACCGAAATGAAATAAGAACTGCCATTTCGATTTTGATTTGATTTTAGCTAGTTCAATTCTGTTTGAGTATGATTTTAAACCAAACCGTACATTTATAAATAAATTTCACAAATTTTTACAAGTTAAGATTTTTATGATAATAAATTGTATACACATTACTGGGTAACTCATAAAAATTTAAAAAATTTCGTAACTTTCATACCTACTATCCTATTAATATTTCATTTGTTCAAAAATATCTGTCATTATAGTCCTTTTAGTTTAAATATATGAAGAATATATAATTCATTTTTTAATGAATTATCATGTTTTTTAAGCAAAAACTAAAAATATAAAATTCAATTGGACTCCACATAATTATGTTTCATACAATTTTAAAATAATAAGCATTATTCATTTTCTTTTTATTCCAAAAACACCCTTCGTAAAGAAAAGAGAAAAGAAAAGAAAGGGCAATTTTTTGTGGAATATTTTTGTAAATCTCATCACATTTGATAAAATTTGAGCTAATGATATTCAATTTCATAGAATCGAATTCTATGAATTGAAATGAATATTTTTTTTACAAACCAAACACAAAAATTTAGAATTGTAAATGAATTTCATAAAATTTTATAGAGTTGACTTGAACCAAACGGAATATTAATAAGGATTAAAAATGCTACTCCTTTTGTCTTATTTTAATAGTCTCATATTTCTATTTTGAGAGCCCTAATTATAATCAACTTTTCTTATTGAAAAAAAAATCAAACAAATAGTTCACTAATATATCCTCATTTAATGTGCATTTTTATCAATAATTATATTAAATATAGAAAAAAATAACAAATGAATTGTAGGGTAAAATTGAAAAGGAAAATTAATTATTTTTCTATATTAATTACACTTTCTTAATCTTTGTGAAAAATCAAAAAAGATTATTAAAATAGGACAGAATCAATATTAAATTGTCACAATCAAAGGTAAAAAGATATATATATATATATATATATATATATATATATATATATATATATATATATATATATACTCCCTCCATTATGAAAAAAGTGACCATTAAGAAAAAAAATCACAATTTTTAAGATAATAATAAATTTATCATAAGTTGTCAAAAAAATCTCTATTAATTGCAATATAAATTAGAAAAATATCTCTCATACTCGGGAAATAAAATGATAAATTAACTATTTTACCCTTTTTTTTTATTAAGTTGCTAAATGACCACTTATTTATGAACAAAACTAATTTTTTTAATGGCCACTTTTTTCATAATGGAGGGAGTATATATTTTCAATTTTGGTATGAAAAAATAAAAGTAATTAATACAAATGTTTATTAGAGAAATAATATGAGGATAAAATTGAAAAAAAATAAAGACTTTATTAAAAATTTTAAAATGACATATATTTTAAAAAAAATCTAAAACAATATATATTTTAAAATGAAAATATATTGCACATTTATTTGTAATCATTTTAAATATTTAAAATTATATAAAAATCTTAAAAATTTAAATATAAAAATAGAATGATGAGCTTAAATAGAATTTCAATTTTCTTCATGTTACAACTTATTCATATATATAGAGAGAGATTATATCATATTATATTATGCCAATTGATAAATGCAATCTATATTTAACTAATCTAAAACTTAATCATGTGACTACCTTTACAAGAATAAATGAATTTACAATAATTTTTAGATAAATTCTAGATTTTTTTTTTTTTTAAGAATTTCAATATGTTTATGGAGACATGTTTACGTGTTGGCTATAAATATTAATTTCACTGTTTTGAATTAAAAATTATTTTTAAAATAAAATACTATTTAATCATTAATGTTTACTTAAAATAATAATTTTGATTTAAAAAATCATTATTTAACCTTTAAAATTTTGTTTTGTTAAAAAAAAAAAATCGTCCGTTTAAATTTTTTCAGAACTTCATTAAAATAATTAAAATAATAATTAATTTCTAAAATATTCCAAACATCACCATCGAAACCGTTGAATTTGCAGAATTTTATCTCACTTTTGAAGTCTGATCATAACCCATAACTTAATTTTTTTTTTTTTTTAATTTTTTAGGTTTCAGGTGTTGAATTTGATCATCATGGGATTGTTGCCCTGTATTTCTTTTGATTGGAGTTTCGAGGTGGGTTTTTGCTTACACCATCATTTCTCAACTTTTTCGACTTTTCTTTATATTTTCGTAGCATTGTCTTTTGCAGATCTAGTGCTTATTGGCTAGTTTCTAGACCTTCCTATTGATGTTCAACCTATTCCTACGATAAAGACGCAACCCATTTGATCTTCCCTATGATTCTATGATGATATGTTATTGGGTATGCTCTATCAATGTTGTCGTCGCGTGATAATACGGTACGAATCCAATATGAAATTAATAAGTTTAGGTTAAAAATTATTTTATGGGTGTCAATCTAATTATAATATAAAAATAATTATGTCATATTATAAGTTAACTTTTTAACTTAAAAATGATATGTTTAATCTATTAACATATTCAACCTAATATATTTTATGACTTTTAAAATATATATATATAAATATTATTTTTAATCTTCTTTATAAATTTCTATATAATTATATTTTATGTAATAATATAAATTAACAAGGATTAATTTAGTAAATTTAATATTTTTAAATATTAAAATAAAAAATTAATTAATTTAAAATTTTAAACGTGTTACTTATGTCGTATCGTATTACCCATTAATTAAGTGAATATTGTTTGTGTTTAGATTTTTTACACGATAAACTAATCATATCGTGTTCGTATTGACTCTTATAATATCATAAGTGCAAATCAATATGACCAATTAACACGAATTGCCACCTCTATTTTAGAGTATGGTATACGAAATATTTGTGAAGATATATATACAAATCTTTTCAGTCAATGTCTCTCTTAATTTCCAAGTCTTCTTTTTATGCCTCTCTTAATTTCCAATTCTTTTTTTAACTTTATATGTAGTTTAGCATTGTGTATATGATATTACTGTCACAATCTTCTTCTTCTTCCAACTAATAATAAATAATAAAGTCTTGAAAGTTTTTTCTTCTTACTAATCGATGACTTGTCTCTTTCAATGCGTCCCAATTGTTACTCGAATGAAGGCTTCTTTCCTACACACTAGTTGAAAGCTGTGCTATGCACGGTTCAATATAATTTTATATTTAAATTATTATTTTAAATTATAAATAAAAAATCTTCATATAATAAAATAATATGGATATAAAACTTTACATTACATAATTTTACTTTGTATATTATTTTTAAATTTTCATATTTTAAAATCTCAATATAATATAGAAAACACTTATATAAACTTAAAAAATAAAAATATGAGCTCTTATATTTTCACTTGTTGATAAATCATACCTTAAATTTATTTGTGCATAATTCATTTTCTAATTATAATTTGTACTTATTCTTTTTCTCTTTATTTTCATAAGAATCGCAAAACCACTAAAATAATAATACAAACTTTTTGATTTCTACAAAGAGAAGAAAAAATTAATTTTAGTTTCTAAATGTACATGTATATACTATAATATAATTATTTAAAATTCAAAAAATACCTTCATAAAAAAATAAAAAGAGAAAATATTGAAGAATAAAAATATTAGAAGATAAATAGAGACTTATCAAATGAAAATGAAAAATGAGAGAGACAAAAATAGAATTATTGTCAAATGAAAGTAAATAATAAGAAAATCAAAAATGAAATTCCAATTTTATATCCCAAAAATAAACTCTAAAATTAAATTGAAATAATTAGGATATTAATTATGGTGAATATATAATCAATTTGAATAAATGATTGTGAGGCCTCTCCCGAGTACCGGCCTGGTCCGCTAGAGGAAACCGGGATGCTCATTCGGGTTTAGATTCACGATGAAATACTTGAGTTTGGATTGGTTGATTTTGAAAATGATTTTTAGGAGTCGCCACCTTAATTTTATTTAGTTGGAAAAATATTAAGGGAAAAACTCAAATTAACTCCAATTCATTAATTAATTTGCCTAAGAATAAAAATTACTAGCTTTCAAATCAGGTTGAGTTCGAGAACTATATTTTTTGTTTTAAATAAACTAAATTTGGCTCTTAAATTTAATTTGACTTGAAAATTGGATTTCATGAATGACATTTATAAGATGATATTAAAGAGAATACATGAATATGGCAAAACATGAATGCATGGTGAAAATAAAACATTCACAAATTAATTAAAAAAAAAAAAGGGATTGATTGAGATTTGGATTTGAGGTTTGGATTTAGATTCCAAATGTGCTTACGTACCTCATTGAATTGGGATCAAAACCCATGTAATTCATTCCATGATTAAGTGAAGGGGTTTAGAAGTTGATCAGATTAATTTTTGTTTGGTGTTTTAAGAGTGAGGAAAAAAGATTGATACATTTGCTTTTGGTGGGCGGAGAGTTTTACCAGACTGAAGTTCCGTTTTATCGAGACCGGGAGATTAGATGAATTAGAAGATTAATTAATTAATTAAAATAATTAATTAACTAATTAATGTGATGAAATAGATGAATGGATAAATATATTAATTAATTAAAAAGATTAATTAATTAATTAATTTGGATGAGATGTAGATTAAAAAAAAGGGATTTATTTATTTTAGAAAAAAAGTGATTAATTAGTTAATTAGAAAGATTAATTAATTAATTAATTGAGTAATTAATTTTAATTTAAAAAAAATATTTTTAGTTAATTAAAAAGATTAATGAACTTGGTTAGAGTGAAAAAATTAATTAATTAAAAAGATAAATTAATTAATTAAAGAGTGGTTGAAAAGAGAAGAAGAGAATAATTAGTAGATAACCATTAATATTAATTCAAGAAGTGTGTTCTGGGCGGTGTGCTGCTGGCAACTGACGTTGCGCCTTTTTTTTTTTTTTTTTTTTTTAGAGATGAGTTGGTATGGAGTTTAAGAAATTTGGATATCTAGTGACAATGTAATTAAAGGCTAAAAAAAATTTTCTTCTGAACCCCCGCAATAGCTCCACGTAACGTGTTAAATTCAGCAAGTACTAAAATTGCAGTTGAATGATAAATGTGTAAAATTGATGGTTCACAATGACTGGTTAAGATGTATTTATGATCAATTTGAATATATTTAATATAATTAATTACAATATATTAGTGTAACTTAAAATTTATGGCTTATTTACCATGTGGATCAATAGAAAAATAACATGTGGCAAATATATTTTATGTAGAAAAATCTAGAAAATCCTCTCTCTCTCTCTCTCTCTCTCTCTCTCTCTCTATATATATATATATATATACATATATATATATATATATATATATATATATATATACACCCGTATTAGATTATTTTTAAATGAAAATCTTATTATTTATTTATATATTTATTAAGTATGAAAATTTTATCTCTTATAAAAATTAAAATAAAAATATGATCATTTTAAAATATTTGTAACCACAATCATAAAAATAATATTAATTGTCATTATGACTATCTAAATATTAACACTAAATAATATATATGTCACATAGACTAAAATTTAGAAAAATAAATAACATGTGAACCAATAAATAATCTTTCAATTTGTTCTCAACTAAATATCGTCTTTTTAATTTTTCAATTTATAATAGATATTTCATTTATAATAATATTTTATTATTTATATTTAAATGCCAATATACACATAAAATCATAAAAAAATATATGTTAAAAAATGCTATAGAAAAAAAATAGATAAAAATATATTATAAAATATTTAAATGCTATAAATAAAAATAATATTCATTCACTTATCAAATATATATATATATATATATATATATATATAGCGATTTTTTTATATCCTTAAATATATTAATTTAATATTTTATATATTAACTCAATTTATAATAACTATAATTATACTTATTTCAGTTTTAATATTAGTTTATCATAATAAAAACTAATTGTTAATAAATTTAGTATTGTTAATAAATTCATTCTTGCTATGTGAACCAATAGAAAGTAAATACATGATAAATATATGCCACGTGGCAAATTCTAAGACATTCTAACTCTACTTTATATATATATATATATATTAGATTTATTAAGAATAATTTTAAAATGAAAATAAATTATCACAATTGCTCATTTATAAAAGTACAGACTTTGTCATTTTGGAGGTGAGAAATTAAAACTTCTAAAAATGAAAAATTTCAGAGGGTAAAAGATTTTTAAAAATTTATAAATTTTAATATTTTTTGAATTGCCAAATCCATAAATTTTATAAAATCTCTTATATTTATTCTAAATCTATAAATTTAGTATAAATTTATGGATTTTATAAAATCTTTTGTTTTAAATCTCTTGTAACAAATAAGGCCTTAAGAAATATTGAATTATCATGTTTAATTAAAAAAATTAAAAATTAAAATAATTATTTTTTATTAGACCATAAAAATACTAAAAAAGTACATTAAATATAATAATACCCTTAACTTGGATAAGTTTTATTTACTTAATTTATAGGTATATCATAACTATATGTAAATATAAATGTAACAAAAATATTCATAATAATCCACTAATATAAAATATAAATATTGTTCAAACAGTTTAATTAAGCAAAAAATTATTAGTGTGTTTTTATTTTTTTAATTAATATCTCATTTTTATGGCCCACTCAATGTTATTAAAATTGAGCTGGAGGTTGAACCGACCTTTTTGCCAATTTACAGTCAGATTGCTTTGCAATTTTTTTTTAATTTTCTTAAACTCAAAACAGCGATAAACCCAAATCCGACCGGTTCAATGGTTTTTTCAATTCAGACAAATTTTTTCAATTTATAAAAATTATACCAGTGATTAGTTTTCCAAATTAACCGGTCCGATCGGTCGGCGCCGTTCTGGTTTAAACAACACTAGGCCTAGTCATTGAGAAAATGAGAATGAAGTTCACATTATCATTATTATTTTTTGTTATATGATGAAAATGATGACAAAAACCAAAGTCATCAGACATGATAATCGCTTATAAGGAACTTCAACCAACAACCAAACTTATTTTTGTTGCAGCTTGCAAAATTATATTGATATATGTAATAATATCCAAAAGGCCCCACAAATCGACCGACAACCTACTTCTTCTTCCTCCAATCTCCCAGGACCTTAGAATATGCTTCCCAGTTTAGAATTCTGTCTCTTCACAGAGACTCCCCCATTTGATTTCACGTTTTTTAAGGCGGATTCATTGTTTTTGCCCCTGTCTTTACCCAGAAGAAAATGATGTTTGGCTGCAAGTGTTTCTATTGGAAGAGAATCGACCATTTCTTGTTAGCTGAACCAGACACCTTCTCTCTCCCTTCTCCTCTTCCCGATTGGCCCTCAGGTACCTCTTCTTGTTTCTTTTAATTTTAATTCATCATATTTTTGTCCTTAATCTTATGGATTCTTGATTTTTGCCTTTTATCATTGATGGGTATTTCTGGGTTCTTGCATTATAGTATAGACTCTACTTCTGACAATGGATCATGGGTTCAATTCCCTTCTTCTTTTTTTTATTTTTTATTTTTTATTTTTTATTTTTTTATTTCGGGTTATGACCAAATTGAAGCTTTGGATCAAATTGAAGCTTTGGATCAATCTTGTGCATTATTGTTGATGTTTCATTTCTTATTTAAGGTTTTTTTATTTTTTTATTTTTTTATTTTTTATTTTTTATTTTTAACAACATGGGCCCTTAATAATTTCCCATTTCATGTTGATATTGATTGATTATTATTATTATTATTATTATTTTGGTTGAGTTGGAGTATTATGTGGATGATGTTCTATTGAGGATAACAGTTCATATACAATTGCCAGCTGCACTTTTTGAATAAAGCACTTGCCTTGATTGAGTTTGTTTGCTTTTTGTTAGTCTCAATATTTATTATGGTTTGATTTTTTTGTAAAGCAGTCATTAATAATCTGAGTGTGATTTCAAACTTTGCTTCACCAACAAATGGCATTTTGATTTTTAGTTCACATGGTTGTTGCAGAATAAAGAGGCTACTTAAGCAGAATATATTCTATCCCCTTAGGAATTGTATTATCTACTCCTAATCTCTTATTTATTATTTTCTCTCGCTCTCTCTCTCTTTCTTTTTTGGTCTTTTTAATTTTCCTGCAAAGGATGCCTTTCTAGAAACTAAAGGTCTTTTCTTCATGCAACCTGGAGCTACATCTTCCTACTGTTCACTTCTTGTTTCAAATATCATGATTGGTAACTTCTAATAAGCTCCATATTTTTTCTTTTCTGTTTTTTCCCCTCCATTTTTATAAATTTGAGTTACAAAATCTTCATTCCAAGTAATTTCTTGAACTTTCTTGTCATGTCGGTGCGGGCTGATCACATTTGAATTTGGTTTGTCCTTCTGCATATTTTCTTCAAATAACTGGAATTTTTTTTTTTAATAATTCCTAAGCTCCAAGATTTAGCCTTTTGGTATTTTGGAAAAAAACAACCTGGGGATGTTTATGCTAACTTCATCTTGAAGTTTCTTGCCGTGTGTATAGCTGTTGGTTTTGTATTATTCTTATGCATATTTGTACTATGGTTTGGTGGGTTTTTTGTTGCCTTCATCACTGGTGGTTTTCAAAGATGCTGTGCATTTTTGTTACTTTTTCTCCCTGTGTTTGAATATGGATATGTTTGTCGGTTTCTGTTGTGTTATTGCTTTTAGTTTTGGTTTTTAAGTGGAATCATATATGAATCTCTATCCAGTAGCTACTCCTTTTTTTCTCTCCTATTGTCCTTGTTTTTTCCTTTTTTAATAATGTATTTGGTAAGCGTTCTTGTTGCTTTTCTTCTATTATACTTTTTCGGTAAAAGGAGAAAAATTCTTCAAATATTCTACTTAAAGCCAATGCAATCACTAGCACCTTTCCTGACCAATTTCCCAATTCAGACACTATTCCTTGTGATTGAACACAATGAAGTGAGATTTTTTGTCACTTAACCAAATTGAGTAGTAAGTCCTGGCGGTTTCTTTAGTCTCATTGATTACTATAAGACAGCAGAATTCTTTGAACCCACAAATTCTCCAATGGTGTTTTTGTCTAGAATCATGGTTGCGATTTTGAATGGTTATTATTGCTATCATGAAATAAACAGCAGGCTTAACATTTTATACCCTTTTGGATTTTATTCTCATATATGTTAAGGGTTCATAATTGAACCCTCAAAATTCTAGCCACAGTAGTATCTGGTTTTAGATTTGAAAATGAACAATGGTGAAATAAAATGTTGAAGAGGAATCCTATGAGCCTTAAATATAGTTCTACTTAATGGTTTCTGTTTCTGGCTATCTGCTTTAATTTCCTTGAAAAATGTTATCTTCAGGGCAAGGATTTGCGACCGGAAGGATAAATCTAGGAGAAATTGAAGTTGTTAAAATCTCCAGGTTTGAGTTGATTTGGACCTGCAATCTTTCACAGGACAAGAAGAAAGGTGTTTCATTCTACCAACCTGTGGGAGTGCCTGACGGATTTTATAGTCTTGGTCACTACTGCCAACTTAATGACCAACCCTTAAGAGGTTCTCTTCTTGTGGCAAGGGAGGTGGCCTTTTCTGAGAACAAAGCTGTAAATTTTGGCAATCATATTAAGTCACCTGCTCTTCAAAAGCCCCTTGATTATACATTAGTCTGGAGTTCTTATGATGGAAGTGAGGAAAACTCTGATGGATGTGGTTTCTTCTGGTTACCTCACCCTCCTGAAGGTTACAAGTCCTTGGGCTATTTAGTTACCAACAACCCAGAAAAGCCAGATTTGGATCAAGTGAGATGTGTTAGAGAAGAACTGACAGATGAATGTCAAGCTTATCGCCCAATTCTTAATGTATATTTTAAAGTTTCAACTTTTCCTTTTCAAGTTTGGAGCACAAGACCCAGTCATCGAGGAATGCTGGGGAAAGGTGTTTCTGTTGGCACATTTTTCTGCAGTAGCTACTGGACATCTGGAGAGAAACTGAGTATAGTGTGCTTGAGGAATACAAATCCAGAATTACATAGCATGCCAAACCTTGAACAGATCCATGCACTTATCAGCCACTATGGGCCGAGAGTTTTCTTTCATCCTGATGAGGTCTATTTACCATCTTCTGTTTCATGGTTTTTCAAAAACGGAGCACTTTTATACAAAGCTGGTGACACGACAGGTGAACCCATTGATGTTACTGGCTCTAATTTGCCAGGGGGTGGGACGAATGATGGAGCATTTTGGATAGACTTACCGAGTGATGATCGTAGAGATACTGTCAAATTTGGAAACTTGGAAAGTGCAAAACTTTACGTTCATGTGAAGCCTGCAAATGGTGGAACTTTCACTGATCTTGTAATGTGGGTATTTTGTCCTTTTAACGGGCCAGCTACTCTTAAAGTTGGACCTCTAAGTGTTAGCCTTAGCAAGATTGGACAGCATGTGGGTGACTGGGAGCATTTCACTTTACGAATATGCAATTTTAGTGGAGAGCTGTGGAGTATGTATTTCTCTCAGCACAGTGGTGGCGAATGGGTTGAGGCATATGATTTGGAGTATATAGAAGGCAATAAACCTATTGTTTACTCTTCTAAAAGTGGACATGCGAGCTATCCCCATCCTGGGACCTATATCCAAGGGTCTGCAAAACTTGGGATCGGTATAAGAAATGATGCAGCTCGTAGCAATTTATATGTGGATTCAAGTACTCATTATGAAATTGTGGCAGCTGACTATATAGGAGGGGATCTCATTGAGCCTGGTTGGTTGCAATTTATGGGAGAGTGGGGTCCAAAGATTGTATACAATTCAAGAAATGAGTTAGACAGGATAATTAACCATTTACCTCTGATGCTTAGATATTCTGTGGAGAACATTTTTTATAAGCTTCCAGTTGAGCTTTATGGTGAAGAAGGTCCTACTGGACCAAAGGAAAAGAATAATTGGGTAGGAGATGAAAGAGGCTAGGTTTGTTGCAGACTTTGACTTCTCTCATGTTCCTTCTGTGTTTGGATTTACACGCAAAGGAATCATTGAATCCCACAGTTTGTACTATTAATGTGTAAGTCTTGTTCTTGTATAGGAATTTAAGATATGAACATTGGTTTCCAGTGGTTGATCTGTATGGTGGATAGGGTTGTGGAAAATGAAGATGTTTGTTAGGTATCCATTTTTTCATATACCAAATCAATATTTAATGATATATTTTAACTAATATGACTATTTATTAGTACTCTTTTTTGTTCCATATATTTTTATCTCATTATATTGATATTGTGATTCCATAAATGTGATTCATATCATTGTATTTTATTTTTTAATATTTAGGGTTTTTTTTATTAAATATTGGAGCGGATTTGAGTTTAGATGTATTTTTAAATGAAAATGCATTACCGGAATATATGATCGTTAGTGAAAATTTAATAGGATTTAAAATTGAATGTAATATAATATAATACAATAAAATTTTTATTGAATAGAACGATAAATTAGTATTATTATTAATTTCTTCCTATTTTTTCATATTTGTTATTGTTTACGAACATACACAGAAGTTCACATATTAAGTTTTCTAGGTAATCAATTCTCTGAAAAATACGCTATTTGCAAAATAATAACAGTAATACTCACTAATAAAAGTTTGATTGAAAGTGTTTACTTGAGTTTTGAATCAAATGTATGTGAAAATAGAGTGTGTTTGGTAAGACGTAATAAAATATAATGCAATGTAATAAATATATTTTTAATATAAATTTACACTATAAATATATTTAAATATATTATATGTCATTATAGCTTATCAAATAGTAATTTAATGTTATGATAAAATATATAATTTTTTTTTTGTAAAGTGAATTAATTTTAGTTAAATTAAAATTAAAGTAAAATTTATAATTCACTAAAATTTTATCTTTAAATTTTTTATTAAATTTATTAGATAAATTTAAAATTTAAAATTAATTAATTTCATAATTAATCATATAAAAAATTTCAAATATATATATTTGACCATGGACAAGCTATTTTAAGGGATCCATAAACCAGACCCGACCCAAATAAAAAGCCACTTTTATTCCTTGGAATACCAACTCAAGCTACCAGGCTCGATTCCAAATTTGACAATAGCGGTACTGCAAATCAAATCAATTGAACAGAGCAAAGAGATGTTGGGGAGAAGGTTGGTTTCCTTCTTCAGGAGCTCCTCATCTTCACAGCTTTCCAGGTAATAGCTGAAGCATGCCAAATTTTCTTTCAAACAAAATGTGTTTCTATGTTGTGATTTGGAAAAGTTTGAATTTTTTTATCGACCTGGTTTGTAATTAGGCAAATTGTGAATTCTAATTACAGTAAACTCTAATACCCATTAATTTAAAAAAAAAATTTGAATATAATCTTTTTGCACAGTTCCGCGAAGCCTGTGGATGAAGAAAAGAGCAAGTCATTCGGTCGAAAGGCTGTTTCTTTTCTATTGATTACTGTTACTGGTGGTGTTGCTTTGAGTGCTCTTGATGATCTTTTCATATATCAAGGCTGCAGCAGGTTTGTTCCATTTAATTTTTGGTGCTTTTACTTTGTACACTTCAATTCATGATCATTTTAGTTAATTTTGATATGGGTTCTTGTTTTTTAGAAAGCATATTTATTGTAATGTCTGGCTCTGTATCAAGAGTTTTGCTCTCTCTCTCTCTCTCTCTCTCTCTCTCTCTAATAGCACTTTTGTATTAGATTGTGAAATTAAATTGTGGGTGTTTCTTGGAAATTTAGTATGCATTTGTTTGTGTAATGAATGGGAGAGAAAAGCATGTTGCGCTTTGAATTTGTTTTTGTCGGTTTCAATTATTTCTTTTTTCATAATTCATATTAACAAACTAGGGACTGGTTAGATGACTTGTGCATTGGGGATGCTCTTTTATATTATTTATTGTTTATGCTTTGATGGCTCAGTTAGTGGTATTCCTAAGGACCAGGACCATGTGACAGGCTGAATATTTTGTACATTTCTGTTCTCTACTTCTTAATTACCCTGATTTAAGGTTTTTAAAGAGAGTATGCCAAAATAACTCATTGAATCTAATAATCAAAGCACAGTTTTTCAAGTTGGTTGGGAGATGAAGAGTGATTCGTATATTATCAACTCCTTCCAAGCTATTCTGATGCTGTAAATAAGAGAGGTTATTTGCGGTTGTGGCTGAGCATCTTTATAATCTATGATTATGTTATCCTTGGCTTAGTAATATTCTCACCAGTTCTCCACTTGATGGAAAGTACTCATTGAATCTACAATCAAATGCAGTTTTATGCCAAGGTCTATTTCTTATGTTCAAATTAGTACAAAGTTATATTACTCCATGAGCAAGTTATGTAGCCATTAGCTCTGGCTGGTTGGTTGGTTGTAAGAGGCCCTTATGTGATGTTGTGGCAAGAGTTTTGGATTTGAAACCAAGGGTTTGCAGGTTCTAGGTCTGATGGCAGTTCTTCATGCAGAATTGCTTATGCAAAGTTGCTGATAGATGAGGCTATTTTCATAGTACTTGGGATCTCGAAGGTTGGAACAATAATCAGATATGGTGCTTCCATTTTCAGCTTGGTTGGTTCATTATTTGTATCAAGACATCTAATTTTACATTATAGATGACATAAAGGATATTAAATGTGTTGATCTTCTTCTTTAGGCATGTAGTGGACTGGGAGATTCCCAATGGATGCGGGAAATTCAATTTTCTTCTCCTTTGTTATTCTCTGGATGGATTTTATATATAAAAACTGTTAATGTTATTAGAAAATATGAATTTTTAGCATTCACACATCATATATTTCATATGTTCTTTCGCATTCCTAGAGGCAAGCTTCTTATTATAGAAAACCTAAATATTTAATTAGTGTAAAGCCAAAATTTTGCTTTGACATGGCACCGTGGTGTCCATGACAACAAACACCTTTCTTCTTCCCCTAAGCTAGGATAATAGTTATCATCAACTTTACATCCATATTTGCCTATTTTGCTTTATATTTCTTTTATCCTTATAAGGAACATGCCTTATTGATGCATCACTTCTTGACTGAAGCCATTCTATGATATAGAAATATTGTCGGTTCATATCTAGAAAAAAGTATTGTTTAAATTATCTTTGGTTAAATAAAAGACAAGCGAAAGGAGAATAACCTTTTTGTGGATGGTGAGGACTGAGGAGGGCTGGACGGATGCTGGTTGAGCAAGTTGGTAGTTGAAGTCTTGGTTAAGTGATGCCTTATATTACTTTTATATTACATTTTATTTCGTATTCTGCATATTCATCATTTATTCTAAAATTTTTCAGCAAGGCTATTGAGAAAGCCAGTAAGAATCAGGCAATCAAAGATGCTATAGGGGAACCGATAGTTAAAGGTCCATGGTACAATGCATCTCTTGCAGTAGCTCACAAAAGGCATTCGGTATCTTGCACATTTCCTGTGTCTGGACCACATGGCAATGGTGTCTTCCAATTGAAGGCAGTTCGTAATGGAGGTTTGTGCTTTATTTATCTATTCTGCATATTGCTTGCTTTATGTTTTGATTTCATCTTTGAAATCTTCATATTTGTTACACCTATGAGGTCCAAATTGATAAACTGTCTAAGAACCTTTTGCTGATAGGCAAATTATTAATTTTTGTTCCAATCCTGGACGATATCCTGAATTGGTCCGTTATTTGTAATAGCTTTTGTTGTGTTGAGCATCAATTCTTTTTCTTCTCCTCCTTCCCTCTCCATGGGCTAGCAACATTAATAATGTCTTCAAGTTATTCCTTTATTTTATTGAAGTTATTAGAGGACATTACTAGTGCTGCTGAAAATCCTCTTTTGAACTAGCTAGTAAATGGCATTTTTCTGACAGATGACAATTGGTTTTCGTTTGTCCTTCCTCGTGATTGGGAAATCCTAATAATGGAAGCGCTCCTTCATGTTCCTAGTAATGAAGAGAAGCAACAAACAATGCGGATTAATCTTTCTGAAAACTACCCTCCTCAAGATTGCAAGGCATGCACAGCATGCCCACGGGAACCTCAAAAGCCGGAGAACAAGTGAAAAAGTTGCATACTGTGAAGTATATGGATAACATTTTTCAGTTTTCAATTTTCAATTTTCGCACATATCCTTTTTCTTCCAGTATTAGGATGAACTTGTGTTATATCTAATGTGCTCTCAAACATTGTTAAACCCTGTCCGAATTTTTACAACATACAATTTGGTGTATGCATTTTTTTTGGACCCTTGTTTTGGTTGGGGTTTCAACTCCTGGGAATTGCAGATAAAGGATGGAGATGGTTAATCTTGTACACTGTATTCTGAATTCTGAAATAGTGCATTTTGTTTCCAGAAAAAAACTTCTTGCTTCATTTTTTAATATATGCTTTATCTTAGAGGGAAACTCTAGAAATTGCTGAAGGGTAAAGTAGCTTGTCAATTGATTTGGGCCAAACACTGTAGTATGACAATTGGGAGAAAAAGAAAGCCTCTTTACAATTTGTTTTGGCCTTTCTAAAGAGTGTGTGTGTTTTTTTTTTTTTTTATGTATTCGTTTTATTGGGATTGGAGAGACCATTGTCCCCCATGGGAAGAAAGAGCCGGTCCATTACAGCATTAAGTGCTTGGCAAGCTAGATATTAAGCACAAGAAGAATGGACGGTTTAAATGAAATAAATAGCATTGATTAGTTGTGTGCCATTCTGGCTGCATGCTTGACATATTCAATTGATGCTGAAGAGAATCAAGATTATTCATTGCACTCTCACTCGCAAAATGCGCAGAGTTCATCTGAATTTATAGGAAATAAATTTCACGTAAAATGTATTATAATTCAATACAGTGCACTGAATAATTTTTAAACCGGATGCGCAAAGAAATAATACATCATATACTAATAAATATATAAAATTTATTCTCTTCGTCTAGAAAAAATTATCTATTAGTTTTTTTTAAAATATCTTAAAATATTTATTTACGTAAGAATGCATTGTACCATATACATTTCTTACTTTTCCAGTATTTTCTAGGGAATTATGTATAATTACATAGATAAATGTTGTTTAACTGTAAAGCCTAATTACAAAAATGCCCTCTAATTTTGTCGTAATATTTCCTCAATTTCATAATATTATACTATTTTTTTTACTTATCTCAAATTATTATTCACTTTCATTTTCAATAGAGTAATTAATTTATTAATTTTCTAATATACCTCTATTTAATATACGCTTTTATTAATATGAATCATTTAATTTTAATAAAATAGTGTAAATCATTTAATATTAATAAAATGATATATTAAAAAAATTCTAGTAAAATTTATTGATTTAATTGCATTAATTATATTTTGTATAATTAATTGATTTAATTGAATTAACTATATTTTTTATTCCTTGTGGGAATTAAAGTGAGCCAATGTTTTGAGACTTTTATAATCCTTGCATGATTTGTTTATCTTTTACATAATATATATTTTTTATAATTCAAAAAAATATATTTACAATGTTAAGAAATGTTAAGAAGTTTCTTTTAAAAATAAATATAATTAAATATAAAAAATATTTCATCTTTGCTAAAAAAAAAAAAAAAATCGAAGGAGACATGACACCAAAGTCACGAGCCCACAGGGGAAAAAACAAAACGGAAACAGAAAATCTTGCAGTGCAGCATCAAAATTCAAAAAGAAATCAATAAACTGGCACGTGTCAGCGAACCAGTAGAAGAAGCGTGGAAACTTAAAATGATACGTTCATATCTAATCAATACCCGTCTCCTCCTACATTAGTACACACAAACCCTTTATTTTTTTTCTTTCCTCTTTCTGCCCCCACAAATTTCCTCTAATTACGAAAAAGTAGTCAACCGTGGACTTTGTCCCCTCGTCGCCGACAGCCTCCGTAAGCCGTCGGTGTCATTTACCCTCTCTCCTTTCTCCCTCGTGCCACACGAGAAAACTCTACTCAATGCAACTACCTAAATAAAATTTTAATATATATATATTAAAATTAAAATTGATAATTTTTTATTTCAATGAATATTATCATATTACTTAACAGTTAATTAAAATTAAATAGTTTTAATAAAATTAAAATTATTGGCATTTTTTTATTTTAAATTATTTGAAAATTATTGGTATTTTTTTAGTTTTAAATTATTACGATTTAAAAGTTTCAGTTAAATTAATACTTATTTGAAAAGTTATATATTAAAGTTTTTAATAGAATATTTGTAATTGAATTATTCAATTTTTTAACAATTTTTACATGTTTAATTTAGAAAATACTATTAAAAAGGCAAATTTTATTTTGTAATTTAACTCAACATTTGTTTTCTAATTTTTTCTTTTTTTCCGGATTCGAAAGGGTTCTATTAATTGCGGACCCCAAAAGCATTTTATTAGTGTAGTAGTAATTATTTTTGCTTGGCAATTCCGTTGCATATTTAATCGGTTGAGCTGTCACGATTAAAATCGAGCATAATGCAGTGTAATACTACATGATTACCTGCGCGGGTCCCATGGTCCTAACTCCTACGTGTCGAGCCCCATGATGTTTGGGCCCATCTTGTCGGCTTGTCGTTTGGAGCTTGTACTAATGGGTCCCTTTTTGTTTACCCAGGATAAATTAATTGGGTCCCGCTTCTGCCCGCGGAAGTTTCGATGTGTTTCTTTTTAAATATTTTTTCTGCTTTGTTTTTGTTATTTTCAATTTTTCCTTTTTTTTTATAATATTTGTATTTCTCGTTATATGAGATAAGAGATTTTGAACGTTGATGCTTATTTCAGCTCGGCAGGCCAACGGGTTTTGTCTTTCAAACCGATTAGATTAGAAAATAGAAATAATTCCACTAATTACAAATTTTTTAAATTTTAACATTGGAATTGGACTTGAATTTAAAGAAAATTTATTCTTCATATTCGATCTTAATTAATGCTGCTAATAGCCAAATTAATAATGGATGACTAATTCAGCATTTAAAATTAGTTAATTTTAGTCGACTTCATCTTAAACTTGATTAATGTCAAATAATTAATTGAATTAACTTTAATTATTATAGTATTTTATCTTATTATAATAGTCCACGAATATATATATATATATATATATATATATATATATATATATATATATATATATTTTAAATAATAATTAATGCATATGAGCTCCAACTCAAGTTTGTTCAAATTATGATTTAAGACTTCGTAAAGAATAAAAATGTCTTATCTTATTAGGACTATTGGATTAAGATATTGTAAGTAAATCTTAAAAATTGCTATCTTATGGGATTGGAATGTGCGTTCACTTAGCGGACAACTCTTTTGAGGCTAAGACACATCTAGCAAAGTATCAGCTCGTTCTTGGAACTTATTTTCCTTTGCATCTTGGAAGGTTATCCTTGAAATGCTTAAATGCTAATTAGTTCGTTTACTCTTATGTCAAGTTCACACTCTACTTTCATTTACACTCATTAACTCAATTTATCTACAAGTTATTGGATAGACAACTACAATAATTGTCACTTATTAATACGTAAGTTGAGACACGGAGTTAAACTCATTCAAGGCGGTGTCTCCTTATAATAATGGTCAAATATATGTCATCAAATAAGGCTGCTTGATTATCACTTTGAGATACTGTCATATATACATCTACTTTAATTTAATGACAAAACCAAGCAAATATAACGGAAAAAATTGACCATCATTTAAATATAGTTTACTTTACAATTTCTCATTCATTTCTCTCAATAAAATCTCTCTTTAGGACAATGAAGGAATTTAATATTCTTTCTCAAAGTTGCTAATCTCCATAACTTCTAACTTGAACATTGGAGGGTCATTGGCTTAGCCTTTTAATATTATTTGTTCATCTTATAGGTTCAAATCTATTTCAATAATAGTTCAATCCAATATCTTAATCAAGCTATGATAAAAACTAAAAAATATTTATTTATTTTTAATATAATCGAATTGAATTGAATTTGAGTAAAATTTGAGATTTTAAGTTTTCTTATCCAATTGAATTCGAGTTATAGGTTGTATTAACTCAATTATACATTCAATTCAATAAAATGCTTAAATTTGACATAGTTCAATTTAATTATTATTAAAACATTTAGGTAAATTAAGTAATTGATTTTGAATTGATACTCAAATGAGTTTAAGTTAAAAAATTACTGTATAAATATTATATAATATCAAATATATTTATATAAAATTAAGTATTCAATTAGTTTTCAACTACTTAAATAGAGTATTATCATTCTATAATTTGATTTGACTTATTATTTGAATTACTTGACAACAATTTCAATTCAAGAAAAATTACACCATTAATTAATTTTGATGTTCACATCACAATTTATTAGTGTAAGTGAATGCATAAGCCTAATTTAATTAAATTAGTTGGCTACTGGGCTTTGATGTAGCAATTAAGGATTTGATGTTGTAAATAACATACAAACATTAAGCACTCAATTATATATATTTATGATTAATAATTTAATGATGGACCCATATGAATTATCAGCACATATTTATTCAAAAGAGAAACTACAAAATAAATGATCCAAATATATGTATATATAGAGGTTAACAAGTGGGACAAAGATAGGTTTTCTATAGATGAAAAAAAAAAAAAAAAAAACTCGTTTTCCGAATAAAGACATTATTTCAATTGGAAAAAAAAATAATAGTGTTGATGAATTGTTTTAGGGTTTTTATAATTAAAATTTGAATTTTAAAATTTATTTTTAAAAATAATTTTTAATGACATTTAATTAATATTTTTAATATATTATTTTTAATTAATTTTATAGTAAGTATTGCCTACATTTAATATATATATCAATCTAATGATATAAAAATATATAGAGTAAACAAAAGTGTCGGTGTCTTCTTACTAGGCAAAAATAAATAAATAAAATAGTCATATTAACTAAATATCTCATTATTCATTTGTACGAAATAAGTCTATACATTTCATTTCAAAAAAAAAAAAGTCTATACACTTTGTATAGGTAGTAAATTTCTATTTAATAATAATTCAAATAATATTGTCAAACAAATCTTATGTACACTTGTTTTATTTTTCTTTTTCCTTTTTTTTTTAAACTAGGGTTCTATTTATTTCGCATAAAATAATTTGTATTTGGAAGATATTTTTCAAGAAAAATATTTTCTAAAAAATATTTTTCAAATAACTAATTTTATGTTATTTTGTTATAATATTAAAAATTTCAATTTATAAGACTAATAAATATTTAAACTTATATATAATTTCATATTTTTAAATTTTATTATTAAATATGAAAAAATACATAAAAATGATGAACTTAGTGGTTGTCGATGGCTAGTGGTGATTATCAATAGTCCCTATAATAGTGAGTATTAGCAATAGGTATATTAATAAATTTATATTTATATACTTTTCTTTTATTATAATAAGTTTGTCAAAATTTGAAAAATTACTTCTCATTTTGAAAAGAGAAATTTGAAAAAAGAAAGTCATTTTCCTTAAAAATGACTAAATTTTTATTAATTAGAAAAATATTTTTCATTAACTAATTTTTTAAAATATTTCAAAATGTAAAAAAATATAGAAAATATTTTCTAGCAAAACAATGGGAGCGGTCTCCAAAAACGTTATATAAGAATGTGCGTATGTATAAATGTTATAATTAAGATTGAGCACAAGATTTTGAGATATTGATCTTAACTGAAAATTTTCATAATTGAAAAATATCTATTAACCATTTGATTTTTTCTTAACTGAGCGGTCCTAATTTTTTTTACGTGGTTTTAGATATTAGTAATTATCTATACCAAAAATCATATTTAACCATACAAAATCAAACGACCGAAATCATAACCGATTCACACACACACATACACATATATATATATATAGCAGCACATTTAAAAAAATTCAATAACATATAAGTAAATTTAATTATATACTTTATAATTTAATTTTTATTTTAACTTGGTGAATTGTAAATGAATCTTTTTAATTATGCACTATATAGTTTAATTTTTGTTTTTACCATATGTACTGATATAATTTTATATTTAAAAATAAAAATATATATTTTTAATCATTTAAAGATAATAAATCTCCAAAATCTCTATTTTGTCTTGTTTCCTACCGAATCATCCATTAGACCCGAATTTTCGTATCAAATCGTCCTGAAAAATCAGGACGGTTCGGTATGAAAATTTTTCTCCACAATTTGATTTTGAAAAATTCATTTTAGAAATATCCGAATTTCAGTTCGAGTTCGAAGATTTTCAAATCTTCGGATTTCCTTAAACCGTGTTTAGCCTTAATTATAATTGGTAAAAATATTTAAATTATTATTATTATTATTATTATTATCAATCAATTTATCACGGACAACTTAGATTTAAGGGAGAAGGTACAAAAAAGCTTTGTGCCAAAAAAGCCTTTCACATTTTGTAATTTGGCCTGTTAGGCTCTTTTCAATATTTTTGGTTCAGTTACTCTCTTCTTCTTTTAATTTTCGCTCTAAAAACCCCTTAACCTTTACGGTATTAATTTTATCGTTAGGGCCCTGTTGAGCTGCCCTAGGTGTTGCCACATGGACAACTCATTTTTTTTATTTTTTATTTTTTATTTTTATTTAATAATTATTTTTAAAATTAAATAGATTATAATTTGAAACTAAGTATAATATAGGTGGCTCAATTTTTTTATTTTTATTTTCTTATTTAATACTTATTTTCAAAATAATAGCTAAAATTATAATTTTCAAAATACAAAAAATTATTTAACTAATTATTTTTAACTAAATTATAATTCTAGCTACATGTTGTTTTCAAAATAAAATAAAAATTCAATTAAATTATTATTATTCAATAATTAATAACTAGATATTAATTATTTTAGCTGAAAAAAAGTTATAATTAAAAAAAAAAAGCTAACATTATAATTTTGAAAGTAAAAAAAAATATTTTCAACTAAATTCTAATTTTAGCTACACATTATTGAAAAATAAATTAAAATTCAACTAAATTATTATTATTATTCAATAATTAATAGCTACATATTAATTTTTTTTGTTAAAAATAAAAAATTAAAAAAAAAGCAATTGTTGAATTTTTTAATTTAATTTAATTTTTTTAATACTTTAAGCAATTATTGAATTTTATTAACATTTTTATTAATGAATTTAATATATAAGCATCAACAATTTTATTAATAAATTTATTATATGAATTTAATGAATTAATTTTATTAATGAAAATTATCATTTTTTATTTTTAAAATAATTATTAAATAAAAATAAAAATAATTTAAATAAAAATAAAAAAGAGCTGCCTATGTGGCAACACCAAATACTGCCACATAGGTAGCTCAATAGGGTTGTAACGGTAAAATTAACACTGTTAAGATTAAGAGGCATTTAGAGCCAAAATTAAAAGAATAAAGGGGTAATTAAACAAAAAATATTTAAAAGAGTCTAACATGTCAAATTGCAAAATATTAAGGACTATTTTATACCTTCTCCCTAGATTTAAATTAGAGGTATAATTAGCTTGCATATAATTAGTTTTTCTTTTTGTTTGATTTTTAAAATCCAATTGCAAAAGTGTTTTGGTAAATGAAAAAAAGTCAGGATTGTTCTTCCAATTACTAAGTTTTAAACTTTATAACTAAATTTAAAATAATTATGAATACAACTAATTAAAAAATTATATATTTTTATTATTTTAATTAAAAAATTTAATTCTTTAACGAAATGCCTTGTTTAAATTGTGTTAACCAAGTCAAAACTTCCTTTCATCAAAAATCACCTGAGGGCGTAAATAAATAAATAAAACATTAAAAAAAATTATAGAAGTCTCAATCGCCAAAAGCTTAAAAAATAAAAACGAATGAAGAAATAGACAAATATAATAAAAGATTAACTTGCAAGCAAGTAAAAAAGCCTTGGGTTGTTTTGTTTGAAAGCGAACTTGCTTTGATGCCTTCCTCTATTTTTTCCTGTGGCTCGTTGGTAGACTCGCTTTAAATTTATTTTATAAATGAGTTAAATTTTAATTTTAATTTAATATTTAATTAATAAATAAATTAGATTTGAGTAAAGTTAAATTCAATTTTATTAGACTCGTAAATAATTTAATTAATAAATTTAAAAAAATTTATTTATAAGCTCATTTATAATATATATATATATATATATATATATATATATATATATATATATATATATATATATATATATATATACACAATTTATATTTTGTAATTATGTAATATTAATACATGCATATAATTGGTTTCACTTCTATCATATCTCACTACTATTAGTTTAGTTTTCAAAAAAAAAGAAAAAAGAATTTATAATAATAATAATAATAATAATAATAATAATATTATTATTATTATTAGCCTAATAATCTTGGAATTCTAAAAAATATATTTTAATATTTCTATAATCTTTTTAATAATTTAATTTGACTAAAAAATACATACTCTTAATTTTTTAAAATATATAATGTTCAATTTTATAATTAGATTTTTTCCTAGCTAATTGGATACTTTTATTTTTACATTAGTTTGAACATAATTTTAAATCTTGATTCAAGCTCGAGTTTAAAACAAGTCGAGTTTGAATATTATTTTTAAATTCGATTTAAGTTTAAACTCAAAAAAAAAAATCAAATCTAACATGAACAAGTTAAAGCGCAAACCAATTCCGCTCAGCTTATTTGCAATCCTAATCAAAATTTACAATTTTACTTAAAATTCAACTTGAGAAAATTTCATGCATAAGTCAAATAAGATAAATTTGAACGGTTTAAATTCATGGTTTTATTCATTTTGTACATGTAATATTTAGAATTTATGTAGTTTATGGTACAAATTATTGAATATTATACGTTTTATTTTTCAATCAATCAAAATAACTTTTCCTCATATTACGCTCGGCTTATTTGTTTATAAATTATTTTGTGAGTATTAATTTTAAGAAGCGAAACGTAATAAATAAAAAATAGCAAATTCTTTTGCCAATCACGTTAATTTCCGAAGCTAATATTTTAAGATTTTTAAGTTAAAATATTTTATTATTAAATAATTATTCTATGCTTTTATTTATAATAACTTAATTTTATATATGTTTTCGAGAAATTGAAAATATCGGGAGCACGATAAATAGAAAAGGTAAGAAGGCAAAAGGAAGGAAAGTGGAGGCATAAAACCAGACAGGTGGGACCCTGCACCAAACCTTTCCTTTCCCATTTACTACTTTGTCTCCTCTTTTCTCATTACATTACCCACCAAATTCCAACTAATCCAAATATCAAACCGACCCTTTCTCTCTCTGTGCAAGGTGTTTTCCGTGGCGGCGGTGGAACTGGTTCTATGTCGACGGTGTCTAGAGAGGACAACGCTGTTATGTCATCGGAGGATTCTTCTAGCCCAGATGAGTCTGAGCTTGAATTGGGTCTTGAATTAAGTCTTGGTACTGGTTTCAAAGGCCAACAAATAATTAAGGGTAGTTTCCATCAATATGCTAGAATTTTGACGGCTAAAGATTTGCCTTCTGTTGTTTCTTCTTCTTTGTCTTCTTCTTCTGCTTCTTCTTCTTCAACGTCATCTTCTTCTTCCACGTTGAGCAGAGTTAATGCTACAGCTGGGAGTAAGAGGAGCGCTGATTCTGTCTCTCCTCCTAATGGTGCTAATTCCAGGTATATATATATATATTGTTTACTTTTAAATATTTGTTTAGTTTATTTATTTATATATTGAAGGATGATTTTATATATATTCAATTTTGACATTTTTTATTCGTCATGTCACCTCATATTTGATCCAAGTATATTACTTTGAATAGAAACAAGGAAGATCATTGCTAATACTATGTTTTTTCTCAATTTTCCTTTATTGGGTTTTATATTAAAGGATTAGGTTTTTCTTGATTATCTATTCTTGGAAGTTAATGGATCTAACATATATATATATATATATATATATATTACCTTTTAATTTCAAAAATTTCCTTTGACAAGGTAATAATCCTTTATTCTATTCAAATGAAGAAGAAAAACAATAAAAACTATGGAACTATGTTATCCAAGTTGTTAGCTTTAATTTAAGTTTGCATAATAAATGGTCAATAACGGCAAAAAGGTTCCCAAAGGCTGAGAAAGGAAGCACCTCAATTAATAAGCTTTTTAAATATGCTTGCTTGAGTACTTATCTAATTTGTTTTACTATTTTTATTAATTTAGATTAGATGAATATTAATTTTTCAGCTTTTTTTGCACATGAGAACAACAACGTGGCTCAAATCTATGATCTTTTAGCCAAACCTTTATCCCCCTCCTGCCCTCCTTTTTCTCCTCAACCTCTAGGCCTAAAATCCGATAGAGTTTATATGAATATAGTGTTACTTGTAAATAATTGTGCTTTAGATATGCTTCCAGTTTGGTTTAGTATAGATTTCAAAAGTTCTTTCCAGGTTGGATCCAATAGTTGGAATCTAAAAATGAATAGAATAGAGAACTTTGGAAAAATTAAGTTTGGATTAGTTACATGTTTTGCTTCAATTAGTATGAGATTGAATATATATGTTTTCTGTAGCAAGTCTAATATAAAGTAATGTAGGACATATAACATTTTCAATTTACATGATGGTGATGGTTAGATCATATGTAACAGATATAAATTCAAAATGAAAAAGGTTATATAATTTTAAAGCATTCTTTAGCTTCCTCATACCTCTCCTAGTCAAGATCAGATCCAACCTTCTGTAATGCATAGAAATAACTTTTCCCCCAAATTTCAAGTTATAATAGATCCTAAAAATGGATGAAACAAAAAACTGATCCAGTTAACTAAATAAAAAAAAAAAAAAAAATCAGTTTACAACGTTAAAGGATTTATGGTTGTGAACCGCAACTTTATGCGTGGCAGATTCTTCAGAAATTCAAATTTTAGTTAAAATAGGTCCACTAACAAAAATATACAAATGCAATGCTAAATTGAAGTAATAATATGGTCCCTGTTCCACTGAACAGAAGATATTAACCCTAGATGTGGAAAGGAGAATGCAATAAATTGTATAAATGAAACAGGTGAAAAAGGAAGGGGGTGCAGGGGATGGAACTGTGAAAACTCCAGTGCCATGACCTCCCTGGTTCCTCTTTTCTGCCGGGGACGAGATGTCAAGGTTTGATTCAGGGAATGGTATTTATTTTACTAGCTTAGAAAAATGATTTTACTAAGACCATGGCATGAAAATTACCATATTAGAATGCTTCCACTGTATTATGATGATAATTGTAATTGATGTTGGTACAAAAAAATGCAAAAAATGTTCATGGATATGGAAAATTTTCATCCTCCTTTTGTATTTTATTCTGAACTTGTGGTTCATGTGGCATCTTGCTTTATCCCATAATCAGGGTGGCCTAGATTTATTGTTCTTCTGCACATAATTTTTTTTTTTCTTTTCCCACTTCCCACTCTGACTCTCTTATATGATTTTAGCTTGTGTTAATAGCAGTTTCTGTGCCATACATTAATAAGCTTGTTGGACCTTTTTGTATTAGGTGTTATTATCTTAACATTCCACTTCCAAAACAGTCTTCTTCTTTGTGCATATCTCATAATTTGACGTTCTGTTATGTTCTTCCATACCATTATGTACCTCATGTTCCCCTATGCAGATAATTGCTGGATTAAATACTGCCAATCAATTATCAGTTGTATAACTTTCAAAGTTGAGAGCCATGTGATTAAGCCTCCGTGTTTTTCCCCCTTAATTATGAGATATGTATACCTACTTCCATACGGTTGTCAGTTGATCTAATTTTGTAACAAGTTGAGCTGAAATTTATATTTAACTATATGAAAAGTTTTTGTTCTCATTCTGGTTTTTGGTAACTTTCTCACAGAGGTACTTTTGTTTAAGGTGCATTTGTTGTTTTATCTTTAATATTAATATGCTTACCTCCTCTTATGGGATTTTATTTTATTTTATTTTTTTTAATATTGAAGCAGTCAAGTAGTGGGTTGGCCTCCGATAAGAGCTTATAGAATGAACAGCATGGTTAACCAAGCAAAGTCATTGGCCACTGAAGAATTTAACGCAATGATTGGAAAAACTAAAAGCAAGAATATTGTGGTGGAGAAGCCTAATAATGGAAACAACATGAACAACAATAGTTGCAAGGTTAGAACTTCCCTCTTTGTCAAGGTGAATATGGATGGAATTCCTATAGGAAGAAAGGTAGATCTGAATGCTCATGGCTGCTACGAGACCTTAGCCCAAACTTTGGAAGATATGTTCCTCAGACCCACCTCAACCATCAATGCCATACGTAAGTATTCCCTATCCTTTTCATATTAATGTTCCAAATGACAAGTTAATAACCCACTTAAGGACTGAATTAAGAAATTAAAAAGCAATGTGAGTTGGAACTTTTGTTGGTCTTCTATGAGTTTAGTGTTATTGCCATATTGTGATCATTATGGTCTGGAATTTGTATGATTTTTTAATTATTATCCCAGCTTTCATAAACAATAGATTGGATAGTTTTGATAGGAAATGTACCCGATTCATCTGGTTGCTTTTTGTATCTGAGAAATGTGTACCTAATCCATCTGTTAATTATCTGGTTGCTTTTTGTTTTTTGTACCTGATCCATCTTCATTTCTAAGCAACTGTGGAGTCCAATTTCAAAAATTTGAGTTTCTTGAGAATTGCAGAAATCTATTGGGTTCCTAGATAGGAGACCTCAAACGGTTGACAAAATATTACCCGGATAAATATTCTAAAACAGCTTGGTTCGTTATCCGGTAATTTTGGTATCATTGTGTTAACTGTGTGTATGTGTTGCTCAGTAATGGTGGCCGAGCCATGCAATTTGTTGTATTATTATCTGATTATATTAGCCTAGTAATTTGATTGGTGGTGGCATTATACATGTAATTAGGATCAAGTGTACCGGAGCATAACAGAATGGCAGATGCTGCAAGATGCCCAAAATTGCTGGATGGTTCATCTGATTTTGTTCTCACTTATGAGGATAAGGAAGGAGATTGGATGCTTGTTGGAGATGTTCCCTGGGGGTATGTATCATCCAATTTAACACATGCATTTGTAAATTTATGTTAATATATGACACATGGTAAAATTCTGAAATTTTTTTCTGAGCCTGAAAGCCAAGGTCATTTGGACCATTCTAAAAAATTGGACAATTAGATGGTTCTGACCATCTGTTTTGAAGATTATGATGGCAAAAAACTCTACAATGCATGTACTACTAGCTTGTAGAGCAGGTGTTGTTTGTCTTTAGACCTGATGGCCATGAAAATGAAGATATTACTAAGAGACATAATTAATGGAAAAGAAGTGAAGAGAGAAAATATGTTTGAGCATTAGCTAGCTACTGAGAAGGAAATAAGGAAATGGGACACAATGAAATATAAATTAAAAAAAAAAAAAAAAGAAAGAAAGAAAAACAAAAGGGAAGAAGAAGAAGAAAAATAGTTTACTGTAGGTTATCTTTCATACTTTTTGATAAATTAATTCTTCAGAATTTTGCGGCTTCTTTTGTGTCATTTTGTTTGGCTTGGTATTTCTATTAATTTTCTTCTTCCTTTTGAATTTGGTTGCATTCAGGATGTTCCTTAGCTCTGTCAAGAGGCTCAGAATCATGAGGACATCTGAGGCAACTGGACTTGGTAAACAAACATGAAATCAACCTTCTGATTCACCTTTGAAGCTGAGTTTCCTGTACTAATTATAGTAGGTTAATTCTTAATTTGTAGCTCCAAGGTTGCAAGAAAGGAATGGGAGACACAGAAGCAAGCCTATTTAGACTTTCCCCCTTAAAACTCGAGTAAGATGAAGACAATCTATGGCTTGAAAGAGTGATATATGAAGGAGAAAATAGATAATAAAGGAAGCATTTTGAATAGTCATGACTGGTTTTCTGCGGCTTTGTGTTGGTTTTTTTGGTTGCTGTATTGTCCTATCATGCTATTTGTTCATTCTTGTTTTACCCCTCGAATACTTACCACACTTTTTGAAAGATACTACTATACTTTTTGGTGTAATATACACGTGCACACTTGCATAGTTTAGCGAATGCCATCACTGATCCTGTAAATTCCAGAATGCTTAATTGCTTTCTCATCCTTATATGAAATTGTTGAAACTTTTGCTTTTATTTCCCAGTTGACTCTTCACATCATTTAAATCTTTCCTTATCTAAATATCTGCCGAAATGTTCTTAATCATGTGGAATATTCGATAAATTCATTCAGGATCTTATTGCTTTCGAATTGTGGAGTTGTATCATTTCTTTTGTTAGTCATCTCAGGTCTGCTATTTTTTATCTGAATGGCTTCGTGTTGTTGCTGTGGCTATGCTTCAAATGTTTGTAGATTTGGCTGATTAATTTTAGACCTTGTAACACAAAAATGAGCTTTTTATTTGCCTGGAGAATCAAATTTCATATACTGGTTAATTTACTGAACAACACTTTGAGATGGTTGATTACAATCATTAACAAAGACTACGTACAAATTAAGAATTAAACAAATTAATGGCCGAGGGAACTCTTTTCATCTCCGTAGACAAGGCCATTTACAGGTGATGTGCTAAACACTGGCTTCTCTTTGTTACTATCATATCCGCTGCTGTTGCTGCTACTTTTTCTTCGCGGCTTTGCCTCTCCAAGCATTGTTATAACATCCGTCATGGATGGTCTGTCCTTGGGAAGCTTAGCGGTGCAAACAAGGGCTATTCTAAGTACTAATAGCATCTCTTCTTGAACGTGCTTGCAATTACCTACATTGTTGTCTAGTGCTTCTTCTAAAGGTTTGCTATCCCTAATCATTCTCTGAATCCATTCAACAATTTCAACAGATTCTCCAAACTCAGGATCTAGTGGTCTTTTTCCGGTGAGAAGTTCCAGCAGAACTACTCCAAAGCTGTATATGTCAATCTTTTCATCCACCTTCAAGGTGTATCCATATTCTGTTAAATGACAGAAAGATAATATCATTATTTATGATCAGGAACTTTCTATAGTAACCACCACTATTGCAGTTTTTCTTACTATTTCCCTAGCTTGATTTGGAAAATTAATAGAAGGTGTATACATATATGGTCTCTAGTTTCTGCAACTGAAAACTTGAAACTTACCTGGGGCAATGTATCCATAGGATCCAGCCACCATGGAAACTGTCTCATTCTTCCGGATCATCATCCTTGCCAATCCAAAATCAGCAATTCTTGCCTCAAGATTTGCATCAAGCAATATGTTATTTGACTTGATGTCGCGATGAATAACTGGAAGGTGACAATCATGGTGCAGATAAGCAAGTCCTTGAGCCACTCCAACTGCAATATTATACCGCGAGACCCAGTCAACCAGCATTCTCCCTGCATGTTTACCATGTAAGGCTTCTCCAAGGCTGCCATTATGCATATACTCATAGAGTATCATCATGTCAGTGTCATTATGAAGAAAGCCTAATAACCGAACAATATTTCGATGCCTTAGCTTCCCCAGGAGATTGACTTCTCCAACAAAATCATTGCTGCTTCCAGTTTCAATGTCTGTTCCTGATCTCCATAACTTCTTAACTGCTACAACTGTGTTTAATTGCGGCAACTCAGCCTTATAAACAGTCCCAGTTGCTCCCATACCAATCACATTTGATTCTTTTACACATGCTAGAATGTCTGCACTGGTGAAACCAAGCCTCTGGAATTGCATCAATCTCCAAGGCCACTCTCCATTACCCATTTCAAAACTTTCTTCAAAGCAACTTCCGCTTGAATGCCATCTTTTGTAGAGCAATCGTGCACCGATTAGCCCAATTACAACTGCAAAAACTGATGAAATTCCAATTATCCATCCAGCAATAATGTGCTTTGTGTGCAACCCCTTCTGCTGTGATTCAGTGTCTGAATCGTGGCTGCAAGGAGGCAGCACACCGCCACAGAGACCTGCATTGCCTATAAGATCATCTGGATTTATTGTTCTTAAAACACCATTTGCAGGAAGAGGACCTTCTAGTCTGTTGTGTGAAACATTTAGCACTTCTAGGGCAGGTGAACTGCCAAAATTTTCTGGTATTCCTCCAGTTAAAGAGTTGTCTGACAGATCAAGAATAGCCAATGTGGGCATCATAGAAATTGCTTTTGGGATTTCTCCACTCAACTGATTGTTCTTTAGATTCAAGTTTACCAATTTTTGACATGAAGCAATGCTAGCTGGAATGGTTCCGGAGAAATGATTTGACGACAAATCAAGTACAGAAAGTGAAGGACAGTCCTGGAACTCATCTGGGATTTCACCTTCTAAGTTGCTACTTGAGGCCATAAATGTTTGTAGATTTGGAATGGAAAGAATTGTTGAAGGAAGAGAAGATTTGAGTTGGTTTCTAGAGAGATCAATGAAAGAAAGTGATAAAGAAGAACAAAGATCATTTGGGATTTGGCCGGTAAGGCTATTATTTGCCAACTCTAACCTTTGAAGATTTGCAAGTTTGCCAAGCCCTACTGGAATTGTCCCAGAAAAAAAATTATTCTGCATACGAACACGAACAAGTGAGAGACAAGTCAATAAGGTTTGAGGAATTGGACCTGAGAAGGCATTGTTGAAGAGAATGAGTTTAGTGAGATTGCCATCATTGCATAATCCTGCTGGGATCTCCCCGGAGAATGAATTAGACGATACATCTAACCACTGCAATGCTGAATTCTTTCCAAGATCACTAGGCAATGGACCTCCTAGTGAATTGTTCCACAACTCAAGTACCTGTAACTGAGTCAACCCCCCAAGTCCAGTTGGAACTGAACCTGATAAATGGTTGCACATCAGATTCAAGAGCTGTAAATTTTTCAATTCAGCCACTGCAGCTGGAATTTCTCCTGATAACAAGTTATCAGAGATATCTAGCAATTGCAGAGAAGTCATATTACCAATTGCAGCAGGAATCTTGCCTTCAAAATTATTCTGATATAAGAAAACTGTCTCAAGTAATTGCAACCTTCCTAATTCTGCTGGAATCTCACCACCAAGATTGCCGACAGCCAAATCAAGATATTTCAAATTGGTGAGATTTCCAAACTCTGCTGGAATCCCACCTTTAAACTCATTGTATCCTATTATTATCCTCTCTAGTGATGAAAGCTGCCCTAGCTCTGCTGGTATTTCGCCAGTGAGATTATTCCCAGAAAGGCCAAGAAACTTCAACTTCTGCAAGTTCTTGAAAGATTTTGGAATAGAACCTTCAAAGAAACTCCCTCTAAGATCAAGAATCTCGAGCAAACTTGCATTTCCAATATCCTCAGGAATAAATCCTGAAAAATTATTGCTTGAACCATTTAGTAAAGTTAAACCAGCTACTCTGCCAAGACCAATAGGAAAGCTACCAACAAGGAAGTTCTGACTCACATCAATTCTTTTCAATGAAGTGAGATTAGATATAGATTTCGTCAACGACGAAGAGAACCCATTGCAGCATAAGTTGAGAGAAGTGAGACTTTTCAGTTGTTGAATATCATCTGATACACTTCCACTGAGATTCATGTGAGAAAGATCAAGTCTTTCAATAGCTCCATGTGAATTGCACCAAACTCCAGTCCAGTTACAATGTGCAGTACTATCACTCAAATTCCAATCTTGCAGCCTATTTAGAGGATCTGAAAGACCAGCTTTTATTGATAACAAAGCCGAAATTTCCCCATTTGAAGCAGCAGCAGCAGAGTAACAACAGAAGAAGAAAATCAAGATTTTCAACTTCATATTGTTGCTGTTCATTTTTTTTTTTTCTCAAATTAGTCCCTAATTAGTACTCTGCCATATCACTCAATTTTTAGTGAAAAGAGAGACAGAGAGAAAGAAAGTATAAGTGTGTGTGACAAAAGTATGTAGGGAGAAATTAGATTAAGAAAGAGTGGTTAATGTGTAAGAGTAGGTATATATAAATAAATACTTAAGGAAATTAAGTATGAGTGATTAGTTTAATTATGGAGAGCTCGTGAGATCTTGGATTCTGCAACAGCCATTAATCAGCAAGTAATGAAGGAGATGCTTTTTTGGAAGTTTCTCCGACATTAAACATGGGTAGGGAATGTGTTTCTTACTATTGACTTCTTCTGTTACAGTAATACTCTTAAGTAATCTCTTAATATATTTACTAATGAGTTTTTAATTTTTATTTATTTCTATTTGTTCAAGTTTCTGGTACTATGATCCGGAGGTATTATGGAACAGTTTTTGCATATCATACTAAGTTCACTTATTAATAACACAGTTAATCATATAATTAATTATTGTTCAGTTCAATAAGTGTAATCGACTAATACATTTACACTTATTTTTTTTAATATTGTATAGAAGAGCTCGAAACTAAATCTATTACTCCGTCAAAAGATGCACTTCTACTAAATTATGGCTGCCAGTGCTAATAAATTTATCTATGCTGTGGAAAATAGTAGATATAGCTTTTGTTGACTTATTTCCTTTTCATGGTTGAACTTTTAGAAGTAGTAGTAAACTGATGCTAAATGATCTATCTATCTAATGACATAAGTGAGTAAATTTTGTATGGTTGAATCCTTAAGATCCTTATGTATAGCATATAATTAATTAGTATTTTTCACGATCTAGTTGTGCAAAAGCTGCTGAGTAAATTATTGTTGAAAAGCTGCTTTTTGAAGTAGTTTAGTTATAATTAAGTTGAGGTTTACCTATTCCCACTCCAACTTGCAATATATATTAAATATTCTAAAATGAGATAAATATAAGTGTGTGAAAAATTTAGAATGTGTTTCGGATTACTATTAAGGATTAATAAGAAAGTCTATTTCTAAATATCAATTTATTTGTTTCTGTTTAAAAATAGTTTTAAAAAGTAATTTTAAAAAATATATTAAAAAGTGTTTTTTTTTTAAATCGATTTGAAACAAAACGTTAAGGTGATGAGAACAGCATTACCCATTAAGATAGAACACAAAGTTGCATATATGCTTAAAATGATTAATTCTAGAATTAAATGCATAAGGCCAAGGGTAACTTCTAAGCATGACAAAAGTTTCTTATTTATTTATTTATTAGTATTATATTACTAATATTATTAATTTTTTTTTTTTTTTTGGGTTTTATGAGTATGACAAGAATTTGGGAATCATGATATTGATGTACATGTGATGATTTCCAATAAACCCTAAATGATTTACTAGAGGAAGTACTCTCTCATATAATAATTAATGTAATATACTATTTATTTTATGGTGGTTATACATCAGTCTTATTTAAAGACAAGACAGATCAGCACCATCATAAATTGATTAAATAATATTAATTAGTTAAAGTGGGGATTATTAAATTAAAACAATAAAAAATTTGTAAGAGTAGGTTAGTTATTATTCGTTATGATAATTGAGTAAGATGGAATCTTTCCATGTTCTATGGCAAAGCTTAAACACCCAAACAAGGCCAAAATCATCATCTTCTTTTTATTTCCTTAACTCTTTGGTTTTGGATCAATGTTTGATGTGGGCAACACCAATTTTTTATGTGTGGAACGCTCATTCTCCCTTTAGTTAGAGCATTAACCATTTAGAATTAGAATTTTTTTTTCATTGGGGTTCTTAAAATTGCCATAAATTTAAAACTCTATGATATCGTTTGCTAAATTGTAATAACATATAATATAATATAATTAAATATATTTCTAATATAGATTTACATTAAAAATATATTTGATTACATTACATTATATTATAACATACTAAATGCATCATAAATATATATGTATGAAAACTAGATTAATAAGAATAATTTTTTTTGTCAAATTATTGATTAATCAATAAAATAAATATTATTTACTGTGAAAGAGTCATGATGATTAAATGAGAAAATTTTTATTCTATTATATTAATTATCTAATATAATGATTTTTTATGAAAAATTTAAATAATATTATGGGCTATATAATAGAAGATAATATTTTTTTTAATAATTTTCATTAAATTGATAAAAATTTAACTATATTATTATGTAAGATTTGAATAAGAAAGTTCTCGTTGTTAGTATTATTAAAAGAAATGAAGAGATTAATTAATAAAATAATATTGTATTAATACATAAAACATTTTGAAAAAAAAAAACTACTAAAATATATAAACCCTTATAATTTAGAATTTTTTTTAAAAAAAAAAAAAAGAAGAAAAAGGAAAGCCTACTTTTTTTTTTTTTTTTAACTAAACTTTGTTCATTCCTTAAATATCACTTCTATATAATAAAGAGAATATATGTAGTAATTAATGAGATTGCAGTCAAATGTGCCATTTTAGGAGGAGTGCTCAAGAAATAAAACAAAAAGGAAAGAGATGAGAGCTGCCCACATCAATTAAATCCAACAATAATTTTTTTTTTTAAAGAAAAAATGAAGAGGAAAAACAAGAGGAAATGGGAGGAAAGTGATGAACATAATTAATCATGCCATTTCCTCATTAGAATATGTATAAAAATAGAGGGGAATATGTCAAAAACTTCACATGGGTTCATGTGAAACTGTCCCATTTTTTTTATTATAAGTAAAAGAGTAGAAGTAGTGCTCATTTATTTCTGCCTAATGAAAAAAAAGGATGATGGTGGCCATGTGAAAAAGAGCTGCTTCCAAGGGAAAGTACCCTCTTGTTGTTGCTGCTTCTGCTTCTGCTTCTTCTTCTTCTTCTTCATAATCTATTTTTATTATAATAATCACTATTATTAGAGAGAAATGAAGTGAAATAACTACATTATTAGTAGTATAAGATATATTAAACTAAAACCATGCATTTTGAGGAACTCATTTCATGGTGGCCCACATGGGGTTTATGCTAATGCTAAAATCAAACCATCCTTTCATGTTCAATATTGGGAAAATAGGTGATCTTATAAGTGGTGATTGCACATGTGTCACATGCATGTGTTTTTCCCTTCCTTTCTTTCTCCCTTTCTTCTTCATATTTCTATCCTTCTTTGGCAAATAGGAATGGCAATTGATCAAGATAGAACTAGTTTTGCTAATGATACCATTTTAATCATCAACCATATCCTTAACATCTTTCACGTCAAAACATGAAATGAAAGAGGACTCGAGTTTGAGTCTTTCGACTAATATTTAAAAATAAAAAATAAAATTTCGTCTTTGAATATTAGGGGTTTATTTGAGTCAGATTTTATACTGCAACAATAATGCATTTTTCTCTAACTACTAATCAATAACTTCCCAACGTATACTTTGTATATAAAAAAGAAAAAAGAAAAGAAAATCTAATACCTCAGTAGAGCAGATCAATTATACCATCTTAATCATCAACCACATCAAATTTTGAGATGAGTTGTTATCTCTTTATATATTATTTCATACTAATTATTATAATTTATTGAGATTCTTAGTTGTAGTACTTAAAGAGTTTAATTTAATTCATAATTATTAAATTTATCACTTATGTAATTTGTGAATTTTAATTTGCAATAGTAAATATCATTCAACTTTAATTCAATTATAATTTTAATAGGAAAAATAATATTATTTAATTTGGATATAACTTCTTTCAGATTGTTGATATCAATTAATATTTCTCTAACGTAACTACAAGTAATCATAACTATTTCTTAGGTTTTTTATTTAGTTAAGATATTGAAAATTACATAAACAAGAAAATGGCAAGTAGCGACTAGGTTTTTAGAAAAAAAATAAAATAAAACAAAAATAATTTCAATTCATGGGCTAACTCATGGAGGAAAGCCCACAGGAACCCATCTTCTTGTTTGGTTATGCTTTGAAGCCCAAAGTAAAATGAATAATTTCAATGGATCTTTATATATATAAATGCTCTAAAAAGATAAATTATTCTCGCGTATGTTTATAGAAATATATCATAACACTCCACACACAAAAAAAAAAAATAAAAATAAAAATAAAAATAAAAATTTTGGAAACTTAAAAAGATAATAGAGTATTTTTGAAAAAAATAAAAATAAAAAATATGTATTTAGTGTAATTTCCTATTTCAGTCCCGTTTTATGTAAGGGTACACATGGCCCTCTTTAACTGGTACTGTAATTCTCCCAAATACTTGGCTCTGTCATGTGAATATTTCCTTTTTTTTTTCTTAGTTCGGGGAGTAGGCGACCTATCGTTCAGATGTGAGATAACTAACAATGGCTTTATGTTTTATTTTAAAAGGATAATTATAAATTTGATGTCTGAAATTTTTTTAAATTTTCTATTTTGGTGATTGGATTAAATTTTTTTTTGCCATCAAATATTTAAATAGTGCAAAACTATATCAATTTAGTATTTTGTTCCGTTTTATGTTTGTTTAAGTGCTTAATAGACATTGTGAATTCCGTTTTCTTACTAATAAAACTTGCCATCAAATATTTAAATAGTGCAAAACTATATCAATTTAGTGTTTTGTTCCGTTTTATGTTTGTTTAAGTGTTTAATAGACATTGTGGATCCCGCTTTCTTACTAATAAAACTTGCCACATCAGAATTGCACTATGAGTATAAATAAATAAGACCAAAATGACCTTATGCGAACCAAAAACAAATAAATAAATAAATTAAAAAAATGAGAGAGAAGAAAAGAATAATGAAACCTAGTAGTGAAGAAGATCTGAAGAAAAAACTTTGATGAAGAATAAGAAGAAGTAACCACGTGAATATCTAAAGAAGATAGAGAAGAAGAAGAAGCAAAAATCAAATCTAAATAAAATGATGAATAGAGAAAGAAGAATAAAATTACAACAAATACAAAAACCAATAAATTAGAAAATCATTAATTTTTATTTTTTTCATATTACTATGAAATAAAAAATAAAACAAAAAAGGGAAAAATAAAAAACAAAACAAACCAAATAGAAGAAGAAGAAAAAGATGATTTGGAGCAAAGAACTCAAGATATGAAGTAAAGTATCATTAACAAAACAATAAAAAAAAAAAAAACTCAACAAATTTACAATTTCTCCTTTTGAAAAAGAGATGCGATATGAAAAGAATGATTTAATTGATAAGATCTAATAAATCTTACTTAAATGCCTAATTCTTGAGCTTAAGCCGCAACACCTCCTCTGATACCATCACCATCATGTCCTAGCAAAAGAAAATTATATAACCATGACAGTGGCTACGATCATGACTGAGTTTAAGCTACCAATTATTCACCTTCTTGTCTCTTGATCTCTCTCTCTCAAAGTTTCTTTTGTTTTTTATTTTTCATTTTTATTTTATCCATTTGTTTCAACTTCCTTAAGTCTCTTTGTTTTTACTTTTTTAAGAAACAAATAAACAACAATGGAGGTACTAATTATAAGTCTTATATGCATATATACATATTTGTTTGGATTGGATGAGTAAAAGACTAGAAAAATACGTTTTCCCAAATTGAAAATTATATTTTATAATTTTCCTTTTGGAAAATTATCTCATTTTAACGTTCAAATTTTTTTTCAATTTTCTTGAAAATAAAATTGAATGTTAAATAATATTAGATATTAATTATTTATCAAAAATATATATTTTTTTTCTTTGATGTACACGATTTGCTTTAATTTTTTATTTTGTCCGAAATTTATGGTTTGTATAAATAATAATAGATATTAATTATGCTGTGAAAGTATATTAAATTTATATTATATACTAATTATTTGTTATAAGTATACTTTTTTTATTTAATATATACTATTTGCTGTAATTTTTTATTTTGTTCGAAATACATGACTTGTATAAATATTTAGATACTAATATATTATACAATTATACTGAATTTGTATTAAATATTAATTATTTATTAGGCATATACTGTATTTTGCTTGATGTATACTATTTGTTGTAACTTTTTATTTTGTTTGAAATCAATGATTTGTATAAATAATAGTAGATACTAATTATATTATGAAAGTATACTAAACTTATATTATATACGGATTGTATACTAGAAGAATACTAAATTTTATAATTATGTATTTCCTTTTTTTTTAATTGTATTAATCAAAATTAATTGTAAAAACCCAAAGCTTCACAAACGTCGGGATTGTAACTTGGAAAACATTGCTTCTCCTCCTCATCATAATTAGTCTCTTATCATCTTCATTTCTTGAATCTTTTTTCTAAGAACAATCATATTTTCATCTATTAATTTACCATCATAATCCCTTCTTTTTGATGCTGAAGTTTTAAAACCAATGTTATTTCTTTTGTCTAAGTGCAAGAATTTGAAAGAAAATATTAATTGGTTTATTGTTTTGATTGGAATTGGAAAAGAATTATAAGATGATGGGTAATGTAAGATGAATTTTGATGGTATCGTTATTGGTTTTTTTTTTTTTTTTTTTTTTTTTTTTTAAGTTTACAAATGGATTGCTTGAGGAGGTTGATTATGGCTAGAATTTATAAGAGTTTTCAACTATAATAATTATATTTTATTTTTTAATATAATTTCATTAAAATATTTTCATAATAGTTATAATCAAATAATCTCTTATATCAGTAATAATAATAATTTATAGTGTATATGTAAGTTTTTTTTTTTATTTATTTTTTCTATTAACTTGTATTTACATACAAATTTATTTAAGAAAAAAAACTAAATTTACATATTGTGTATAGTAATGTGTTTTTAAAGTGAATTTAAAAATTAAATTAAGTGAAGAAAAATATAACATATAAATGAAGAGAAAGAATAATTTATATATATTAATCAAATTTGGTCTGAAACTCATTATAAAATTAATCAAATAATCAGCTTTTGCTATTGTTGATGAAAATGAATATTAATTTCTTATCAAATTGATAAAATATATTATTATTAAATTAATATATAGTACATGATATGATATTTATAGCTCGACAACTCTTCCAAAGTTTCAAATAAACTAAGTGATTTGAAATTCTTACACTTTGATATTTGTAACTTTTTTTTATATAAAATAGAGTTTGGAGGTTTTTTTTATTAATATTGCTAGTTTGTTTAGCATGTAAAATTGCTTAACTAATCCGTAATGTTAATAAATAATATTATATTTAATACATATGATTCAGATTGAATTTAATAATTTCAAATGCTTAGTTAACCAATGGGATAGGTATTATCTAATACCTAACTCCTCTTGTCTTTAGTAATCTCTATCCAATGATATTACTAATCTCATTATTTATAATATTTTATTTCTTAAAATAATATAATTTTCTATTTCATTTACTAATTTATCCTATTAAATATGAGATTATAAAAGTAGTATTACTTAATATTATAATACTATAGATTAAATTTTTTATATCAAATAAGATTTAAAATAAATAATCATATGTTTTAACTAAGCCTAAAATTCAAATTAATTTTAAGAATTATGAATTTTTATACTAAATGAACCATAATAATACTAATTAATGTTAATATAATATTTACGTGATACAAATATTATTATTATTATATAAATACCACGTCAGTATACACTAACGAAACTAGAGCTGTATACCATAAGTTACTAACTTCAAAATGTGAAAGATTCAAACAACATTATTTTTTAATACCTTAAAAAAAGCAAATTTGACTATGTTAAGTACTGCTACAATACAAGGTTTATGTTCGTACGAAAAAATGAGATCGAAAAGCTCACAGAAATGAGTGACAAAGGACAATAAACCAATTTGTAAGGGTCCTCCTAGTCTCTAACGACACGTCGTTTGGTTGACAAGGAAATTCTAAATTTTGTAACAAAACAGAAACCAATGGTCAGGTTCTTGAAGAAAAGAAAGATAGGAGTGGTTTAGGGTTTTAGTCTCCTCTATTGATCGTCTTCTTCTTCTGGGGTTTTTTCTAACAAGATTTCAACAAACCCATTATTCAATCCAAACAAGAACGACATGTACACTATCTTCTCATCATCATCATCAATACTCACTGCTCAAACAAAATCAAGATCAAGATCAACAATATGCAATTTCAAACAAAGAACAACCTCTTCTCCTTCTTTTTACTCCTTCTCCAAATCCCCTTCTCTTCCTTCCTCCACTTCTATCCACTCCATCTCTCTTTCTACCCCTACACACAACCATAACGATTTCAAAATCGACACCTCTGGCAATGATCTCCTCCATCACTGCTTCTATGGCAATGCGCAATCCATTAAAGGTGCCCATGGTTCCTTTGGTTGTGGAACAATCACTCTTGAACGTGTCCCACTTGATTTATCACAGGATCATCCCACCAAGATCGAACCTTTACTTGATTCTGGTGATAATGGTGATGATAATGGGCGTACTGGTGGAATTGGTGTCAGGGGCAGCGGTGGGAATGATGGTGATGAGTATAACTGGAATAATATCGACCCGGATGATAATGGGGTCGACGATGGTAATTTATGACCCATTTGCCATTTTTAGGCTGCGAGGTTTGGTTCCTGAAATTTTTGATAAACAAATAGTAGATTCTGTTTTGAGTGAGTGGATGTAGACTATGAAGGATTTGCCTTTGGGGCTTAAGCAGGCTTATACAATGGGAATGTTAAGTTCAGCTCAATTTACAAGATTTCTTTGGTTCAGTGCGAGGCCTAGTATGTCTAGGGTTTTATGCAGAGCTTTACCAGAGGATTTATCTGGGGTTTTTAGTGGGAAAATTATAGCAGATCCATCTTTGCCTTATAAACTATTCTTGAAAGCTTTTACCTCTATTAGGTTTTCTCTCTGGATTGACACAAAACAAAGAGAGATTAAAAATATGAAAAAATAATTAAATTTAGTTCTTATCAATGCAGCTACTATTGCTACTTGTAATACTCTTGTTGTTTGGTCTTTAGCTCCTTGTTATCGTTATGGAGGTGGGTTTGGATTTCAATGGCTAAACAATCTCAGGAAACTACCTAACAATTTTTTTGAGAAAATTTATAGGTTTCATGAGTTTAACTTGCAAAGAAGAGCACTTTCATACTTTTATTAGGCTATTAATTTGTTCACACTTGGAGTTGCTACAAGAACTTGTCAGATAGGTTTGTCAGCAGTATCTTCTTCTTCCATTGACAAAGAGAAGAAAAGATTGATGATTTCAAACATGGGTGTTAATGCAGTTGGTGCAGGGCTTTCTGTAGGACTGTATTCGAATCTTTTGTATCAGTTACTAAATGGAATTGATAGAGGGCTAGTTAGTTAATTTGATGTTGTGGGTGTGCCATTTTAGTTAATTTGATGTTGTGGGCGTGCCATTTTATGTAGGCTCTGCAATCAGGGTTCTAAATGCTAAGATTGGAGCTCAATCCATAGGATATTGGGTGGATAATGAACAGTTATTGAGCACAAGTGAAAATGATGGTAATGCTTCAAATTGGTTCGATTTAAAGAGTGTAATCTATTCTGGGATTGGTCTAGTTGATGCCTGCACAAAGGTTCAGTCTTTATTATCTAATAAGAGGAAGAAGAGAAGAAACATAAAGAAAAAGATGGTGAACTTAATTGTACGTTATTAGTGAGACCATGGTGAACTTAATTGTCAACTTAATATGTGGTGCAAATGGAGTTTTTAGTTGCCACAACTTGGAAGATGTGAGGGAAGACATTCCCAATATTTAAATTCAGAAATAAAATAAAATAAATATTTAATATTTAATATTTAAATTTTCAATTTTACTAAATATCACCTTAATTGAATTACTTACTTGGATCAAACAACATCACCTTAATAAATTTGTGCTTGAGTCAGATGCATTATCAATAATTGAGAGTATTAAAGGGTCTAAACATAGTTCCTATTTTCATTTAATTATAAATGATTGTATTCATTTACATAAGCACTTTAGGCAAGTGTAATTTTAGATTATTCAAAGATTTACGAACAGTGTAGCCCACTTGTTAGCACGGGCTACATATTCCTTGTCAGATTGTAAGAAGTGGTTTTCTAGCCCTCTTGATTTTATTGCTTCCATAACTGCTTCTGAATGCTCTTAATGCATTCTTATTTTGGATTTTTAAAAAAAATATCACCTTAATTTTATTTTTCCTATTTAGCATATAATTATAAAATTAATACTAAGGTATTTCATTTTCTTTATAGTTCTATGCCAATTAGGAAAGTGGGGGCTAGGTTTTATTGAGAAATGAAATTAACATAATTAATAAATTTGTAAATACTTATGCTTTAGACATCTACTAAATATTTCTACATTTTAAATATAAGTATTTTAATTCTCATAAATTTTGGAAAATGAAATTTTTAAGGCTTATACAACTATTTTATTAAAAAAAATTTAGAGAAAAAGTATGCTATGGTTTGAAAGAAATATTGATGGATTGATATATTTAATGAGGACAAATATTTATATATGATTTTACTAAATAATTAAAAAAAACACACACACACACACACAAAGTGAAAACCATTTTCTAAGTAATGATGATGAAAATCATTCACTTAATTTTATTTTTTTTAGGATAACCTCTAAAATTCGATTTAAAACAAGATTTTTACCTCTAATCAATATATTGTTATTTTGAATGTCACCCACATACTTTATGATATATGATTGTTGATTATCTTAGAACTTACAAGCAAACTTAGGAAAAGCATTGAAACACAATTACAAGAGAGAGAGAGAGAGAGAGAAAACAACAGCAACAACAAATTACATTCCATCAATAAAGATATTTTTCCATGTGAAATACATGAGCAAGAAAATTCACAGAAAAATAAGAGAACATTTGTTGACATCTAAACAAACTATACAATTACAAACATATAAATTTATGACAACTCCACCTCTTTCTCTTTCTCACCAAGATAAGCTACTGGTAAAATCTCTCCCTCAGAAGAACTTGGAATTTTGAAGTTCAACAGCAAAGAAGAAGCTTCAAGAAAATCACAGGTGAACAACGGTAGCGGAAAGAGAGGGCTTCTTATATGTATGATTCTAACTATAATTTACCTGTATTTCCAGATGGCAGCCCCTAAAATGAAAAAGAATAAGGGCTAGCCTGTGGCCCTATGGTAAAAAGTTAGCCACTGTTTATATCTCTATGCATATTCTACTTTATATGCATTTTCCATGGTGTTCATTCTAATAAGATAAGAAGAAAGAGATCATAAATTATGATCCCAGAATGCATGCATGTATCTCAGCCCAGCTAGAGACTGTATATAGTGTGCCCGGCAGCCCCTTCCAGTTAGGAGAGCCACTTTCAACAAGTTCTTTCTGCTTTTTCACCATACCAGAGAATAATGGAACAAAAGAGATGCCAAAGTTATCTCCCAGTCTCCTTAGGCTTGGGCTTGAACCAATCACAATACCTATATCTGCTTTGAGTAGGCAAAGCAAGTCACCCACTGATCCTCCAATATAGACGGTCAACTGCCGGCTGTCAGTCTTGCGGTCCTTTAAGATGTTGTTGAAAGCTTGAAGCTTTTCCATGGGGCACTCTACTGTCCTACTAATTTCGCCTGTTGAAACAGTTTTTTCATAAGCCAACTCATTTGAATGTACTTGCATAACGTTTAGATCCCCTGTTCACAGGAAACAAACTCAAGATTACCTTTGGAAAAATAACTTCAAAATGAAAAAGGACAAAGAAGATTTGCATCAACAGTATCTGCATAATATTGTCGACCAGGTACCACGAAAGTATGAATACATAAATAATCAAAGTGAATGCCTACCATAACCCCTAGCAACGTGATCAAGGCAGGAACCACCGTAACAACAATATGATATGCAGCAAAACCAACCACCTGAAAATTTGCTATTTGGCTAAGCCAGTTTAAACTAAACTTCTAGAAATGCCAGAGCGAATCCCTGCCCCTTTCATTATGTCTAAGACAGTTACTACAACTTTGGAAGAGAATTGCATTTATCTTTGCACGTTGACTGTAAGACTAGAAGATGCTTATTAGAATTGTCAATAACTTAAATCTACATTATTTCACTTTTAAACATATAATGTTAATGCACGGGCCTGCAAGCTCAAATTCACACAAACTCTTTCCGGCATGAACTCATATGCACACTGGCAATGACTAAGCACGAGCGAAACTGGGGAAAAAAAATCATCAAATGATAATCTAACAAGGAATACCTGATGAAAAAGCAGATCTAATGAGATCACCGCACCAACAGTATGAAAGGATGTGGACATCAGTTTTTACATTTTCATTTCTCACAATGTTTTGGAAAAATCCTCTACAACCATCTTGAAAAACAAGTTGTTGACCAGCCCACTTTATATCCTCTAGATTTAAACCCTTCAATACTCCTGACTGAACCACTCTTGAATTTGCCCTTTTCTCAAAATCTGCAAGTTGCTCAAGAGCTTTGCTTAGGCCCTCATAATTAAATTTTTCTGCTGCAACAAAAGGAAAGCATCCCAAGGAGGTAAATCATCTAAGTAATTGCTGCACCATCTCCAAACTACAGGCCACAAAACTAAAGGAGAATCCAACCAAGAAGTTAACAAACCTGTTTCAATAGGCATGATGCTTTCTATGCATTGATCATGTTCCTCCACATACTGAGCTGAAAGGACACCCCATGTGCTCCTCAAATCAGCCGATGACATTCGAGTGAGTTGGGCTTCAGATTCATTGAGATCAACCTTTGGAGCTGTTATTATTGCAATCTCAGCTAATATAGCAGAGGAATCAACAGCAGTGCATGTCATGTCAAAATCACAAAATACAGTGAGGTGGAAATCAGTAGGGTCTTGCAGCCTAGACAAAGGCACTATTGTTTGCTGGACAATTTGTTGACTAGAGAAGAAATCCTTTTTAAGCTTTATAGCTTGAAGATATAGCTTTTCTAAGACATCAAGTTCTTCCCCCGTCAAAGAGATGCTTAGTTTATCCAGCATGTCTTCTATTTGCTGAGTTGCTGCCTGAATTCAGTAAGAAAATGGCAAGTAACATGAAAATTTACCAAAGCAAGTATTGTTCTTTGTTATCGTAGAGGAAATCAAAGAAGAAAGTTAAGTGCACAGTTATGTAACAAACCTCAAAGCCTTTAGAACAATAATTATCAATCCACATTTGGTAAATGTGACTGCTATCTTCAGGATCAAGAAGACAACGTATCTGTTTAGATATAAAGGCATGGAGTCTCATGCAAGGTGCCATAGCACCAAGTGTGTAAGCAGCAAGCTTTATCCTCTCAAAAGGAGTCGCAATTTTACCAGGAACTTTTTCTCCCTCTACTTTCCCAGAGGCTGTTGCCAACAAAAAATCTGTATATCTGAGAGTGGCAATGACGGCAGTGCTCTCTGCTGGAAGTTCGAAGCCCCATTCCTATAGAGTAAATTTTTATTGAGTATATAATACAAATTAACAATGACATGCATAGAGTAAAACAAGGGAAACTAAAAGAACACACATACAAATTGCCAAATACAATTCAGTATTTAATTATTTGTCAAATCCTAGAAACCACTACCCTCGTCAGAAAGAAACAAACCCAGACTCAATGACGGAGCTAAGGAGGGGCCAAGGGTAGCCATGGCCTCCCTAACTTCCAAAATACAAAATTTTTAGGTGTAAAATTATAAAAATTTGATCATGTAGTGTATTTGCTCCCTTATTTTAGTTGAAAATTTTCTCTAGATATATAGAACTTGATCTAATTATATGTATTACTTTGATGTAAATTCCATTTAAAAAAAAAAATTCTGGCTCCAGCCCAGACTGAATCTATAGCAATGATGACAATATTCGTATTAAATTATACAGAAGGCATAGCAGCCTGCTCCTCAACATAGAAATCATAAAAACAATACTAAAACTGCATTTTTATCATTCGAATCGACTCAAAACTTAAATAGAAGACATATTTAATATGGTCTGGCCAGTGGCTAGTGGCCACTAAATCTCCTTTGCCAAATGTTTGGATAATTTCAAAAGTTTATTCCTAATTGATGGGTTTTTCAAATTGAGATGTGTTTCTAATTGGAAACCTCACAAATTCAATAACCCATTTTGCCAAAGTTTAAAAACAATATAGATATATGCAAAAGAAGCACATTTAGTGAATCAAATAAGACCAACTTAAATAAATTCAGGACTCACTCACATATCAAAATCTTAACTTTGAAGAACCCAATTCGAGAAAGCTTCTAAATTTGAAGAAAAAACAAAGAAGAACAAAAAAAAAACAGAGAGAGAGAGAAAGAGAGAGAGAGATGGGTAATGGTATCAGGAAGCATACACGGACAATAGAGTCGTAATTTTTAAGCTTATCTTTAACTCGTTTTCTCAACTTGCAAATTGCGCTCTTGTCTTCATCATCATCTGCGCATTCTTCAGCCAGTTTAAATCTGAACAAAAAAAAAAAAAAATCAAAACCCACAATCAAATTTCTCTTTAATTAATTGTTTAATTAACAAAGATTAATCAATCGAAAAAATAACAATAATATAAAAAAAATTGCTTACGCGTGAGAGAAAGCTTTGAGAAAATGGACATCTTGGGAGATACAATAGAGAAAAGAGTGAGAATCCAAATTACCAGAGGCTAAGCTAACAAAGTAAGGACTGTACATAGCGAAAATCCAGTCCCTTTTGGACTTGATCCAGAACCGTTTTGCTATTCCTTCTTCGTCCAAAGCTCCCATTTCTGGCATCTTTCTCGTTAACTCGGTTACCTTTAAAGACAAAAAAGCCGTCGTTTTCTGAAGAATAAGGGATGGATCGAATTTGAAGATTTTGGATTGGATAACAGAACAAAAAAAAAAACAGAGAGAAACAGAGAGGGTTGGTGAAGAAGAGACTCTTGTTTACACTTTGGTCTACAGTGAAAGGGGCATATATATATATATATATATATATATATATAAAATAACAATAAATAAATAAAAAGTCCAACTTTGCGGGAAAATTGAGAATTTAATGTGAGAAAAATGAGAGAGAGCCGGCGGTCAAGACTTGAGTCACGGGGGAGATTGAAACGGGAGACTGAGTCTGTTCACTCGGTTTTGGAATTGTCTCTCTCTCACCCCTAACTTTTTTTTTTTTTTGCGAAAATAAAGTGCAATAATAATAATATTGAAAATAAGAAAAATTGTATGTTACTCAATAATACTAATTTAATTTTAAATTTAAGATTTCCTAAAAAAAAAAAAAATCTAAGATTCGTATACTTTTCATTTATAATATGCTTATAGAAACTGAAAAATGTATATATAAATGATATTTTTATTTTTTTATATAAATTATTAAAAATAAATATTATTAAATATTTTATATTAATGATTTTATGCATAATTTAAAATCCATTATCTTCAAGCCTACCCCGAGTTTGATATTTGAATTCTCAACCCTAATTTCAAAGATTTAGTAAATTTAATATTTGAAATAATATTTTAAAATTTAATAAATTAAAAGTTCAGAATTATTATTAAAATATTAAAAATTAAATTTTTTAACTATAGATGCAAATATTGTTAATCTCCAATGGCCAGTCTCAACACGCCAATATATAATTAACCATCACTAAAATAAATGAATTCTTACTAATTTTCATCTCTTTTTTTTTTTTTTTTTTTAAGAAAATGAAGGATTATATATATATATATATATATATATATATATATATATATATATATATATATATATATATATATATATAATGGAATGATTATTTCTAGAAAATGAACTTCGATTTTATTTTTTTTTCTCTCTCTATTCATTATTTTTTTTCTATAATAATAAGTAAATTAATATGATAATATCGAGTATATGTTTAGCAATGTGTAATTTAATTTTTTCATATCAATGTTAGGAATTTTCATTTACCTCTCCTAATTAACCACACAAGTGCATGATATTCTTTTTTTTAATTAAAATTAGTCCTTGTTTTGAAGTTAATTTATAGATAATATCTCCTCCCAGTCTTCATAGTTCTTTTATACTCTTTTTAAATATTAACTGTAGTAAAGATTTCAGTATATCTAAAGTATAGAATTTTAGGATTCTTTCTTTCTATAATCTCCTAGACTGAAGGCCAATGAAAAATGTTTGAACAAGTATTATAAATAAAAGGAGAAAAACTTTTGTCTCAAATACCAAAAACATCTCCTCTAATATTAGAAATGTCCTTTCAATGTCAACACAAAAAACAATAAAATAAAATTATTGGTGTTCAATTATTCATATACTATGTGCTATTTTCATATACCATATGCTATATTCATGTAATAAGTATACATATAAGTGAATACTAATTATTTTGATTATTGGAGTTAGATTACAATACAAGAAGAGTATAATCCTTTATTATAAATTTTTAATTTTTTAATAAATAAGTTCTTAATTTTGATATGAATTATTTTTTTTATTAGATGTTCAGTAAACCGAGATAATATTATAAGTTATAAAATAAATTGGTGATATTTTTTTTGTGATTTATAAATATAAAATTTCTCATTTTCCACACTTTTAAAAGAGATAAGAAGATTAATCAGATCATATCATATTAATAAATTTAATATGAATAATTTAAAAAAAATACATTTAATATAATATTTTGAAATGAATTGATAATACAATCCAATAACTGCAAAAAAATCGTAATCCCTAACGTAAGAAAAACGACGATTTGATTCTAATGAAAATCTCTCACTATTAATGCTCGCACGTACTTATAAAAGTCAACCTTAGGAAGTTCAATGCATGCATTACATTACACAATTATTTGACTTATTCCCGTCGTTAGATGCCACAACTTTGGCCCAAGTCATGTCATGTAAAGGGTAATAGCGCATGCGTTAATTTTATCTAGATTTTGCTCTTCTTTTTCTTCTAGTTTTTTGTTCTAATACGTCTTTGAAGAAAAAATTGATTGGGATTTTTGCACTTTTGCCTTATTGAATTCCAATTTGATGGTTCAACTTTTTTCAAGTTGGTTCAAAAAATTACAGGAAATCCTCGTACTCACATACTTAAATTTAAAGAAAATTATTAGATGTATTTTGTATATTGATAATTTATTTTTGTTGCTCAATTAAAATAGGTTTGATATTCATTTTGGGCCTTGACTACATCAACATTGTTGCTTTGAACTTTGGCAACTCTATCCAGCTCTTTTCTTGCAATATTAATGCCTCTGTTGTATTTGGGTATGATGACAAGTGAAAGAAGTAAGAGTTGGCTATATTTGGCATTTGAATTTTGCAATCGGTGCCTCTCACTGTTATGCTTGCTGGATTGCATACCGAAACTCTTGACAAAGGCCTTATACTCTTGAGGCGATGGCCATCATGTAAGTGGATTTTGGAGATTTATCAAGAGAATCCTGTTTCTAATTTGTTCATGCAGGAAATAGTATTTCTTAAAGCTCATTAGTGCATTTTTTATAGGTTTGGTTTGGACATCATTCCCTTTTTAGTGGTGGTAACCTTGCGCTTTCAGCTTCAAGTAGTGATAAGGGGTTTTGTACCGATAGATAATTCTAGAAGAGGATAGGTATATCAAGGGCAACTGTGGTATTTTCTCACGATTAGAGATGTATTTGTCTTAGATTTGAAAGTTATTTGTTTAAACTCTATGATTGGTAGTTTTAAATTTCTGATTATAATAGCTAAATATTCCCTATGCACTTTATTTGATGTACTATCTTGGGCTTTATGCCCTTATTAACGATAGCCAATTTTCTTTTTTGAGAAAAAAATAAAAGCCATTGCACATAAAAATAATATATCATTTATTATATTAAAGTGGGGATCATTTTCCATAATTTCTCATCTTAAAACTAAATATGTAAAAAAAATTGAATGAACTTAAAATTTAGAAGATTAATTAGAAAAGATAACTAATTAAACCGTTATTTTTTTTTTCCATTTGATTTTCTTACTTTCCTTACTTTGGTTTTTAAGAATAATAAATTAAGGTTATATAAGCAAATCAAATCAAATAACATATTATATTTAATTTAATTCCACTAGATTAATAGTTGAAATAGTATAACATTAAATGTACTAGTTGAAAATAATGTAACATTAAATAATAACGTATACATTTAATTTAATTCAATTAGATTATAAAAGTTCTGTTAAAATTAAAAGTTGTTTAAAAATTTTTCATCATATATAAAATAATTCTCTTAAAAATTAAATTTACATAAAGTTACCTCATTAATTTTTTTTTAGGACATTGTATTTAAATAAATTTTAAAAAAATTTATATAAACACTAAAAAAATATATATTTTCGTTATTTTTTTTTCAATTAGCATATGTATAATTTTAATATTAATATTCAAAATATCAAAAAAATAACATTTATATTTAATAAAAAATATTAATAAATAATTTACATATATTAAAGAAATATAAATTAAATAAAAAAATATATATAATCAAAACTGCACAAAACGCGAGCCACGAATATTATTTTTTTAATTGAAAATTTCGTTGTTTGAACTTTGAAAGTTAGAAAATTATGCCATTTTTTGGCTGGAAAAAAAAAAAAAAAAAAAAAAGCTGCGTTCCAATATTGTCAAGTCCAATTTTTTAGGGCTGGAAAAGGCGCAGACTCCCATATTCTGATGCAAATATTCTAACAAGGCCCATTCAACTTGGCCCAAATAGTACTAGAGTGCCACGTGTCCAGTTGTGACATATTCCAGTGTACATGGTACAGTAGAGAGAGAATGCCAGCAATCCTTCTCTTGTGATGATGATACAAAGTGAATGGCTGTCATTTTTACACACCATCTTGTCCCAACACCACATCTGAACTCTCTTTTATACACACTCACTGTCTCTTCTCTTCCACTCTTTTCTTTCCATAATATCTATTCAATGGCAGCTCTGCAATCTCTTGCATTTGCCTCTCCAGTTTCACATTATTTGCACCAACCACGCTCTTTCCCAGGTATTTATTTCTTGTTTCATCAACTGCGTGTTTTTTAAATCCTAACTTTATTGGCTATGGAACTGTTATGAATTGATGATGGGTAAATTTGTTGTTAATTACATATGAGTTCTTAACATTTTCTTTTTAATAATCTTTCCAATTTGGTGAGTTTTTCAGTGTATTGTTTATTGAATAATGAACTTACGTTTGTGGGAAATTTCTTTTGTTTATCAATGATTCACTGGTCTATGCATTGGTGCAGCGAGTGAGAAGAAAGTTGGGAAAGGTGAGAGGAACACTTGGCTTGGTGACCTTTTACAAAGGGTTGTATTTGTATCACTTATTATAACATGGGGAATGTGGTAACTAATGCACACACGAAGAGTTAAGAGAGTTCTTGGCATGGTTCCTCTATTAGGGATAGTGAAGAAATTAGCATTACCAATGAGCTTTGGTTTAATGTTACTGGAGTGGACTTCAAGCCATGAGATTATGTGTTTGAATTGCTGTCAAAGCCTAATTAACCAAAAAAAGAAAAAAAGAATTTAGCATTCAGGAATTACTATTAGGCTATGGACGCATTTAGGATTTCAAGCTTAAAGAAATAGAATGTGATATTTTTTCTTTTCCATGTTAATGGCAATGATGTGCTAGTTATTCTTTTGTGAAAATAAGAGGACGAGAATTTGGCCAGTTACAATCACAAAAATGATTTGATAGGTTAGTCACACGGACACAAGGAAATTAGTCTTTATACTGTAAGCACTTATTCAATGATTCACAAGTAGAATAAGATGCCTTGCCATCCACGACCATTTTAACATGCTAAGTGCAAATTTGCAATACCTGTAAATTTCTAATGTCTGTCTTGTTTTGCAGGCTCAGTATATTCACTTGTCCATCGTAGTGCACAGTCCCCATTCAATGGTCAATCATTGCGCCTGCCCCATCCACAGTTGGTTTCAATTAGGCAGAAAGCATCGAGATTTATTACAATGATGGTCAAACCGACCATTCAATTTATCCAAGGAACAGATGAACAGACGATACCAGATGTAAGGCTAACCAAATCAAGGGATGGTACAAATGGTATGGCCATTTTCACCTTTGAGCAGCCTTCGGTTTTTGACTCTTCTGGTGAACTTGGTGATATAACTGGTTTTTACATGATTGATGAGGAAGGTGTTCTCCAATCAGTTGATGTTAGTGCTAAATTTGTAAATGGAAAGCCAGAACGAATTGAGGCAAAATATATCATGCGTACTCCTCGGGATTGGGACAGATTCATGAGATTCATGGAGCGATATGCTAATGCAAATGGCTTACAGTTCATCCAAAAATGAGGCAATGTATATCTTTTCCTTCAGTTTTGCATCTCTCGCCTTGTTGGTCTTCTTTTTTTTTTTTTTTTTTTCCTATATAAATTATTCAAGCAAAACTCGAAGATCTTGGTTGATGTGCAAGTAGGAATGTTGCAACTCGCAACTACCATTATTCCTCCTCTTTTTTTTTTTTTTTTTTTTAACAAATTTTTGCAGTTCTTAGCTTTGTACAATTTTCACTCTCCTTCATTATTTAAATGTACAACTGAGATGGCTTTTGTCCTAGAACTTGTTGCTTTCTGCTTTATTTTACATTTAAGAAAGGTTCACAGTTAATATGGACTAGTATGTCAGGTGCTGCACTTTGTACTTAGCTACTCTGCTAAGAACACTTTTAAACATTTTTTTATTTATCATGTACTAGTGCACTACTTTATAACTTGTTTACTTATTATTTATTGTATTCGGTCTTGTATTTGTATATATTTTGTCCTATTCAGTGTAGACCCAAAATGATAGTTAAGTTAATGATTTGCTATTTTTGCAGTATGCTGATTCATGTATGCCTCCGTTTTCATCATAGAGAGAGAATAAAGCTTTATTTCCTTGAATAATTGTAGCTAAGTAGCTAACCTCTGAATTCAATGATTTGAAATTTTCATGAATAAAAATCCTCTAATCCGGTATCAATGATAAACAAAAGCCTAAACCATATGGCTCATAACCATCAGCAATGCTATAACTCTGCTACTTGTACTTCCAAGTCACTGAAATGGGGCTTCTAATCCGGTAAAGATTATTTTCAGAGTGCACCCATGTCAAATGCCCTTGTGCAATGCTCTTTCTTCCTCTTCCCATTGTTTTCCTGGATATGAACCACACTTCATAGCTCAAACTTTGATTTATATGTTTGAAAACTAGCTTTTGAGGTTTTACTCTCACTTTGACTCCCTCAGGAGCTGTTACTTCCACCGAGTAGGTGGAATTAGGACTCCCCACATTTGTTAGTCGCCTCGTCATCATCTTACTTGTCTTTCCATGCTTGAAAATAACAGAAATGGAAGGGTAATTGAGGCTGAAACCCTTGTTCATCTGCAATAATTCATTGCAGCTCACATTCCTGTGTGTGATGGTGAAAATTTCTGATCTTGTGTATCCAATTGTGCATAGGTGAGTGACATACTCAGATGGCCTGATATCATAGATCAATCCTGGATTGATGGCTCTTTCTGGGTTCACATGCCCTGCTCCAATTGCAAAAAGACCTGCTGGTTTGTTTCCATCCATTATTGGATTTCCTGAATTGTCAGTTACATCTGCAGTAGTCATTATTGCAGATTTAACAGCAGCAGGGGTCCATCTGGGATGAGCTGAGTGGATCAGGGCAGCAATTCCACTGACATGGGGACATGCCATGGATGTCCCCGTCATGACAGTGAAATTTACTCTTCTAGAATCTTCTGGAAGACCAGTGGGGCCTAAGTTTTGAGGCCAAGCTGCAATAATGTTTACCCCAGGTGCAATAACATCTGGTTTGAGGATTGAAGGGTTGGTTAAACTTGGCCCTCTAGCTGAAAACTGAGCTACTGCCGGTGCTCTGGATTTCCCAATGACAGTTCCTCCGAATATGATTCGAGCTCTTGGTTTACTTGTAGAGTTTATGTAAGCTTTTAAGCGTACTGATTCTACAAAACCAATTAATGTTGCAGGCAACACGTGAACATCAACTGAGTCTTCCTCAAGATTGATCTCTGTATTGGCTAATATCATTGCTGCTCCACCAGCTTCTTTCACAGCCTGACCTTTTTCTGCCCTTCCGTTGACACCTCGGTCGCAAATCACCATTTTGCCTCGTACTTTTGCTCTTGGGAGAGAACCTCTGAAGCATAATTCACTCCCTGTGGATTCACCGGTTACATAAACTAGTTCAAGCTGTTTTACAGTGTTTGAAGGCTGATTTCCTGGGTACATGGATTCTCCATAAAGGAATTTTCCATTGCCCAATTGAACTATGGCAGGAAATTTTCGGTCTAGTGTGCTTGCACCAATGGTAGCAATCCATGGAGCTTCGTTGGCAACTGAGTTCTGGATAGGACCATTGTTTCCTGCTGCACATATAACTGAAATTCCATGCTCTATTGCTCGAAAACTGCCGATTGCAATGGTATCTGCAAAAAGTGGTAATGGAAAGCCACCCAAAGAAAGGGAGAGGACATCAACTCCATCTCTAATTGCAACATCCATTGCAGCAAGTATATCTGAGCTGTAACAGCCATTGGCCCAACAAACTTTGTACACTGCAATATGGGCTCCAGGGGCCATCCCTCGTGCAGTACCAGCTCCATTACCAAGCACGCTTGCCATTGGAACTGAAGCTCCCCCAGCTGTTGATGATGTGTGAGTTCCATGCCCATGAGAATCTCTTGGTGACACATATTCCTGAATTACGTTTGATGATGATGAAGTAGATGCCACACGATGACCTTTAGTGAAGAACCTTGCACCAATGAGTTTCTTATTACAATTAGAAAAATTAAAATCTTGCCCTTCTTGGCAAATCCCTTTCCATTTCTTGGGAACTGGTGGCATTCCTTGATCATTGAAGCTTGGACTCTCAGGCCAAACTCCAGTGTCAAGAACACCTATTATCGTTCCATGACCGAATCTTGACCTATACCAAGCATCTTCACCAGCGGAATTAAGTCCCAAGAACTTGTAAGAATAAGTAGTGTGAACCTGGAGCTTCCTATCTGGCCTAATTGCAATAACATCAGGCAACTTCTGCAATGACTCCAGCTCTAATTCAGAGAGCTGAGCTGCAAAGCCTTCCATGGCAGAACGGTAAGAGTAAAGAAGTCTAGAAGAAGTGTCTTCTTCGGATGAAACAGTTTGCTGAAGAAATGAAAGATGCCAGTGAAACTTGGTGGCAAAAGAAGATCGTGTTACTCCATGGGGGTGGAGCTGAACAATGTAGGTTTGGAGGGTGTCTGCTTGGAGGAAGACAAAGTTAACGAAAAGAAAGGAAAAGAACAGGTGACTTTTGGATTCCATGTAAAAGAAGTGAAGATAAAAAGGATGCAAGAATGTGAAAAATGCATGATTGTTAGAAGGAAATGGAGGGTATTTGAAGGAGTTGGAGTTGGAGAGAATTCAAAACAGGGTTTTGGTAACATTTCTGAGGTTTCTGAGTGAAAGAATATGAAACTCGTGAAATTTAAGAGCTCTTCATCACGAGGATCCTTTGTTGAGAGAAAGAGAAGCTATAGTTTCTTTCGTAAGGAGCTGAAAATATTCCTTGGTTTCACGAGATGTTTTGGGGCAACTTTAATTGAATTTTCATTTATAGATGTTTAAAAAACAAAATAAAAAGATTCAAGTGTTTGAATTGAATCTTTGTCTTGTGTTCAGGTTGTCCCTGAGATGGTGCTTGTCTTGGATGAGGTGAGAATTTCCAAGAATTAAAGACTAGATAATAAAGTAAGTGTACTAGGAAAACAAACAAGAAAGTGCATTAAATGCCTAGTTCAAAGTGCATTTATGCACACGCTCTATGCTTGCATTCTATGGATCCCCTCTCCCCGTGCAGCTTGTGCTTCTCTGCACATATTGATTTTCTGACCACTCTTTATGACGTCATATATTCATCATCATTAACTGGTGACTTACTCTAGTTGGTAAGATAAGATTATTTTGCCGATTATTGCACATAAAGATGATAAAAAGTTAGTTGTTTTTTTACCGCAAGGAAAAGAATTTGTTGGATTGAATGAGGCCCAAGGCCCATAAATAGTACAAATATAGAGTTACAATCTAATTTGATTTAGAGAAAATGACTAAAAAGTCCACGCTTGAACTACCCAAAATTGGGTTTACACAGCATACCAAATGGGCTTTTTTAAACTCGGCCTTTGGCCTATAACGGTGGAAAAATGATTAAAAAAACCCTTCTCTTTGGAAATTTATCCAGAGTAGTCCTCTAGCTCTACCTTTGCTGTTATCGCCACAAATGGTGGAGGAACTCATCGGAGCACCTTGAATCTCAGGGGATCAGCACCTAGGCCAATCAACAGAGGCTTGTACCATTTGGATTTTATACTTGCCCGTCCTCTAGAGAAAGCTAGAATCGAACCATGCTGTTCAAAGATTGCACTACCACCCACCATTAGAACCAGATCTGACTACGATAGATTCTTGAAAACTGGAACAGGCAATGCAAGCACCAAACTGATCCGATTTGGGCAGCTCGCCCAACTGCCGATTCCCCTTCTCCCTTGCAACCATCTACAACCAGAGAAGCTAAATGAAACCTAAAGAGAGAGAGCTGGACCTTACTGAACTCCACCAAGGCTCCCTTTAACAGCCCAGAGAACAAACCAAACTACAATAGCACCAAAGATCCAAAACCTGTATTCAATGGGAGACAAACAACAACAAAAAGAAGGCAAAGATATGCTTATTGGAAAACATATTAAAGCAGCAAAACAATAAATGAAGTGAAAAGAGAAACACATAGGTGGATCCTCTCTGGTGGTCGGAGACGCAAGGGGTCACACCCTCAAGAAACCTTAATCTACGGAACAGTCGAAGAAGAAAGAAAGGAGAGCCGTGACGTTATATTTTCTTTGTTCGTGAATCCTTTAATTTCGACATGAACAATATATTTTTAGTTGAAGTTCAAAGATAAATTTAATTTATATTTTACGAAATTATGGAAAAATTAAACGGAAGAAGAAAATTACTACTTTGTTTAGACAATTTAATATTTCAATCTACTAAGAGCTATGCTGTGATCATCTTCCAGACTATAACAAGTAGATAATTGGAAATGCTGATGCATAAAGTTATTATTAAATAGCTGCCTCTTTTCAGTCATTTGATAAATACAAATTAAAATTTTGAGAACCAAAGATAAGTTTAACAATCATGCGTGAAATTAAGTTGGATAAAGAGATTTTGAATCCAATACTGTCTGAAGTAATTTGCAGGTATATATTTTTGGAAATTAAAGGCTATAAATTTTGATGCTTAAAAGTCGTTTAATTTGTATAAAATTTAAAATGAATCGAATTGATTTGACTTGAAATGTAATTTTATTTGATCCCTAAAAAAATATAAAAAATATTTGATAAAATAATAAAGAAATACAACTCTCATCTCATTTATACTCAAAATTCATAATTGTTAACTAATTTTATTATACTAAGATGTCTCATTGAGTGATAGTGAATATTTAGTTTTTAATCATAGTTATTGACGTATCATTTATTGGAAATTTTCTAGGATATTTTTCACGCACACGGTGAAAGTAGAAACTAATAATCAATCCACACAAAAAACAATAAGAATTTTACATGGTTCGGTTTTTCAATAAATCTACATCCACGATCCACAAGGGATAATTCACTATAACTCTTATAGTTGCACAGTATAATTTTTTGTCGGAGAAAATTGTAAACCCTCTCTCACACAATACTCAATAATCCAATACATTCTTTCTCACAATGAAAAAGGATTAAAAAAATGTAGGATAATTTTTGGACGGGCAAAAATTATCAAAACTCTCTCACAAACTGTTAGAAATGTTTTGTAATATTTCTCATTGAATACACACCCCCACACAAAACTCTCTTAATTGTGTGTTATTAAACTAAGCAAGAGAAAACTTTTATATAGACAATTCTCCTGCTTACAAACAGTTTGGACAGCTTGCAAATTGCAAGCTATATGCTTTTTGGTGTCTTATTTACTTCTTTTCTTCTTTTATTTTTGTCAAAGTAATTGTGCCTTCATATGAGAGGGATACCACAACATCATCACAATATAATAATATCAATTTATAGTTATTGACGTAATAAATTTCGTCTATCTAAAAATTTCTTCAATGCCACTTCCAAAAGCAGGATCATGCCAAACCCACCAGACATGGTTGCTAGGACCACCACCACCAAGCTAGCCCTATTACACCCTTCACCACCGCCACCGCCACTGCCACCACCTTAGCGTGTGTGAATTATGGGTGTCCTCCCTGAAACTGAGCACTAGTTATTGTTGTTTCTTCTCGTATATCTTTCAAGCCTTATTCATTGGAAAGTGAAGTATCTCTGCAATTGAACTGGACTGCCATTAATATTTTAATTTTTAACTCAGAGCCCAAGCAGTGATGCACACTGCACACACTTCAACCCAGCCGATAGTCACTCTGTGGTCTCACCCCATACACGATTCAACTATGCCTTGTATGGCAAACACTTACCTCCACCATGATATATATTAGCTCATCTCAAATACCAAAGGCTATATTTAATGTTCATTTAGTAGATGCTCTTTGCATAGCATAATGTAAAAGTGTGATTATCTAAGAACAAATATATGAAAAGAAATAAATAATTTGATGCAAAGGACATGCAAGATTGGGCCACAGCCTACATGTAAAACATAAGCACACCCCGTGGAAGTTTCACCTTCGCTTGCTGACACTTTTGGACAACTCATATGTGCAAAAAGTTACATGTTTCCACTGAAGTTTCCACAACATGACAAGTTGTCCATTTCTTTGTTGAATGAACTTGAAAAGAGTTGTGCAATTTCACACAATTTCTTATCATTACAATCCAACTCAGCCATTAGACTTGCACTTCTCTTCACATACAAAATTCATGTGCAATACTATTTTCATTTCATTTTAAAATTTCATCCATCTCTCACTCTGAACAGATGTGAGACTGAGGGACCTGGAGAGAAGGCACAACAAGCACCTGCCCCGCAGCAGGCTGAGGGAGCAAAGAAATCCAAGAAGTGATTGCAGCAAACTGATGAATGCGGGATGTTGATAGCTGAGTGATATGTTGGTTTAGTAGGAGTTTGTTTCCTAAAAGCTATTATGTTTCCATTTTATGGAAATGTTCTATTTCTTTCAAATATAGAATTTTTGAATTCCATGAGCTGTAGCATCTTTTACTATGTTGAATTATGTCTTTTTATGTTAAAAAAGAAATTACGCTGAACAGATGTAACATAAAATGTAACAACACAAGACATTGAACCCAAATGGTAAATACCTCAATCGAAGCCAACTGTAAATGTCATCAACAGATAGAAGCAAAATTCAACCCATCATCTAACAGAGAGGAATCTCCAGTATTCAGATTGTTTGCTCATGGCAACTAAGAATAATTAGCAACAGCTCAATTTTATTATCATTTCTTCTATGCAATGATTGGGAAAGAAACAAAAAGATGATAACTCAGCAGCTACAATACAATACAAAGAATTGATAAGCAAAATACATAATGCAAGAGGTGGAAAGAGCGAAAATTTTCCATTATGTATTTTAGCAGCAGAAAATATGAGCCTATGTTTCTGTTCGACAAACAAAGAACTGGGCCCCGATAAACTTGAACATAATTTCTACAGTATTTTCATTTGCAGGCCCTCATAAGGATCTATACCTGACTTATTGCAGCCAAGGTGGAAGGTCTTGTTCTATGCCACTGTTGTACATTAGGAATTACTCAACTGCTATTACTATATTATCACCTCGATCTCATGATTGATCTCTTTGCTCATTCTTCCATGATTTTTTCGCAGCGTCCGCAGAACCACCAGAATCACTATTGCCATCCTTTGGTTTTGAAAAAAAGGGATCCCATTCATGAGCTCCCACTTCCCGCTGTCCTTCATCTAACAAAGCATATTTCCAACTATTCTCCTCCACAAAATTATCATATTCTGTACGGCCTTCAATAATGTTCTTCCTCAACCTTGTGACTTTATCAATGACAGCCTGTACAGCAACATCAAAAGCATCTCTAAGAGTGTCCAATTTTGAGCGAGGATCAGCATATATAAGCCCTGGAATGAGACTTATAACTTTCTCCCTCATGATCTGGACCTGCTCAGGAGAAATCTGACGAAGCCGTTCCTCTATACTAACATTTCTTTTACGGATATCATCCTCTGGAATGAACACTGAATAAGTAGAAAAGTTCTTTGGTAGATGCCAAGTATATTGTGTGTAAGCTGATCCAGGATGGAAGAAGACAGGAATGCAACCTGCCAACATTGAGTCAAAAGCTGACCTTCGTGTGTACGAATCTCCCTGAGGTTGTAAGCAGAAAAGGGAGCTCTGAAACATCTGCATTATACTGCTAGGAGAATGGCATTTGCTCTCTCCAAAATCACATTCCAACAACTTGCCCACATTTGACTTCTTACACTGATCAATGATCTGGCCTCTAATTGATTTGGGGTTATCAGGACGTGGTGCCCCAGCAAAAGAGAAAAGCCATTTTCTTTCTAAATTCCTCATCCTATCTTGCCAAGTAAACACATCATCATCCTTGGCAGGATGGAAATAGGTTGGATAAGGAATGCCAAAATCATTCGCATTCCATGGACTTGATTCTACCACAAGCATTGACATATTCTTTGCAGCAGGCAAAAACAGTAGCTTATTGCCCCAATCAGATTCTTCATCAGTTAGCCTCCTGAAATCCCATGTTATCCTCCCTGCCACCAGAAAATGATCCCTGCCTTGCATAATCCCCCACTCTGGCCTCTTCATGAGCCAGTCAACCAAATCAAGGGAAGCAGCATCTCTCCTTGAGATATTGTATCCCCAAAGATACCTAGCAATATCAAACCCTGCATAAAATGGCACGAAAATTGCTGCGGCAATGGAAGAATCATTTGTCAAGCACTCATACTGCTTCATCCTATTACTGAAAATCACATCCACTGCAAACTGATTCGTGGCATACCACCCCGTATTTGAAAAAACCCCTTCAACATTCTCCAGTGGGGGTCCCATCCCAGCATTACTAGTGAACTTACACATATTGGTCCAAAGACTCAAACTCCTACACTCCTTCAACATATCCTCATTGAACCTAGGAGGCAAATCATGGACATAAATATACTTCCCTCCACACGGATCACTCTTATTCTCTATAGTTCTCAAAGCTCTCATAAACTGGAAATTCTGCTCCTTTTGACTGCTACTGCTACTAGAGGTAGTTTTTGATGAGGCGTCTATCAAAGGGGTAGTTTTCAAAGGAACATTTGTCAAACGGTCATCAGTTACAAAGGAAGGTGTTTTTGATTCAGGGTTTATTGGATGAGACTCTAATTTAACATATTCATCAACATTACTACTGCTTCCTAGCACAACAAAATGAAAATATAAAAGCAAAATCCAGAAAAACGCAGAAAGAGAAGCCAACAAACAAAGCCGATTCTGTTGATTTTTTCCAGTCCCTTTATCCATTTGCTCAAAAGGGACAGTCGCCGCAGAGCGGCGTCTCATTACAGTATCCCTAACTCCAAAATCAATCCCTACCTAATCCCACATTACACAAAGAAACAAACCAAACCTAGTTCCCAAATTGAACAATTGTAACCATATAACAACCAAAACCACCCAAAGACCTAAACCAGAAAAATCACCAAAACTTAAACTTGATAAGTGTTGTATCAAGTACCTTGAGTTGTGAAACTAATACAGAGATCTTAACCGTTGAGAGATTAAGTGAGCCAAACACAATAGAAAACAAAAAAGAAAGAGAATTTTCAGAGTTTAAAGAAGTGAAATTTACAGATTACAGATTGAATCAGCACGAATCACAAGGAATCACTGCAATCGAGCAATCTGTTACGGATCTTTCTCGGCCAAAAACAGAAAAATGTGAACATTGGGCATCAAAAGAATAAACAATTGAAACGAATTCGAACAAAGAACAGATGCTCAGATAAGAGAGAGTGAGAGAGAGAAACTTACATAAAGAGATTAGATTCAGTGTAGAGAGAGAGAGAGAGAGAGAGAGCTCTCAGCTGACAGAGAGAAAGAGAAAAAGAGAGAAACCGAACGCGTAAAATAAGACATAGGTGACAAAAGAGGTGCACGTTAGCTTCGTGAGCCGAGGGTTGTCTGTTGTCGGTAGCCGGTGAGATTTTGCCACGTAAGAATATAGGTGACGTGTCGGTCTACGAAGGCTATATCACGTTCCTGTAATTGCGTCGCATGATTTCCAGATTAATTAATTAATAATTATTATATTATTAATTTTTGTTTAAGAAATTGTTAATTTTTTAAGTCATTATTGCTGAATCCCTAGGACCTTGATGATGATGGTTCAATCTAATGAATTTGGTGTGTTTCTAAGCCTACACGTGGCAAACCATAATAGGTGAATACAACACAACACAACAGAAATTGTAAAGATTTCTTGTAGTAGTGTCCATTTTCGAAGAAATTTTCTTCAATTTAATTAGTTGGAAATGGTAGTGTTTTTAGCTCGAATGAAGTTGGTGTCCATCCATCATTCACTAATGTTTAAAAGAAAAAAAATACATCATTATACTTTCTTTAATATTATACCATGGAGGTATTGTCCTCATTTCTCCGATATTTTGCTAGTCTTACTATTTTTTTTAAACAATCTGGGGAACGAATTTGAATATAAATTTATTATCAAATTATATATATAATTGCCTATACCGATTCGATCGACCGGATATATAAAAAATCATTTTTGATCTTATAAATTTGTCGATTAACCAACAAATCAGTTCATCTAATCAATCAATCATTAATTTCAAAAATAAAAAAATATTCACTTCCATTGAATTTCAAACTCACAATCTCCTTCATAAGTTACTATTCTCCTTCCTATTCAAACCAAATACTAATTGCTAATAATTTTTCCCCTAAATATATTTATATTAATTGTGCTTAACTCATCCCCGAATATTTCTATATTGGTTAGCAATTTTAAATATATTATAAAATACATTTAAGTTTTTAGAATAAAAATAATAATAAAAGTTTTTTTTAACACCAAAAAAATAAATTTCTTTCATTTTTATTTACACAAAATTTATTTATTTTTACTATTTTAAATTCTAAAATTAGGTTTATATATTATTTATTTCAAATTATTCTATTAAATTGCTCCTAAAATTACCAAACGATATAATTCTTATTAACATAAATATTATGATTATAGTTTTATTTCAAATATTATTTAATAAATTTGTTAAATAATATATATTTACTTAATTTATTTATTTTATTTTAAATATATTTTTATTTATTATGAATTTTATTAGGTAACATTAATTATAATATATTATATATAATATTTATTATATATTTAATTTAATTATGGTTTGATTTTAGTCGAACTACGATTGAATCTTTTATCTATGACCCTCTATTTTCACTATTTCTAAAGTTGAACTGGGTTTAAAAACATAGATATTTACTATTAAATTATATATATCTACATGTGTTTAGTTGTATGTAGTGTTTGATAAAATTTAAATTAAGTATTAAAAATTTTAATGTTGAATTTTAAGTATTGAATAATATAAGTGATATAATTTTTAAATTATTAATTGAAGCTCAATGTAAAATTTTATTTAAAAGTTTTAACTTATTATTTTAACTAATTTTTAATTTAATTAACACTTTTAAGACTTATATTATTAAAAGAAAAATTAATATAGTTAATTTCTTGAAATTTTTAATTTTAAATATTATTTCATATTATAATCATAATCTTTATATTAGTTTTTGTAAAGAGACAAATGAATGTGCCAACTCATAAATTTGCTAAAACAACTTATTCTTATGTTCACTTCCAATTATTTGTTTGTTATTCCTTCGTTTTTTGAAGAGTTTGCAATAGCCGTTATTTTAATTTCAATTTAATAACACAAATTTGGTTTTAAAAAATCATTCTTTCTAAAACTTAAACTAAGAATGAACATCACTTAGCATAAATTGAAATATTACCATTCGTTAAAAATAAGATTTGGGAAAGAAAACAACAAAAGAAAAATAAAAGCATAAAATTCAACAATTGAAATCTTCTATGATGCACATGGATTTGAGATTTGGCACTAACCCTAACATACATAAAAGTGAGCAATTACGGATAAAGGGCGCGCTTGGCGGGAGTATGGCTAAGCCATGCCTTTTAATTCACGCGTGAGCGGGGGCAGGATCCTTACCATGAGGACGATTGATCAATTCATTGGCTTACAATTACATGGCAACACATTCAAAACTACGAATAAAATTTGGAAGAAATACCAAATTAAATTAATTTTTATTTTATTATTTAATTTGCCCTAAAAAAATACGTGTGGTCTCATTATTTTAATATTATTTAAAAAAAATTTATCTTATTTCTTACTATATAAAATAAATACTTTACCATTTTCTATTGAATATCACTTTCATTTCTATCCTATAACCAATTAATAAGTCAAAAAATTAGTGTTATTGTGAACATTTTTTATTCATCAGAATTCAATTTTTAAGATTAATGTTTAATAATTAATTTTTAAATGCACAATTAAAATTTGAGATACGTTTTTAAATTCATACAATAGCACAGAGACTTGATCTCGATTGATAATATATAATTTCATTTATTTTATTATTTCATATTATTATTATATATTGATAATAATTTCATTTATTAATTTTATTATATATATATTTATATATAATTGAAAATTGATTTCTATCATACAGTTTCTATAATATCATTATTTATTTTATATATTTCTATTTCTAGTATAGAATTTATATAAATAGAAAATAAAAAATTTATTTAGAGAAGAATATATTTCTATTCTATTTATAGATTTGAATTGTGATTTTTTTTTATTTTTAGAACATTTTTTTCAATCAAACAGAACTTTTGTATTGCCTATAAACTATCTATGATGATCATTATATGGGAATAATTAGTATCCAAGTTTAAATAAATCAACTACCTTTAAATATGGGTGTAGTAAATAAGAACTATAGGAGTGCATAATGGATACCTTTTTCAGCTTTTTATTTTTTATTTATTTTTTATTTTTTGTTTTATTTTTTATTTTTTATTTTTTTTGGTGGTGGGGGGTGCTTTCATGTTGACTTTCTTTGGCAATTGTAATTCCAACACCAAAAGATATGTTTTCCATGCAATCACATCACACATGCCATTATTGAAAGCTTCAAGATACTTTGGCTTGGAGTAACATCTAAAATAAAGACTATATATATATATACATATATAGATAAATTATAAATTTTAATCTTGTAATATATTATAATCACTCTTTTAAATTGAAAATTACGCACGAATTTCAGTTTAAATTTAATTAACAAAAAAATAAAAAATATTAAAATAAATTCACGAAAATTCTTTTTATTTTTCTTTTAAATAAAATTCTCTAATTTTTTTTTCTTAAAAAAGTTGGATGATTAGAAGAAAAATTTTCATGAATGAGATTGATCACATTGACCATTAAAAGTTTCTAAAAGAATAAATATACAGCCTGCTTATAATTCTTAAAATTTTATTCTTTTACATAATAACACATTTTATTATCATTTATTAATATTAAAATTATAGAAAAATATGATGTCCATAAAATATATATATATTTTTATGTATTTCGTTATTCATTAGTTAAGGTTGTCATGCCCCCACTCATTGTCTATAGATCTACCCTTGTCCCAACCTGCATGATTATAAATCATAACATGCTGAATTTATTATGTATTCTAAATTAGCATTTCATAGATTCATAGTCATAATATGAATATAATTGAACATGATTATCTTATTAATATCCTCTGTTTGTAGTATTTGAAGTTTGATAATTATGTCTTTGATGAAAGACAAAATATACCAAATACTTAATGGATTCAAAGAAGCAAAATCCATCTAGATAGTTCATTTTACTTCATCACTAGTCTATATTTTGTCAGAGCCACAGTCCTGAAGCCCAACATCAACTCTTCCCTTAGCAAGGAAAGCATGACCACTCTCTCTCTTCACGCTCAAAGAGCACAATCAAAAAAATATACTGCAACGTCATATCGAACTCACGAAAAAGCTTTTTGTTAAGAATGTATTACTCAGGAGCGGCACTCTTCAGCCTGACACCTCTGAAGATATATTCTATGGCCAGCTTGACACAAAATGACAATCACCATATAACATTCAACAATGAACTACATGATAACATCTATTCAAAAAAAAATATCAATACCCAACATATAAAAGGCCAACCTTTTCTTCGACTTTAGGTATCTTGAACTCTATATTTTTTTGTCTCTTTCTCTTACTAGAATACAAAGTCTAAGAGAATGAGTTTCTCTTATTTTCAATTAGTTTAATACTGACTTGGGCATCGGAAGGTTATCGCCAGGCAATAGACCTGGCACCCTATGATCCAGTTTTCTATCTTGCAGGCACAACGAATAACCTCCATCAAGGCTCCATATCTTGAAGTCCAACCCATCCAACTATTGTTGATATGAGATCGATCAATCTTAATTGTCTAATAATCTACGGTCAACTTGGTTAAGGCATACGGACTACAATATAATCTTGAGGTTTTAGGTTTTTTTTTTTTTTTTTTGCACTGAATCTTGAGGTTTTAGATTGATGCTTCACACTTATAAATATGAATATTTGTTGATATATTGTGAAATTATGATTTTGCAGTTCAAATATCTTTAAATGTGTGTTCATTGTATACTAGTTTGTAAATAAAAATTCTATATAGTGACAAATAAATAATAATCATAAAAGCATTTTAGTTTATTTATTTTTTAAATATTTGCAATTTAATTTTTTTTTTCTTCTCCTCATCATTGTGCTCTTCTTTTTACACAATCAAAGGTGCAATCAGTAGAACTCTATACAATTACTTTGTGCAAAATTATTGGTATAATAGTCATAATTTTTTTTGAAAGAAAGCAGAAAGTATATTTCATCTCAAAAGATATATGGAATCTTCTTTTTAAGCAGCTTTATTAAGAAATAAATAATGTATAGCACCTCTTGCCTTTTTCTTTTATCCTAATCCCATTATTATGTTTATTGATACTTAAAATGCATGTTTTATTCATTAATTGGGTTAGTATCTCATTACCATAGTGATTATCTCATTGAAAACATACTAATAGCCAATAGTTTTTTTTTTTAAATAAATTTACCTCAGATTAATATAATTCAACCTCGAAATATAATTTCATCATCGTTAATTAATAACTCTTTTTTCAAATATTAAAAAAAAATTAATATCAATAAAATTCAAATACCTATATTCATAATAATTAATAATCAATGACCATTTTGCTTAGAAGGTTGAACAACTACACTAAATGAATCGCTTAATTAAGTAGGGTAGGGTTGATATAAATTGAAAACCCCATAATAGAAATTGCAACTAATACCTTAGCGATCAAATTTTGAAGCATTTAAATTCTACAAGAATAATTTCTTTATTTTTTTATAAAAAGAAAAAGTCAATCAGAACAATCGGAAATGATTTTACAAGTACTTAATTGGAAACTATAATCATAATATTTATATTAATGGGAATTATATTATTTGGTAATTTTAGGAGCAATTTAATATTTGAATATACAACAAGTAACCCTACAAATAATGATAGAGGTGGGGAAGTATAGGGAGTCACGGCGCCTCTAACCTTTAAAATACATAAATTTTTAGACGTAAAATTATAAAAATTTAATAATATATATTGTATTTAATTGTTTATTTTAAATGAAAATTTTGTTTAAATATATAAAAATTAACTAAATTATATATATTAATTTAATATAAATTATGATCTAAAAAATTTTACTTTTCATAAAAATAATTTCTGATTTCGTCACTCTTTACATTATCATTGTAATGACGTACACGATAATAGATTTTGGTTTCTTAATGACATAGCCTGTCGGTCTCATTAGTAATGTAATCAACAGTTTTCTAGTAATGTGCCAATTGAATATGCAATAACTCACCTAATCTGTTTAATCATAAGTTATATATTGAGGGAAACCTTTTTTACATTTCATAAAATTTCACCCTCAATCAATGATTTCTATCGGTATAAAATGGGTAAAATCCTTATTTTGTTAATTAGTATTTGATTTCTAACATCAATACTTTTAATTATGATTTTCAAACCCTGCTCAATCTTTTAATCGGAGAAAGCAAAAGATTATATATCTAAAATTGAGTTGGATTGAACTAAAATTTTAAATAATATCATATATTTATTATTTATATGTTAAAAAAATAAATATATTATAAATATAACTAAAATTAAACAATGACATAAATTAAAAAAAATATAATATATTATATCACCATAATAATGTCCAGCATAAATTTTAACATATTAATATCTAACATAAATCTAAAAGAAATTTAGTTATATATATATATATAATTAACAACTTTTTAATTTAATTTTAATATACTATACTTAATTAATCAAAAAATTCAATCCTATAGTTGAGTCTCAATATTATCATTTTCATTTAACAAAACTTGTTGTGAAGTGTTCGCTAATATGTATGGTAATACATGTTACATGTTTTGAACTAAATATTATAATCAATTGAATTTTAAAAATTTTAGACAAAGATAAAGTAAAAATTATTACGCATTATAAATGCTCATTACATAAGATATCTAATTTATAGATGACTAGATATAGACTATAAACCTATTTTTAATTTTTCTAATTGAATCAGTTGAGCCAATATGGATTTAAAAAACTTTGCTTTTAATTATATGTTTAATTATATATAAATTCAACGAGACATAGTTAACTTTTTTTCTTCTAGAAGGAAATATAATTTTAATAGGTATATATTCCGAGCTTAAGAATATCTCATATTGAAAAAAAAAAGTAATTTTTATCAATTTCAATACTCGAAATTTATCTAATTACAAATCATACCAATTATTAGAAATACAATTTTAATAACATACATACATAAATCAGTAAGATAATCAATTAATTAAGCTACATTAGACCTCGAAATCTCTAACAGTACATTGTGTTGTTACCATCTTAAATCTTAATTATATGCCCACCAGATCTGGGTTCTATAAAGGTAGGAACCTCTAAAAACCAGAAGAGTAGTCCATTTTAGGGTTGAACATACATGTGGTAATGTCTAAGATGATAAAATCAGAACTCATATATACATATCTGGAGGTCTATTTTGGGTAGAGATAATAACATTATGGGAAACAACCATACATGTAGGGAAGGTTATGGCCTATGGCAATGGCAGAAGTTAAGAGCAACCATATATATTATAAATTTATAATTTATAAATATAATTTACATATAGTTAATGTTAATGTTAAAGGGCAGAGTGGGCAACCCCTAACATGTTTATCACCACACAACAACTTGTGATCCCCATATATTTAATGTGACATCTTAACAGAACTAGGCTTGTGGACAGGGGAAATCTACGTTTTTTTCATAGTTTAAGGAGAAATGGGTGTTTCCCACGTATTAATTATAAATTTTATATTTTGAGATTTGTGATTTTTTTTTTAATAAAATGAGATATACAGTTTATACCATTAGTAATTTAGAGTTTAAAGCATTAACAGTATTAATCATTATTATATAAGTGTCATGTCAATAGATATTAATACCGTTAGCACATTGAATTTTAAATTACTAATATTACAAATTATATTTCATAAAAAAAATTTCATTGACGTGAAAATGTAAAAAGATTAAATGATATAATTTTTATTTTTTTATACTTTTTCCCTAATTTTAATTATGGGATTCTGTGGTAAACACTATTACATTAGTAAGTATGATTATATATGATAAGACTTTGAGTGGTTCATGTCCGAGAAATCTGAGTTGAAACACCTATTAGAGTCAAATTTAAAATAATAATAATCAATAAGCAAAAAAATTATTATTAGTTCAGAAGACTTGAGTTGATGAAGCAAATGTCAACTAGAAAAGGGGTTTGACAAGTCTATACATCAAAACCATTGAGAAATTAAGTTAAACAAATAAATAAAAATAATCATGACTTGGATCAAGTCAAGATATATAAGAAAATTAATTACTATTAACTATTTTTTTCTGAATAATTTGTCCTTAATACATTGCAATTTCATCTAACAAATTAGGATTAAGTTCATGAAATTGAATTGTAGAAACTAATTAATTTGGTTTTAAAATTAGGGATCATAATTTAATGAATTACATTAAATTTTAAGAACTAAATAATAATTAAACGAATAAATAATAACAAGTAAATAAAGACAAAGAAATGGAAATTATGAAAGTGATACAAATAAAAGGAGTAAGAAGACAAATGCTGCAAATATGGTCGGAAACAATAGTTTAGATCCCAAATTATCCTTTTTCTTTGTTCTTTTTTTCTTCTTTGATGATTCCCTCAATTTTTTACCTATCTTCAAGTCATCAAAAAATATGCTAACACCAGGATCTTTCATCTTAAGCTCACTCCCAAGCAAAATAGAATTGTTCACCCCTTGAATATTGTTGTTTACATAAATATTAATGCAGCAACTTTCTTGCGGCTCACCTGTTGGAGAATTTCCATGGCGGATAGTCATTGCAGCCCCAACATTTCTTCCCTTCAAGTTGACATCCTCGAACGAGCCATAACTGCTTTCCGGGGCCATGGAGTAGAAAATGGCTAAAGAATACTATTGTTACGAGAGAAGAAAGTTTATTAATGGCTGATTTCCTTGATTCTTCTTTACTTGCATTATGGGTTATGTAATTTTAACCTTTTCCCCCTGCTACAGCCTAAAATACTGTTCTTCTGGAATGACTTAAGAGACAATCAAAGCATTTCTCATGTCGCTGGAGCCATTAGAAAATGAAATTTATAGTCTATTTGGTACATGAATTTAAAATCCTTAAAATTTTTTGAATCCTAAGTTTAGCTAAACTATAGGATTATTTATCATAAACCTTATTTGATATAAAAAATTTAATATATAATATTAAATAATCCTATTTTTGTAATCTCATATTTAATAAAATATATTAGTAAATAGAATAAAAGGTAAAATTATTTTAAAAAATAAAATATCATAAATAATGAGATTAACAATCTCATTGCTTAAGAATTACTAAGACATATAAAGATTAAATATTAGATAACACATATTTTACAGATTATCTAAGTCTTTGAGATTATTTAGCCAAATCCGAATCATATGTATCAAATGTAATGTTATTTACTAATACTACGTATTATTTAAACAATTCAGTGTATCAAACGGATTGTTAACAGCTAGCATGGTACACAACTTGTCTCGTGCTGATTCTCATTAAAATGTGACCACTTTTATCATTTTCCAACGAACCATTTAGCTTGCAACGGCAAATGCCTTCTATTGCTCCATGGTTCAATATCTCTAAAGGTACCCAAACCAAAATCCCTGAATTTCTTTTTTATTTTTTTTTAAAACTCTAAAAAGAACAATCGAAGTTTCAAAATTGGAGCTGGCCCGCCCTTCCCTTTTACCCCCAACATCAAAATAGATTTTGCGCACTTCGATCACCTAACATGACAATATTTAAGATTCACGGGAAGATGTGGACGGATAAGGAAATGCAAAAGATAATTCCTCCCATCCATCATCCACATGTCCAGTTGCCTGGCAACTCAGAGTCATCACTACTGTCTTAAACAATAGACAAAAATACCGAGCGAAGATGAACATTATTTCAAACTCTAATCAACAGAATTTGACAGAACACAATGACCAAAAGCATAATGAAATAAACTCCAGTTTCCTCTCCATGAAATAAACTCCAGGACTTAAGAATCCGCTGTAAGAACTTGTTCCTTTTTTCTTTTTTTCGTACTTACAAGAATGCCCATGATATGTCCAACAATCATACAATTCAGAAGCTATTTAAGGATTATCCACTTCATTATTCTTTCCTAAGAGTGTTTCCATGGAAAATGGTAAGCTTTCAAAACCTTTGATGCCAAGGCTTGCGAACTTATCAGTAAATCCTAAAAACTCTACAACAGATAAAGATGCTTGTCATAAACATTAATCAAGGAGTTTCTCAATCATCATGGTTATTGAGATGAATATAATTTCTTCCATCATGAGCAAGAGAAACAAGATTCACGCGTCCAAGGTCTTTCTATTCTCTCAAGAAAAAGAAGGCCATCACCTATGCATTCCAAATTTCCCAAACAGTTAGCAGACCAGAAACATCTGGAAAAGAAAGATCCAAACACCTTATGGAAAAGAATCTGGGGATATCCTTTCACTGACTGTAGAACCAAATTGTGGGCCACCCTTGCGATATGAAATAAGAAACTCGATAGGGTATCCTCCCAACTTATGTGGCTCAATCCCGAGATCATTGAATGTTAAGGCTGCAAAAGAGGTAAGAAATCAAGGAATATAAAATGTAACAGATTTGAGACAAGGATAGAGGCGAGAACCAATTGCCCAATGCATTTAACATAATACTAACCATTTTCTGACACCACTGTATCCATAGCAAGGGCATTGATCTCATCCAAATTGAACATGTTGGGAGTGGGTAATGGAAATGGAACCTTATTGAGTAACACTTCTCGTGGCATTGCAAGTGCCTGTAACCATTTCCAAAGCATGTGTTCAATCAAATTAGTTTTAAATTTGAACAATAAAATTCTGGCAACCCGCAAATGCTGCATAAAAACTTTTTGGCGCACAGACAACTTGGAAAGAAACATAGCCTGTTTTTATTTATCAACATTCCATATTTGATACACCACGAGACTGAAAAAGCAATTTGTCAATTTCACCCACACGATATCAAGGTCAGGGCTATAATAAAATGACACAGCATAAGCATTATATTGTATTCACTGCTGATGTTTAATCACATACTCAAGTAAAGTTTTGACTAAAGTATAAAAATTAGTTGATAGCATAATTTTGAAAGGATTTTCTTGTTTGAAAATAACATAAACTTCCAACGTACAGCGGGTCAAATATTCACCTTTGCAATGGGGAAGGGAACTTTGACGTAGCGAGGCCATTCACGAATCATGTCAAACATAACCCCTGCCTGCAGTACAAATAGACTTCAGTAATATCACCTAGCACTGCAGAAAAAATAAAGCAAAATAAAATGGCAGAGAAGTTACCAATTCATGCACAGTAAAGATTTCAGGCCCACCAAGCTCATAAACTTTTCCCATGCTGGTTCCATCATCTTTCAAGGCTGCAACAACTGCAGCAGCAACATCAACAACATACACAGGTTGGATTCTGCAAAGAAGACATCATTAGGAAAACATCCACAGGAATTGGTCTATGTTCTTTCGACGTGCAACTGAAACAATAAAGACGTACTTGGCAGATCCATCCCCAATTAATGGAAGAAATGAATATTTTTTCACAAAATGTGCCCATCGGTTCAAAATCCGATCCTCTGTACCAATCATAACAGCAGGTCTCAAGACTGTGGCCTACAGAAGTTAGTGTCTGTTAGGAATTTAACTATTGAAGGCACAACTGATAAACACAAGGGAGGGAAAACATGGTAGTACGAAATTTAAAGGGAAGAAGCATTACTTCTTTGATCCTAATCACTTAACTAATTTCCCTACTCCTCACTCTACACAGTTTTTGTATTCTTGGAAGCTACTTAAGGCTACTTTTGAATATGTGCTTGGGTTGAGCCCCCTTCTTAGCACTTTCAAAAATGACAGACAATTATAGCACATATTTCATGCACATCTCTGAACATCAGACTATCAAAGTATCATCTCTGTTGACGTTGATTATGTTTCATTTTCTAGATCTCCAGAAGGCTTTTATGGGTCCCTAAAAGGTCATCAATTCAGTAGTTTGAACAAAACAATATAGAGGCAAAAAGTTCTAAAAGGAATGTCATATTAAACTTTGGCAAAAAGAAGAAACAAATAACTTATACAAATAAATTGAAAACAAAATATCAGAGAAACATGCTCTCCAAGAAAAATTTTTGTTTTGATAATTATCACTTTGTACAATAGAAGATGTGCTACAAGCACTCCAACAGAACACAATAGGGACATTTTCAAAAAAAATAAAACTATCATAAATGTAGTTCACTCTCGAGTATGAGTGCACTATGAAACAATCAGTAACAATACAAAAACCATCCAAGGATGCAGGCAAAATTTGACAACTTTCAATTAACATTTGACACTTTTAACAAACAGGAGTGCTTGCACAATCAACTTTACACAAGTGGACAGGTAAAAAAAAAAAAGGAATGAAAATTGCTTCATCATGCTGTAAAGAACGAGAATGGTATAGAAGAGATATTAAAAGGACCTTCTTTTTCAAAATAATAAAACCCTTTGTATCCAAAAAGCAAAAGTCAGCCAGAGCAGCAGAAACCACATAGAATTCTTTTCTTGTTTATCCATTTTTTTTTATTTCATTCCTTATTATTTTCTTTCAACAAAAGAAAAGGAAGGAAGATCACCCCTTCCCTTTTAAATATGTTTTTATTCTTTCCTTCCTTTCTATGATACATGATGTAAGTAGAACAAAAAATGTTACATTCATCTCACACATAATGCAGGGCATATATCATCATATTCATATTGGATTCCACCATTGGATTTAAAAGTTGAAAGCAAGTTCCTAATACCCCATCCCCATCATATCCATTTCAATTATACCCTGTCCACAAAACCATTTTGCCTTATGATAGTGCAGATAAAAAGGAGAGGCCCTGGGAAACCAAAACTATAAATTACCTCAGGTATCTCTCTTAATACAGCTTCTTCTGCAGCAGCTTTAGCTTTTAGCAATCGTGATGGAGATGAAAGAGATGCTCCTAAGCATGAAAGTTGAATATATCTCATGATGCCTCCATGTTCTTTGGCAATCTGCACAAGTTTAAGTCGTGCATCATATATTTGCTGTTCTTATTATGTGACAACATGCACCTTAGAAAAATAACCTACTAAAGGCATCAGACCAGAAATGAACAAAAATATTGAACTCAATTCACCTGCACAGAAGGTTTTCAAACAACAAATTAATTGTTTCAGAACAGATTGTAGGCATAGAAAACACAAATTCTAAAATATTAGCTGTAACTGTCAAACAGTATATCATTCTAAAAAGCCCGCTGACAATCCATTTTTTTCTCTTCCAAAGTCCATCTGTCAAATAGCTCTACACATTGATGAAGCAGGATATCAATCTAGATCAGATCATTCTGAATTTTTAATTATTTTTTCAAACGTACAATGATTGTTACTGTTAGCCAACTCAACATCAAACCCAATCTAATTAAGGTTGGGCATATGGATTTTCCTCCATTGTTCTAAGCTTAGGGTTACTATTTCAGTATGGTCTGGAGATACTAAATTTTCATTAACTACTTCAGCACGGATTATACTTGGCAGGATTAAACTCAAACATGGCGTCAGTCAACATTGTCATGGCATTAGAATATACTAGATTGTATCAGGCAGCATTCAACAGTGCTACCATAAAATTATTTTAAAAAAAATTCAAATTTATGACTTAAAATGTATTTAACTAAATATAAAACATACAATACCTTAGTTTAATAACTATGTAATAAGAGGAAATGACGAGTACAATGGTTTAATAGATTACTTGGTATGGAAATCATGATTTAACATAAATGGGTAGATACCTCTTTCCACAGAAAGCTGATATACAAATGCGATCACTAAGGCTGATAGTCTAAATGTAAAATTAAACTAAAGAAGCTTGGACTTATTTTTATATTAAACATGTAGCCCTTATCACATGAATGGAATTCTGATGAGGAAACAACAAAAGTTAAAGCCTACTATCAATGTTTTCAAACCCAGCCCAATCTTAGAACCGATGAAGGCAGAGAGTTGTGAGTCAGAGGTTCAACCGGAGTCAACCCGAAATTTTAAATAATATCATATATTTATTGTTTATATGTTAACAACAAATATAATTAAAATTAATGAATGTTACCAGAGCAATTAATGAACATTACTTAGAAGAAATATAAATTTGAGACTATTATTTAAAAGAAATTGTGAAAAATTAACTCATTATCTGGCCATTTTGACACCCATATTGGCAAAAAAATATTTTTCATTTTTCTTGGCAAATTTTTCTTTTTTAATTTTTCAGCCCGGTTCCTGGGTTTTCACCTGGGTCTTGGGAATTCAGTTTTCAGACCTTACCCAGACCGGCCTGGGGACTGGCTCTCAGTTCGACCAGCCAGGCCAGTTCAGGTCTGACAACTATGGTCATTCATTAGATATCAGGGTTTATAAAATAAAAAATAAAAAAAAAAGAAAGAAAAGAAGAAAAAAGATGAAGGTGCATCTGGCAACTCAGCTCCAGTCAAAAGCACACCCACTCCTTTCTCACTTCTTCATTCCTTGCTTCTTCTTCTTCTTGTCTTTTCCATCTCTTCCTTTGTCTAGAATAAAGGTACAGGTGCTTCAGCCAGTACATATCAGACTGATACAACACTAATCTCAATTCCTCACCCTGAAGTTGTGAATCCCCTATCAGTAGGCTATTAGACTGATATGGCTGATACAGATATTTAACCCATGATTCTTATTCTAATTCTCATGCATAATTTGGGAATGCTCAATCTTCCAAACCTGTGCATTTGCAGGTCCTCACAGGAAAAGACAAGACTATCTCAATCAATATTCATTCAACTTAATTTCATCATATGCCAACTTCACCTTCGTATGACTGCAATTATTCCTTACAGTCTTTTCTTATATTTTCAAATATCCAATTTAATGTCCTTATTTCTACCTCATTCATTTTGTGGACATGTTTATTCATTACCCAACATTCATTGTCATAGCTGGCCAAATTGTGGGCTTGTAGAACATCTCCTTCAATTTAGGAGCACCTTAACAAATTTCTATTTCAACCATCAGCCCAACAATTTTCACCAGAATCTAATCAAGGCTAACATTGCAAGCAACTGCAAAATTTAGACATTAAAAAAAATAAAAAAGAACTGGCTAAAATTTAAAAAAGGGGCTAAGTTTAGGATTTTTTTTTTTTGGGAGTTTATTCTTACTCGATTCACCAACTTGTCCATAATTAATTAGAAAAAGGAGAACAAACTATGATATGCATTATTTAAATTATAACAATGCACATGTCAAAATGAATATATAAACAAATAACATATCAATAAATAAATCAGAACACAAATTCTCCAGAAAATGTACAGCACCTACTGACAAACAAAGTTATCTCCAGCAACCACAGATGAATGTTTTCTTGCTAAGACCTAAGAACAACATTAGCTCAAAACCCAGATTCAAGATCAGCAAAGCACCAACGCAAACAAAATGAGAAAATACTATTATGATTGGAGAGAAATGGAAGGAACCTACCATTGCAAGCTGTTCAGCCATGCCATGGTTCACTTCCTCAAAGCTGTAGTTTCTTGTCTCGTATTCCCTTCCTGCCAAAAGAAATAGACAAGTCTGAATAGATTCGCACTCTCAAATAAGAAAGCTTAAATATGTTTCAATTGAAGAATGTTACCAATAAGATTAATAACAACATTAGCCTTTGCCATAACAGCCTTAATTGAATCTTCATCTCTTGGGTTGTACATCATTGGTACTATCTGAACAGGAAAAAGGGAAAAATAATTATATTATAAAAAGACACTGCAAACCTTGCAAAGTAAATACATAAATGCACACTGATACAAGCTGTGCTTCCAGTCAGACAAATTTCAAATGAAAAAAAAAAAAGTACCTGACCCAAATCACCCATCAATTTGAGATGGCGATGAGAATCCTCAGAACCTCGGAAAGGAACTAATACTTGAGATCCCATTTTAGCTGGAACAGAAATCAAACTATCAGCAAAAAGATATATTATATGCACACATTTAGAAACACTATATAAGTAGAGGAGACTTCAAACGTGCTAAAACAAATGCAACTCATGCAAGTTCCAAACAAAGCAATATAATGCATTCGAGCTCACCTAGTTGTTGCACGACATATCGACCAAGGAACCCTGTAGCTCCAAATACTGTAGCAACGATGCCACTGCAAAATAAAAAAAAAATATTTGGCAAATTAAAAAAGGAACCAAATATTGGTCACTGACAGAACAAGAGAAACAAACAAGCGAAAGCAACACTTTTTCCTTTGGAGATGAAATTCTCATTCCTACTAAGCCATAAAGCACTTAAATTTGATAACATTAACCTAAAAAGAATTCAATTAGTAATTGAGAAAAACAAATAAATTTTCATTTCCCTTTATTGTCTATGAAACCAAACAGGGGATGATAAGAAGAAATGAAGAAGCAAAATTACCTAACAGAAGATCTTCCACCAGTGCCTTTACGAACAAGGTGGCCCACACCTTTTGGAGTGAGAGTAGATCCATACCGTGGATGATCAGTTCCATTATAATCTGTAAAAGGTCAACAAAACAACAATGCATACCAAATTTAGAGTATTATGCAAAAATGCATAAAAATGAATTAGCAAATTGAGGATTACAGAGAGGATAAATTGATTTGAGAGATGCGATTGAAGCTGCGATATTGCTGTGAGCTTCATGATGCCCTAATCGCCTAGAAATCGCCTGCATCGTTCTCAGTTACAGAGAGAGAGAGAGAGAGAGAGGGGGGGTAGAGAGTAGGCTTACAGGAGAGGAGAGAAGTTGAGAGAAATTTGGATTTGAGTCTGTTTCTGATGTGAGTCTGAAAGAGTTTTTCTAGGGGCTTGGCTCAGATGGGTTGGTTTGTCAAATGCAAGTTTGGGCTCACAGTTTTTCCATTTGTGGAATTGGGGTTTAAGTTCAGTTCGAATCAAATTTCTTTTTTTTTTTTTTTTTTTTTAATTATTGCTTTTTTTCAGTGAAAAATATTAAATTTTTTTTTTGGTAAAATTTATTTACAAATCAAATCAAAAGCATTATGTATTGAATTGTTAAATATAATGTAAATCATAATCAAATTTTTATTCATTAAAATACAACAAAGATTTGACATGAAACTAAAAGTTATTTGAATTTAATATTAATATTTTTTTTTATTTGAAACACATTCAAATATTAGGATTCTCTTCAAAGAGACGAATGAAAATTTTTAACATACTTATATTTTAATATAAAAATTAAAAAAATATGAATATTACACTGACAAAAAAATTAATTTAAGAACCTTGTAACTTAATGGTAAAACCAGTATTTTAAAAATCAGGTCAAACTGGCTAGTTCAATCGAAAATCACTTACAAATCTGATTCGTTTCACTAAAAAGTAAAATTCTGATTTAAACCATTATTTGACTATCTTGACTAATTTAGTTACTTTTTAACTGATCAAACCTTTATCTTTTACAAAATGATAAAAATAAAAAAAAAAGAGATTTTATCCCGCCGATCAAACCACCAATTCAATCAGTCTTACAATCGAACTACCAGTTCAACCGGTCTAACTTGTTGAATCACTAATTGTGACATGACCAGTTCATTCACCAATTCGGTTTTAAAACTACTAGGTAAATCTGTGAATTTTCAAATCAAGTCTCTTAAGAGCTTTATCTCACATACCAATATATATGTATAAAGCAGCAGAAAGTAAAGTAAAGAAGAGAGAGAGTAGGGCAAAATTTCTGGCATCCAAAATTTTTAGTCTAAAAACTGAATAATGCCACTAGAATAAAGTGGGATTGGCATTGTCTAGCTCAGCTCTACAAATTTCTAAAGCAAAAAAAAAAAAAACAACCCTGCTGCCTTTGTCTAAACACCATTTTATTGCACATCATTGAACAAATATTGACCCACTTTTTTTTTTCCTTCCCCTGTCGTTATTACCAACTTCTAACCCCCACCAACTTATTTTCTGTTACATATAGTATTCCAAACAAGCATGAATTCTTATCCCATTTTGCTTTAGGTGTGAAGAACCCCCCTTGAACTAGAGATTGCTTTCACCTATAGGGATTTGGTGCAAGGATTGACACGTGCAGTTTCATCCTTCCATGTTCTCTTCCTGTTTGCCGAATGCAGCAGCATCATCATCAGCCACTTCGCTTTGTGACTGTCGGTCTGCTCTTCCTGCCTCTTACTTGAAGGATTTGGGCCTGCCCATCTGATTCAAAAGTCTGGAATGCCACTTGACCTCGTCGAATACTCTGCTACCAACTTATAAAACATGGTTGATTTATCTTCTAACAACCGCGGTGGAGAATCAAATTCTGCAGCTCTACCTGCAAGAGTATACAAAAGTTTCATAAGAAGGTGCACAAATATAGAAAAGTATCCATAGGAAATTACATACATCATAAACCATCTCAAGAAATGCAGAGTTGTGCAATAATATCACTCTATATACTTTAAAAAGGATCAAATGAGTGAAAATTGGATGGTGACTTGTGATACCAGGACCACATGATTAAAGATTGCAAATGTAAAATAAATAAATAGAACAGAAGACAAATGAGAGGGTAATCTTATAATATTTTCCAACAATTGGATTGTGACTGAAACTCAACTATACATGGAGTACTTCCTGCCGCATCTTTTTGAGTAATATTTTAACCGAATATCTGAAAACCATGATGAAAGCTTATTTAAGTTTGGTATGATGTAATAAAATATAATGTAACATGATCAACTGAACTTTTAGTTTACTGTGTATCATTATAGCAAACTGAAAATTCAATTGATTACGTTACTTTGCATTCAATAAACATCACCTTGCATTTTTCACTTTACAATGCTATCAAAATGGAAAACTCCTCCTAACCTCAGTACAATATGTCAATTATGTTGTAGCATACTGAGAAAGAATTTGACTGTATGATAGAAGTCAATATTTTGAAATTATTGGTACTCACCATCACTGAGTACCAAAACTAAATCACTGTCGATGATAGTATGAATACGATGTGCAACTGTGCAAACAGTACAATCCTTAAACTCATTCCGGATAATCTTCTGGATAAGATTATCTGTAGCTGTATCTACTGATGCTGTCGCTTCATCTAAAACTAGTATTCTTGCCTGCTTGAGCAAAGCCCGGCCCAAGGCAACTAGTTGCCGTTCCCCTACACTCCAATTATCTCCATTATCTAGCACTGCAAATTATGCATTTCAATACAAACCAAACAAGTAGTCACAGGACATCCGAAATCTGAGGATTACAAGGGAAACAAAAACAACGACAATATATTGTACAATCTGCTGGCTACATACCCGGTGTATCAAGCTTTAGTTCTTTGTCGCGGACTTTCTCCCCAAGCTGAGACTTATCAAGAGCCTGTAGCGAATAGTTGAATTCTTAGCACATTATCAGGAAAAAATTCCATAGTTGTTTATGAAGGAATTAATTGGCAAAATAGTATTGAGAGATGGGAATTAATTAATTAATTAAAATTGTTAATCATTTATACATCTACTTCAGGAAAGTTTTTCTGAAAATGGATGTAATTGTTAGTACTTTCAGATCTCAACCACAGGAAGGCAATAATCCATTTCCAACAAAATTAAGGATTTTTGCTATATTCTTAGCCAGTTTACAGACCCAACAAATTTAATAATGTAAAAATCACTATGAACTTCTGTCCAAAGAATGGCAATCTTTTTAATTGATTTGATTAGAATAATGGAAAATAATAAAATTTGGCGATTTAAGAGCCAATTATTCATTATAGTATAATAAACAAATATAACATAATAAACAAATGTCCAACTTTATAACTATATTTATAACTAGAATTAATATTTTATAACTCGAAAATATATGCTATTTTTAATGTAGCATAAAAAATTACTAAATCAATTCTCTCTTTTCAAGATTCAATCCAGGTCAAATTGAACAGTTGTATATAAGCATGTGAATGAAAAAGGAAAAGAAAAGGGGGAACCAAGACCTGCCAAATTTCCTGATCTGAATGCTCTTCAAGGGGATCAAGATTGCGCCTAATTGTCCCTTCAAATAAAGTGGGATCCTGGGGTATGATACTCAAACGGCTACGAAGATCATGGAGGCCAATTGTACAAATATCAATGTTGTCTATAAAGATTCTCCCTTCAGCTGGTTCAATCAATCGAAATAGCGCTTGGATCAACGTAGATTTACCACTTCCAGTTCGCCCAACTATTCCAATTTTCCTTCCACCAGGAAAGGTGCATGATATCCCATGAAGCACCATAGGAAGATTCTCACCATAGCGAACCTTCATAAAAGAAAGAAATCGTCAGCATTTGAAAACCAATTCCCATATTAAGCATCAGCCAGATAATCTTGCCTCCGTTATTCTCCCCAAGAATATCACAATGTACATGCACACAAGAAAAACAAATTTTCTGCTCATTTTTCTTCTCAAGATAGAGATGTGATCACCAGAGAAACAAACATGATAAGATCATGGCCAATGGAGAACTGAATAAGCTCCAGAATAAAAGATGATGCGTGACTTCTAATAAGATACTGACTGTCAAACTCCATGGTACAAGACATCAAGAAGAATGGCGATATTATTTTAAAGTTTGAAACCAGAGTATGTGCACATATTGGCATTACATATTGTCTATTACCTAGCAGTAAACCTGCTCAAATGCGTTACCCAATGTCCCAAAAAAGCAAACAGGCTCAAAATTCATGTATCTTCGAAGGACAAACTAGGAAAACAAACAGAACAAGTTGAAAGAAATTTAATGTTTCCTCAGAGCAGGATGTATGCACATCATGCTGGAAAGAACCTGAGCTTTATACCTTCAAATTAATCAGATCAATTTTTCCAATCTCTGGCCATGAGGATGGGGGGCGGGATCCCTCGATAATTAATGGAGCTTCACTGGGAATTTGGCTGTACTGATAAATCCTTTCTATAGAAATAATTTTGTTTTCTAGTTTGCAAAAGCTAAGAATCCACCGTGATAGGCGTGCATTTAAATTAAGGCCATATGTTACAGCAAGGCCTGCCATGCCTGTACAGCACAAACAGATATGATTAGCAACAGCACACTGTTATAAACTAAAAGTTAATTTGTTTTAGCATTTATCTTGTATCACCTCCAGACAATTTCAGCCATAAGCTAAGTCTTGCCTCAAGACTAAATTTAGAACTTGAAAACATCAATATAACTCATTACTACATATAAAGTTTTCAAGCAAATACACACATATATGAAGTGATGTAGAAATGATATACTTACTTGGATCAATACTTCCATGGGGAAAGCTAACAAGTAAAATCATGCAGAAAGCAAATACGAAGGTTGAAAGTAATTCCATGCGTAGGCATAGCCATTCAATAGCAGCAAGACTGCAGAAGAATGGACGAGCAAAACAATCAAGAAGATAAAGATTCCTCTTCATGAACCTTTTTTCTTGCCTAAAGCCTCTTATTGTGGCTGCTCCAGCAATTGACTCACCAAAAAGATGGATGATAGGAGATTTCTGGATACTGACAATGCGGACCAGTTCCCTTGATGAAGCCATGTAGTATTTCTGCATATGAGCATTACTGATAATGAGTTGACATATCTTTCAATACCATTTAGCCCAAAGATTTTTAACAGATTTTGAGTCCTTAAATTAGAAGTTAAAAGTCTAAATCATGACTAATCTCTAACAACCAAGGGCAAATAAACTTCATAAATTATGGTTGAAACAGTACAAGCTGTATGTACAAAATGTAATTTCAAATAGCGGAAACATCCCTTCCAAAACTTTTCAGTCTGAGCAACAATATAAATATAATTTATATGACAATGGTCTTTTCAATGAATGATAAAATATGGCATTTCAAGTATGTAAAGACAACATTGAATGAATGCCAGAGAGGTAGTGTTATTACTTGTTAGCCATTTTGAAACCAAGAAGGAAATGAAAATAGTGAAGTAAACAACTCCAGTATCTGCTTAATGGTTCTCATAGCCTACCCATAAAGAAGGTTGTGCAAATACATAGCATAAAAGTAATATCAGATATTGCAGCCTATAGCGGTAATTTATTCAATCATAATCACACATATATGCAGCAAATGTTAGTAATGTTCAGAAGCAACTTGCATAAACACAAGTCAATATACTTTCATTTCCCAACTTTTTCTGCAAACCAACAGAGTGAAACATTTTCAAGGGAAAATCAATTGATCACCTGCATCCACAAGCAAGCAACAGCCATTGGAACAACAAGAAGCAAAACTTGCCAGGTAACTTTGGTCATTACACCAACAATTCCAAAAAGCTGTATTGTTGTTGAAGCAAACCCACCAAGTCTAAAAGGAATGTCAAGATCCACAACACTTTGATCTATAGACACCTGTAAGGTCATACAGTAACAACATTATATAGAGACCAAAAAAAAAGTGGGGGGTAAAAGAAGAAGACATTTAACTGGTATTTACTGGTATTTATATACATAGAATACAGATTGATATTATTTCCAAAGAAAACATACAAACTTACACGATTCAAGATCCTTCCAGCTGGAGTCGAGTCAAAGAAAGACATCGGTGCTCGAAACACACTTCTAAGCATCTTCAAAAATAATTTCTGAGCCGCTGCCAGGCCAAATGTAGCAACTAGAACAGCCCTCACAAATATAAACCATGAACTCCCAAAAGCAAGGGCCATATAAACACCAAGGAGGACCATTGGACTCACCCTAGGTTGGCCTCCTTCAGTTTGGGGATTTGCCCAAGCCATCCACCAATTACTAGCTATCTGAAGAAATTGAAACAATGCTTGTGCCAGGATTATCAGTGGAATTAATAAGCCTTTATATGCTGCAGCCATATATGACAAATAAACCTTCATGCTGACTCTCCCTCTCACCCTTTCCTCTTCCTGAACAAGCTGCTTTTTCCTTGTGCGTTTTGCTTTCTTTTTCTCTTTAATTGCCTTTTGATCTGAAGCTGATGCACTCTCTTGCACTTCCTTTGCCAAACTGTCAACATTACTTACAGTAGCATCGCATTTTTTATTAAATACAACAGACCCATCCAAAGACAAAGTCTCATCTGAATCATCAGATGAGTGACTTGGGATATCCATGGATCCAATTGCTTCATGATGAGCTGAGACCAATGTTTTAAAATCAGTTCCAGCTTGCAAAAGATCATCATATTTCCCTGCCTGTATAATGTGCCCTTCCTTGAGAACCTGAAGAGATGGAAATTAAGATTTAGTAAATTTCTTTGGAGCAAAGTGAGTCCATACACATTCAACCCACGCATACTCACATTTTGACATCAAGAAAAATCAGCTCCTTAAGTTGATGGATATTGACATTTTTCCTATATATGGGTGCATTGGGGATCAACTGTCTTATCATTATTTAAATAACACTAATAACATCAACAATAATTATAGGGTGAAAAGAAGAGGATCTAAATAAAAAAAAAAATCAACAAAAATTACGAGCAAAGGAAAAACATAGACATTGAGTGATGAAAGCAACAACAACGTGCAACTACAAAATTAATTGACGCGATAACAGAATAAGTTGGCGGTTATGAAAAGCAATCAATATATAGATATTCAGAAAAATAGAAGCCCCATTCAGATGCAAGATATAGAACCCCAAGAAAGGCAAGGCATTGCAAAAGCAATATACAAAAGTTAAGTGTGAATGCAAATCCATACCAATATTAAATCAGCAGCCGGCAAAAATTCAACTTGATGGGTCACAAAAATGACAGTCTTATTTCCTAGTGCTGTCAATATGTATTCCTGCAGTTCCACATCATATGTTCAGCCAAATTACATTAATTTTGAAGAACATTGTTGGTGATACGTTGAGCATGTCTAACCTTGAACAACTCCGAACCAGTGTGTGCATCAACAGCACTGAAGGGATCATCAAGTAAATATATGTCCGCATCTTGATACAGTGCCCTTGCAAGCTGTACCCGTTGCTTCTGGCCACCACTCAGATTTATACCTCTATCACCGATGATGGTCTGATCGCCATGTGAGAAGAGTTCAAAATCTTTTTTCAGTGAACAAGCATGGATAACATTTTTATACTTTGCTTTATCCATTGGACTGCCAAAAAGAATATTTTCTTCAACATTTCCAGATTGTATCCATGCTGACTGGGAGACATATGCGGCACTACCACAAACTCTTACCTAGTACAAGAAAGAGAGAACAGATTTAAGAATTTTCAATTCTCAATAACTAGGAGAAAGAAGCAATCACAGTTAACAGAAAAATGACATTAATTGTATATATATTTAAAAAATATAGAAATATAGGTCCATAAACTAACGTACTTCACCAGAGATTTTAGGAATCTCCCCAAGGATGCAAGAAAGAAAACTTGATTTGCCAGAACCAACCATGCCACACACAGCTACGCGCATCCCTTTCTGTACCTTCATTTGTATGCCTGATAAAGTGGACCTTGAAGAAGAAGGGTCCCAGCTGAACTCACCATCTTTAATTTCTATGGCCAGGTTTGTCATGCCTCGTGGAAGAACAATGGTTGCATCTTCCTGCAAATCTTCCTCAAGTAAGAATCCAGAAATTCGATCAACAGAAACTTTTGTCTGGGCCATCATTGACACCAAGTCAGGGAAATTTCTGAGTGGTTCTTGTAAGATTCTGAAAGTGGCCAGAGCAGAAAGAACACCTCCTGCCGTGAGCTGACCACCCAACAATATTGAAGTACCAAAAGTGACAGCTGCAACAAATATAGGAGAGCTCCAGAAAATGAATGTAATAAAAGCTTGGGAATAAAGGGCTTTCCGAAGCCATCTGAACTCCACTTCTCGCATCTCCTCCAGCTTCACTCGATACCTGTCCTCCCAAGCTTGCAACTTCATAATCCTCATATTCCTCAAACACTCAGAAGTTTTCCTCATCCTCTCATCTTTGGAAGCCATTAATTTGTCTTGAAATTCTTCTTGTACCTTAGCAAGGGGGACAGTAACAATGATGGAGATAATGGTGGCAATTAAAGTTGCAACAGAAGCAATTCCAACATTCTTATATAAAATTGCAAGGGCAAGAATTATTTGAAGGGGAAGCATCCATATATCATGAAGATACCAAGAGTAATCCCCAACTCTCTGGACATCAACTGCCATGTAGTTCACAATTTCTCCACTAGTGTGACTTTGCTTGGCCAAGCTGGAGAGCCTGAGTCCTTTTCGGTACACCATTGCTGTCAGAGCTGACCTCACATGCATACCCAAAATGTCAACACCAAGATACCATTGCCGGGTTGTTAAGGTCTCCACAAGCTTAGCTGAGAAGAAGATCCCAGCAAGAATATATCCCTCGTGAGGGAATGTCTCCTTTCCCCCTAAATATTCAACAAAGTAGCTAATCATGTATGGACCCACATATGAAACAAGTGTATTTATCAAGGCAAATATGCCATTGCAAGCCGCTTCCTTCCAGAATGACTTGAGAATCGCCCAAGCTAAAGAAGGCTGCTCTGAAGGCTTTTCTGCCTTCAATTTCTCCCAGTTTGAATTCAGAACTTTATAATTAGTTTTGGCTCGATCTTTAGGAGCAAGAAGTGGTATGTCCTTAAGTTCAAGTGGTCTCTTTGCACCAATAGAAAGAAGTGGGTTTAACCATGAAAGAGTAGCCAAGCTAAATAGCCCAGCATCACAGTACGGAGTGACCTTAAGACACCCTGCCTCTTCTTCATGAAGCAATGGCTCTTGAAGATCAGAATTCCTACAAACTTGTATTCCAGTAATACCTCTAAATGCTACAAAACATAGAAAAGCAAGAGCCGGAGTTGCAGCAAGATTGACCACAACATGAGAATTCAGATGCTTGACACCTTCAATCAGAAAACTCCTCCCATCCACATACAAAGTACACAAACAAATCAAAAATGAGAAAACCCACCATACCCTCAGCAACAGTGGGAATTTCTCAGAAGCCTTAAATTTACAATGAAAAGTTGAAAAACTCAACACAAACCAAGCTAAACCTTGTGCAGCAGGTAAAGAAATTATAGACCAATCCACCACTTTCCTGTTAACAGCCTCTCTAATCAAAGCAACCCCATCAAACCCCAACACCAAAAATTGCAAAAACAAAACATAAAAACAACAAAATAACACCAACTTAAAACCGGTACCGATTATAACCTCTGACGTCTCTCGATCAGCACTAGTACGTCGAATTGGGCTTGAATTGGCAACTGCAGTATCATCCTTAAGGAATCGAATCCGACCAACACACACAAATATTTGTCTAGCAGATATTATAAAGAGAAAGACGAGAAAAAGCGTCAAATTGATGCAAATTGAAGCTAGCTCCAATACGGGCAAGCCTTGAATTTCCTTGAAAAGGGAGTGGGTCGATAGCGTGACGTTATTATTAAGCAAGAAGGTGATACCCATTATTGACAATGGTGAGTTGATGATTGAAATGACCGAGTCGGTGGTGTTGTAATAGTAGTTAATAATAAGCAGCAGCAGCAACAACAAGAAGAGGAGAGATCGAATCGTGTAAAGTGGAGCATTTCACCATCTGGGTAATCAACGGAGACTATAGCTTTTCTTTGGAGATAGAATCTGCAGACACATTGCACATAGAAACAAACAGATTTTTATCATCATCACGGTATACGAAGAGACAAAGAAAGCGAACGATATAATGAGAGAAAGATAAATAGAAAAGAAATCACAAGGAGACAAACCAAAGAGATGGAGGCAAAATCTAAAAAATATGGAAACAACCCAGTTGAGAGAAAACACCAAAAATAACTTACCGACCTTGAAAATCGTTTTTTGTTTAGCCCGATGACGATTGTCGAGGCAATTCTGTGATTGATAGCTACCCTTTTACGCCAAGTTCTTCTGTTCTCCTCCTCTGAAACGCCCACACCCCTCTTCACAGACAGAGAGAGAGAAGAGAAGCCTCAGAAAACCCACACTCTCTCTATCCAAACCAACTTGTTTTCCACAATGAGCTACAAATACAACATGAACAAATTTTAGATAGCTAAGCCAACCACAGATAATATAAAGAAAGAGAGAGATCTCTTTTCACTTCTCTCTCTTTTATCTTTGCCTTTGTGTAGTAATATAAATTATATAATAAAGTTTTTGGCTTTGGCTACGTTGTTGGGTAGTAGTTGTTAGCTCTTGCCGTGTTGGAGGTTCATAGTGAAAATGCTACACATTCAATCTCAAAGATTGAATTTTCATTTTCTTTTATTTTACTAGCAAGCAATTTATTTAGTAATTTTCACTATATCATATAGTAATATACTCATATATATATATATTGAGAAATGCATTAATGTGTACAGTTCATTGAGAGAGAGAGAGAGAGAGAGAATATTATTTGGTAATCATGAGAATATTATTATTCACATGTGTTTGGGAATGTGTGAGGTAATTAGTATTAGTAGTAGGTGATGAGATCTTAAAATTAATGTTTCCTTAATCTGTGATTTAAAAAAATTGCATAAAGATTAATAAAATTATTTTAAAAAAAATATATGGTATTTCATTGACCAAAAAGATAGTGCAAGATTAGTAAATAAGATATTATATGGTAATTACATAAATTTATAATAGGTTTTAAATCAATCTACGTTATTAAAATTAAAAGAATAAATCGAATTGAAAGAGCAGAATTGACAGAAAATAATATTTATTAGATAATAAATTATCATTATTTAAAAAGTTATTAAATAATCGTTTTCAAAGAGACAGATAAATTACGACGTGTATTTTTTCTTTCATTTATTTTTCTTTGAAAAATGAAAAAAAAAAAAAGGTTTTTGCTCATATACTTAATCAACTAAACTTCAAGGTCCCGCAGGTTATATAAGTTCAAAAGATTTAGTATCATTCAGTTAGTAAATAGATATGCTTTTTAAGGTCAAATATCAATAAGTTAGTAGTTTGATTAAGTGAATCCCTAGTCAAACGACAATGATATATTTATATTGTTTATGAATTATTTTAATTTTATTTTTATGTAATTTAAAATGTATTTAATTAAGAGGATAAATTAATTAGTAGACTAGACATGTCTATTTTTTGAAAAGTTTATTTAATATTTTATATATTCTCAATATTTTAATGTATGAGGAATTAAGTTAGTAGATAGATGATGACTTATATTGTAAAAAATTAAAGATTCAGACAGTAATAATTAATTTAATTTTCATTTGATAATTTTTTTTTACATGTAAAAATAATTCATAATGTGATTTAGTAATAATTGTACTAGTGAAAGACAATTTAGGAGATAAAGAGTATGTTTTATTTATAATCCACTTAACATTTATACTCAATTTTAACATTTTTATATATAAATCACAAAAATACTAAATTTAATATTCAATTATTAGTGGATATATACATGTGATGGGAAATTTAAATTTTAATTACAATATTTAAATGTTAATTGTGTATCTTTTTATTAAAAAAATTGAATTATTTAAAATAAAAATAAAGAATTCATATATGCGATATTAATTAATTTTAAAATTAAAGTTTATTTGAGCATTTAAAAAAATAGAATATGGGAATAATATCAACGGTAACCCTCATTTCGTTTTAAAAAGATTATCCACTTTTTTTCACACAGTTTAGAAAATATTTTTAATTGTATATCACCTGATAAATTTTATTATATTTTTTATTTATGCCCTTATATATACTCATTTATTACTATGTTTATTATTAATTTTAATAATATATATTTTAATTAATAAAAATATAATAGATAAATACCTATATCTATTTTTATAGTGAATAAATATTTTAAGATATTTTAAAAGTAAATAATAAATAATTTTTTTAAAATAGGGGAAAAATATTTATGTAGTACGGATGAAGTTGGACATGACAGGTGCAACAGCTTGGTGGAGGCAGCGATGAATTTCTATTTCGTAGTGGGAGTATGAGTGTGATGGCATAATGGTAAGCTTGTCATGAGGTCATTATTATTTTAAGGATTCATGAATGGGACACCCATGTTTAGAGGTTTGTGAAAGTAAAGGCAATATATTAGGCTATGGCTAATGAAGCTCCATATAATTAAATTGCCTTATTATGCTGCACAGACCAGCTTGCCAGCGTCTTCGATTGTATTCTTTATTTTTAAAAAATAAATTTTATTTAATAAAAAATATTTTATTTGATAAAAAATTTTATTTAATTTCAACATATTGTTTATATTTTGTTTTTTATTTTAATTTTTCTTATGAGTATTAATTATTTTAATTATTTAATTATTTAAATTTATTTAATAAAAAAATAATATTAAAATTATATAAAATATATAAAAATTTATATTATATTAATTAAAATTAGAATAAAAAATGATATATGACTCTCAAATCAACTTTTTTTTTATTTTTTAAAGATAAACAGCCTATTAAAATTTTATTTTTCAAAATAACTCTTTATAAAAAAAATTTGATATATATAAAAAATGCATTGAGAATATTCAAAGGAAAAGATAAAGACCCCAACATCATGTAAATACAAGGGATGGGCACCCAAAGAAAAATTTTTTGCATTTTGTTTTCACGTTGAATTCTACCATCCACCCCACTTATCACTCACTCCTTTTGGAAATTTTGGCTTTTACTAATTGAAAAAGATTATAATTGATGACCAAACTTTGGTTTTGTTGTTTGGGAAAGACAATAAATTAATTCTCTTATCGTATTACTATTTGGGGCTTATCTTTAATTTTATTTAGAGATATAATAATCATCTTCTATTTTTTAATTTTCTCTTATTATCTTTATGTTAAATTGATGCTATCTAATACATTATTAATAAAATGGGGCTCACATATCTTGATATAATGTTTTTGGTGGCATTAATTTAATGAAAAATACAGTAAAAAAACAGTAAAAGGAAAGATATCTAACAAGTCTCTTATACCTTAGTATATTTTGATCCATTAGACTTCTATTTAAAAAAAAACAACAAAGTGAGTCATATAGGACGAATTCATATTAAATAATAATATTATTAAATTATATTATTGGGTATTCTTGTTATTTTAGATATTGTTATTATTAATATTTAATTGATGATATCATTGTAAGTGTTAGTTTTTTTTTCAATTTGTTATGGACGGTAATGCTTTTCTATGTGCTTTTTACAGCTCAAACATGAAAAGCATCAGAAGAAGTAGAGTGCATTTTCTTCTCAACCTTGTTACTTTCTTTGCGCATAGAATGTGGACAACAGCACATAGAAAAAGCTAACACTTCAATCTTTTTAAAAGCTATGACACAAGGGAGCATGAAATCTCATTATATAGACCTAAACATTTCTAGACATATATCATTAACGGATGGGGACCAAGAGGGCAAGGCCCCCTTAACTTCCAAAAATCAAATTTTTTTTAGCGTAAAATTATTAAAATTTAGTTATATATTATATTTAATCTCTTATTTTATATTGAAGTTGGTTTACTTATTAGATATTACTTTCATAAAAATAATTGTGCTATAAAAAATTTAACCCCTTTAAAAAAAATTTATAACTTCATCGCTGACATATATAATTCAACAATTAATCCAATCGTCATTTGGAAAAGTTAAACATTATTAATTGTTAGCTTTGATGATACACCTCATAATAGCATTAGTTTTGAGGGTTAATTGTTAATTTAAAACTACTTTAGTCTTTATTTAAAAGCTAAAAACATACTTTTGTTCTTTACTTTTGATTCTAATTAAGTAAAGGAAATTACTTAAAAATAGTTAATTATGCAATGTTCATACATATCTTTGCTTATTGGTTGATTAAAAATCTACACAAAGAACAAGAGAAACAATGACAATTGGCTTCTTTATGCTCATATCACTTTTACATATTAGTCAATAATGAATTTATTATTTGACCAATTCTGACAATAAGCTTTTGATCATGCAATTTTACTTTTTTTTTTTTTTTTTAAATACCCTGCCAGTGATATTAACCTTTGACACCAAGAAAAGTGTGCTGCCAACCTTTTCTTTCAAGCTAATAAAAAAAATTATTTTGATAATAAATAATTAATTTGTGCATCATAAACTTATTTATGAATTGAATTTAAATTTAAAAAATATTAAAATTTTTAAAAATTTATTCTAACTCATTCATATTTTTTATAAATAAATATAAACAAATATATATATATATATATATATATATATATATATATATATATATATATATATATATATATATATATATATATTTTGGTGTAGAAAAAACTTAAACTTATTATTTTAATTATAAAAAATACGATAATTTTAGGATCAAAGTTCAAATGATATTAATTTTCAAGTTTCATCACTTAAAAATTAAGTTTTTTTTTTTTTTTTTTTGCCAAAGACTTAATATAGTGGTTTTTGCAAGCGTAATTACTCCAACAATAGTACTTCATTGTACCATTGATGACTGTAGAGAAAAACACGTGCTGCATTGGGGAAATTGTTCAGTGACCAATGGTTAGGTGAGTCAAACCCCCTTATTAAACTATGCATTTAAAATTGAACTGCATAGTCAACCAGTTCCTTCACTAGTTCATGGTTTAATCAATCTAATTCAATGATCAAATCAATTTTTTCATTTTTTATTTTTTAATTGTTATATCAAAAAAATATTGTTTTTAGCAAATCTGATTTTTATATTTTTAAATTAGACTAATGATTGATTCTCAATTTAATCGATCCGATCGATCGATTCGGTATAATTTTCATAACATTGATATTAAATTGATATATGGATTCATTGAATAATTTTTGGTTATTTTATATTATCTAATTCCACATTTGAGTGGAAATTGAGCCAACAAAACTTGAAAATTATTAAAGACTGATTTTCTTTTTTATTTATTTGCCTTTTTTTTTTCTTGTTCTAGAAGTTTATTCCAATAATTATTTGTATTGCACTATGCTAAAAATTGTTACTACTAACATATACTCCATTTTTTACTAAAAGAATTAAAAAATCACCATACACGTGTATAATGATTTAGCCAAGTAATACATATTCGATTTAAAAGGAAAATTAACATACACAATTATTATTATTTTTATTAGATTTAAATATTACTTTTTTACCATTTTAAATATTAATATAAAGAAAATATATAGGCCTATTATTAAAAAAAATTATATATGTCGGTTTGTATAAAGTTTTTATTGAAATCTATAAAAAAATAACAACGTAAAAAATAACAACATGATTTTATGTAAGTTTAATTTTTAATAAAATTATCGGATATATATGACAAAAAAAATTTAAAAATTTAAATAATAATAATAACAATAATGGGAATGAAAAATAGGAAAATTATTCAAGTTTTAGATGGTAGTTGAAAATTAATTAATTAGTTAATTACCTAACGGTCAATTCAATATGTAATGTAATGACTTAATAATAATATTCAATGGTTGGGTGGTCTTTGCATGAAATGAACATGTAACAACCAATCTTCGATTTAGAATTTCAATATCCAGTGTCCAATTGTTTGGTGGGGTTTCAGGAAATCTCTTTCATGTGGCTTATCAAGGAAATTTTGAAGCATGGAGTCCGGAGCTTTGACCGCGTGCATGTTCCATTGAAGAATAAATGTGAAACTTACAGATAGTGACTTGGTTAAGAAAACAAACCAGAGTCGCAGCAAAAGCGAGTTTTCATAGAGCAATTATCACTGTTTATGAACTTAAATCTAAGTGATTTGCTCATGACCAATTTGTATTTATACCATATAAAATGAAAATCTAATTGCTTTGATAGAATATTGGAATATTTTCCTTTTTTTTTTTTTTTTTTTTTTTACAGAAACTTCCTTGGCATTGCATATATTTTATTATAACAAAATTCTATATATATGCAAATGATTCCACAAATCATGGAGAGCTCAAGCATTTTTTTATTGATTTTATTTTAATTGAAATTGAAATTTTAATATTAAAATAATTTTGAAAATTATTAAATAATTGAATATTACAATTACCAAAGTTTACTACATATTAAGTTCATTGTTTAATTATTTAAGAGAATACTAAAAGCTACTAATGATGTAAGAGGATAGCGAATTAATCAATCTTAAATTAAATAATAAAATTACCATATTTTCTCTAATGCTAAAAAATAAATATTAAAATATTCATAAAAGGGTTATTTAAATCATAAAAAAAGATAAATATCTAAGGTCGTTTGATATAATGAATTTTGCAAAATCTATGTATTGTAATTTTAGTATTTTGTTTTGTTTGAAAATTTGAGTTACATTTCATAGATTTGTTAAAATTCATCATGTTTCAAATATTTTATTTTTAAGGATTTTAAAAACCTAAATAAGAGGTAAGTTTTAGCAAAATCCATCATTTTAACCGAGTGGTAGGTTTCACTAAAAAATTCACATTTCAAAATTATACGTACTAGTAATATTTTAATATTTCAAAACTAACTTTTATCCTAAAACTAAAATTGTATTTGTTTGTAATGATTATTGAGATATTTGAGATTTACTCAAAAAACCCATGAAATTATAATTCACCCAAACATGATACTTATAGAATTCAATCATAAATTCCAAAATTTTATTCTTATAAACAAACATGACATGTAGCAAAATTTTATGGTTTCACATTTCATAGTTTTTTTATTTTATGAATTTAAAAAAAATTATAAATTTAAAATCCATCTAGGGAATTTTCTACAATGGGCAAAACCCTACCCTCTAGATTGAGATTTTAATTTTTTTTTCATAATTGTTCTTTCGTTCATTTCGGGTTTACGTGCGATTAAATTGGTTTAGAATAATTACATTTAGAAAGATTATTCTTATCTTTATTTATATATGGAGTTGAAATAAATTTTTATAATTCTCCATGAATCTTATCTTAATCGAGTTTTAAATTGTTACTAAAATATAAACTATATGAAGAAAATCCTTCCTACTCATATCAAACAGAATATACATAAAATAAACTTTAATGGCAAAGCACTTAATTAATTAAATTCTTAAATAAATTTTGTAAAAATAGCATATTAAGAAGATTTAAAAAAATAATAAGAAAACTATATATTAAAATCCCAATTAAAGAGTATGATCAACATTGAAATATTTTAAAAAAATGATGTTAGAATGTCATTATCACTTTAATGCTATGAAAAATATTATTATTTAAGTCATTATATTTAGGATGGGAGATTTGGAGTAAAAAAACAAAATTATACATTAGGAATTGCTGTCCTTTTTAGAATTCAAAAGGGATGTGTGTGTTGTATCCAACTCATCAAAATTTTTATTTCTCATTTATTGAAATTTAGTCATATGGAAAGCTACATGTAAATTAAGACCCAACTTAAAATTCTACCAAAAAAGCATGTGATAAAAGAAATAAATACATTTTCTGTTTTGTCACAAATATGACTTATGATATTTTGTATATATAATTTGATATAGGCAGTTGAAGTACAAAAAAAAAAAAAAAAATGATATCATTTAAATTAAAGCTCTTTTGAATTTGAAGTAATATATAATTTTATATTATTCTATATCTCCGTTTACATATCATGTGTACTAAAATATGATTCTTTCAAATTATTTTTTTAGTCAATTATCAATCGAGAATACTTTATTTATCCAAATAAATTTAAAGACGCATCCCTGCATTTAACATATATATTTAGACATTATCTTGTAAATGCTGATCTTAAAAATCATACTTTGAACAATAAAAAAAAGGTATAAACTCCTAGACCAATCAACTAAATTATGGGAATTCATAAGATTTGTTTCTCTACTTTAACCATTATTATGCAATTATAATTTTTATTACATTTAAGTTTAAATTGCACTATAATTTTACCATTTTAAAATTATTTACAAATCACTGTATTAGAGAAAAATACATTAATTCTCTAGCATGTTAGACTTCTATAATGTGAATAATATATAATTTAAATAAAAAATTGAATCAATTTTAACTATAATATTTTAGTTAAGTATTTTAAATTTATTAAAATTTTATATAATTTCACTTTAATTGAACCAAATTGATTATTAATACATATTTTTACATTTTTTAATATAAAATTAAAATATTAATCCTAAAATAATGAAAATAAGGAATATATTATTTCTCAAAAAAAATTACAAACCGATTATTTAAAAAAAAAAAATTACAATCCCCTTGTGTGGTTTTAGATATTTGAAAGCATTTTTTTTATTTTTGACATTTAGCGACAAAATACGGACCAGAAAGCGACACAAAGTTTACAGTACGGCTATGACCGACTCGCCTAACTTATCAGGACCATTCTTGACTTTTGGCCGCTATCCTCATCATACAAATAGCGTCACCAAATGACCTAAATAGTAATATTATTAATTATTATAATAATGACCTCTGAGAATACTGTCATCATATTCATGGTAATATACCCCATTCCTTTTTAATTATCATTTTTTAATTTTTTTTAAATTATTTAACATTTTTAAAAACTAATACTATGTCGATTTTTTTAATTTTATTATTATTCTTATGAATATTTATTACTCTATAATTAATAAGGGTAATTTAATTATTTTATTTCTAAATCTTCGTGTAATTAATTATTTCTTCATTTTTGTGACAAAAAAGATAATTAAAAAGGAATGAAATGAGCATATTAAAATAAATGAAAATATATAAAAAAGTATCTTATAATTTAATTTTTTTACACTTTGAGATACATACATTTTTTTAATAAAAATATATATGTAGTTTACATTATTAGTAATTTTAAATTCACAACTCTAATAGCATTTATATCACATAAACGCTACGCCAGCACTAATTAATACTGTTATTGAACTCTATATTACTAATGGAAGATACTCTGAACTCTATTTTATTAAAAAAAAAATAATTCACATACTACAAACTGTAACACAAATTGCAAAACGTAAAAGATTAAACTACATCATGCTTTTTTTTTTTCCCCCTAAAATAAAAGTTGTATCATTAGTGATACTTTTAAAAGCAGATGAAATGATTCTTTAACTTTTATTTTAGAACATATTTTAATTTTTTATTAAATAAAATATTATATATTTTAATATATAAAGTTCTAATTTTTATACAATATATTAAGTTCTTAATTTTTTTTTCATGTAACACAAATTTTTGATCTCTAAAAAATTTAAAGGTAAAACACTAAAATATTATTTCATTTAAATGCGAGATGCTAAAAGTTTATTTTACTTCAATGGTGAATGACTAAAATGTAAACTTTTAAAGGATAGAAGTATTAATATTACTAATTCTCACAGAAATTTTGATAATTTACCTTAAAATAAATAAGTATATTAAGACTTTTTTTTTAATCATTAGACATCAAATGTCAAGCCTAGGCTTTATAAGTGTAATGCTAAACTATATCGAAAATTGTTTTATGAATATTTTAATATTTTTTTATTCAAAGAGAAGTATAATTTTCAATTATGATAATTTTCACTTAATTCTAATATAATTTTACTATTAAATCTAATTTTCACTTAATTCTAATATATGCTCATATTGATTCATTTGAAAAATACTATTTATAAGTTTTGCATATATATGATTGTACAAAGTAATGGGAGAACATATAGCTATTATTTTGGTGGATATAAATATTTAGTTAAATGAAATAATGTAAATCTTTTTCTTTCCATGTCTCTCATCTTTTTCTTTCTTTCATACACGTTTAAATTTTATCATATCACATGTTTAAAATCATCAAATAAATATTTTAATATTTTTTTAGATATATTTGAGTTAAGGTTTATGATTCATCAGCTATAAGGAAATTTCATCAATTTAATAAAAATTATTAAAGAAACGACTATTTATTAATTGAATAAAACACGATATTATTTTGATCCATTATTTTTTTTGTGAAAAAAGAAAAAAAAAAAAAAACCAACCAACTACTCCTTAAACCTACCACTAAAACACTTGCATCTAACAAACCCCAAATAGCTTGAGCATGGTAGACTTCCCTTAACAGCAAGCCATGTGTAATACTCAGGATTTCTTTAATCGACTATAAACAGTAAAGATGACATGATAATATCCATATACCGTATTATTTAAGGTCCTCTTACTATACTAAGAACCCTAAGAACATCACTAGAAGTGAATGTAATGAATAATATGACCATAAGTAAGGAAATAAGTCAACATTTGATACATGCTTTCATGACAAAATGAAAGTCAAACCGAGTTTGACCTAATGGGACTGTGTTAGCTAGTTATATGAAATATGAATCTAAAGTGCTAGTAAATGGGTGTTCACATCTCCTAAGATATTGGGAGGTGATGATAGTGATATGAGAAATTGAATTCAATTAAATTCCAATAGTATAATGGAGGTCAAACTTAGTTTGACCCAATGAGATTATGTGATACACATACTTGATCAATGCTAGTAAAGAGTTAGTAAACGGGCATTATGATATGTATAGAATTTATCTAATAATGTTTAGAGTGTGTGGTGATATTAGAATGTAGAGATATGCATACTACAGTGAAAGAAATAAATAGGAAAATGCATGAAGTCACCAAGTTGAAATGTGCATATATGAGTTTATTATTTGGGCTCTTGAACCCAAGGCCCAAGCCCAAGTATGTATGGCCCATTAGAGTTCACAAATTGGTGGAGCTTAACTCTACTAGGGTTAGAATAGATTAACTATGGTTAGAATGGTGAGTAATTGGGTTAGACATCAAAAATGATTATAAAGCCACCATATTTGACTAAGTCCACTTCTTAATAATGGTGGAAATCTCATCTCACCATCATCATTGTCCAAGTTCATTATTCTTCATCATTATTTATGCTAAGTCACCATCCACCTAAGAGTGATCTTAGCCATCCACTTTGATTTATCATAGCCATCCATCTTGATTGAATCATAGCCATTGAAGTTGTGAGATTAAATCACAACCATCTATTTCCTTTCATATAAGTAAAAAGATGTCAATTTCTTCTCATTTGGCAAACTCACCACCGAAAATACAACTCTCATCAAAAGAAAAACCTCTCAACTTATTCATCACTCAAGGATACCAACTATGGCTTTCCAAGGTGAGAATTTGTGCTTATTTGTTTCTTTTATTGTTTCTAACTTGTACCTTTGGTATTGATTGAATTGGTTTCTCTCCTTTTCCATCTTTATGGTTCGGCCAAGTTAAAGAAATTCAAGGGGGAATTAATTTTACATGTCCCATATTGAAAGATGAGCATTGGAATTGAAAATTTGAAGGGTTAAATAAGTGAAAATTTGCAAGGAAAGCAAAACTACACAAAGAAGGAATTAGGAATTTGGGTTCGGTCTAAATAGGAATTATTGAAGGGAGGGTATAAAAATTTATTTGGCAATTTTCTGGGTTATTTTGGATATGGAATAATGATTTGGAAGTGTCAAATTGGATTAAAGAGGCTTGGTTCACTCTAAACAATTCATGGAAGCATAAACCTAGCTAAAAAGGAGAACTATGTATTATAATGTTAGTTTTGATGTTTGATTGATCATATGAGTTTTATGTTATACTAGTTTCATATTTCTATGATTAATTTGAGGATTTGAAATGGAATTATAGGTTTTCCCTAAATTCTAGGATTTATGGAAAATTTAGGATTTTGGGAATTTGATTTGGATTTATAAAATTAAAGGGAAAATCAAGATTTAGAATGGTGTCATATGAATTGTATAATGTCAATTTTGAAATCCAATGGGTAGAAATGATTTACTCTAAAATTAGTGAATTAGATTCATTTATGGAATTGATGATGGGAATAGTATTGACTCTAGTGAATATTGGAAATTTCTTAGTTGATTGGAATTGACTAGCATGAAAGTGGAAAAGTAAAATTGAGAGGAAAGGAATTATCTTTCCTAAAATTAATAGCTTTGAGAATAAAATGTTAAGTTGAGGATAAGTATATGTATAGTATGTTATATCTTGACTTAAAGTGATAAGTTGTGAATAAAATAAAAGTGTTAGTAAAATAAGCTAAATTAAGTAATGTGATAATGAGGAAGTAATTGACATGTGATTGGAATGCAATGTGTAGAGTCTAATAACAAGGTCAAGGGTAATGTCTAAGAGTACAAGAAGCACCACTTGTACCAAAGTCAATGTTAATGTGAGCAAAGGAGTCCAAGGTGAGTACTTAATAATATAATATACCTTATTTCATATACTTGAATCTTTATTATTCCAACCTTAATGGTTGAATTGTTTCTATGCCTTGAAAAGTTGAATGGCTCATTGATATTCCACAATCTTGATTTCTTGGCAAGCTTAATCTGCTTATTGAATATTGAACCGTTGATATGATACTTCCTTGATTATTGAGCTAAAGTGAACCAAACATTTCTTTATGGCACTTGGCCAAATAAGCCCTATTGCTTCATCTCATAATATGACCAATAATGGGAATTTTGATTATTTATTGATATATTATCCATTGAATTATTTCATGGATGGAAAGGAAAAATGTTTTAATGATACTGTGATAAGCAGAATACCCCTCTGATGTGGGGCAATACATCAGCCTTATGCACAATGGTAATGAACCCGCGGATAGGGTAAAGAGTATCCGAACCCTAGCTAGGAAGGGTTTATGGCCTCCAGTACGTGCGACCCGATCAATTGTACGTGTGACTGAAATGGGAGTGAGCAAGGCGTAAACCGCCACTCGAATGATAATGTGGGAAACACACCATTTCCAATAAAGGAAATATTCTGCTAAAAATACAATATTTACTGTATATGGAAAACTATTCCATAAGAATAACTCTTGATCCGTTTTACTTCTTTGCTATAAGAAATTATCATTAAACACCTACCATTTGTTTATTTTATATAGTATTATTTTGAACTCATTGAGCTCTGTCTCATATTATAGTGGTTTAAACTTTTCAGGTACAGTCAATGAATTAGCAAAGTAAAAGTCCTAAGCCCATCCTTCACTTGGAAACTGTTATGTTAAGTTCCAGTGTTATAAGTTAGAGCTCCATGGTTATTGAAAGTTATAAGGTCTATATGTAACATGAATGGTTATTAAAGGGTTTAGCATTAATATGTTATAGATGTTTGTATAAGATGATTTGTATCATAACCGGTATTGTAATGATGTATGGACTATTGAACATAGAGTTAATGACATGAAATGAAATTTTAAAAATTTTACAAGTTATATGTATAAATAATATTATAAGTGAAAATGATGGCAGGTAATGGGTAATAAGGAAATGTGATTAAGTTACGGTCTTGGGATATGGTTCAATGTAATGAATGTCAATTGATTATGAGTGAAATGGGTTTTACAGATTTTCGGTACCCTTATGGCTACCCATGCTCTAAGACCGTCGCGGTTCAAAAAGGTGGGTCGTGATACCATGCCAATAATAGATGAACATTTTAATGTTTGAAAATTATTAAGTTTACCAAACAAGGTTTAAGCTAATTAATTATATGGTTATAACTAATCTTAAAATTTACGAATCTGTATATTAAACGGACTGTAATTTCCTTTCCAATGTACAAGAATAAGAAAAAGAAAGAAAAAATTTTAATTTCTAGGCTTTTTTTTTTTTTTTTTTTTTTTTTTTTTTTACTTATTTAGCAAAAAAATGCTAAAAATAAAAATTAATATGAAGAATGCCTAAAAAATTTCATTTTGAGTTAACTTCACTCAAACTTCAATTTTTTTTTCATGTTAATTAATTTTCAATTGAAATTTATAATTTTACAATTTTAAAAATGTCTTCAATATCATTAAATTATAATTGATTAGTAATATATATAAATAGAAAATCCCATAATATATATAAATAGAAAATCCCATATAAACACAAATTGAGAGACATACAAGTTGAAAGAATTCATACATAACCTCTTGAAAATTCTTTTTACAATAAGTTCATTGTAATACACCACGATTTTAATTATTATTAATTTCAAAGATAGAGGTGATCTTATATTAAACTTAATTAATTTCAACATAACTTCAAATAGTTAAATCTTCACACACACACATACATATATAAATGTTTTAAGTTCAATTTTTATAATTTATTTAAATTTATATAAAATTTAAATTACTAAAACTTATATATTTAGTTTGTTAACCTGACTCAAATATGATATGATTCAAAATATCAAAATACACATATAATTAGTTGAAATTAATATTTCTGTCATATAAAATATATATATATATATATATATATATATATATATATATATATATATATATATATATATATATATATATATATATATATATATATATATATATTATTGTAAAAATTATATAAATGTTAAATTATTTTATACTTTGTATGTAATAATTGTTATTAATCATAAAATTCAATAAAAAAAATAAAGAAAGAGATATGGGAGAATATAAAAAGGAAAGCAATTAAAATATATAAAAATATTATCTTATACTACTTATTTATTTATTTTTCTTATAATATAATTTTTAATTTTTTTAATTTAATTTGCTCAAATAAAATTATTATATTTAAAAAAATTAAAAAGAAAACTCTTAAGTTTTCATATTAAATACCTTATAAATTGGAAATTCTAAACATGCCCATTATCATATGAAGATAAATTATTAGGTATACTGAGTCTAGCATGTCATTCATAAACTAAACCTAAAATCATATGAAAGGAATAAATATAAAATTATTTGAGCACAAATAAATTTGGTGGTCCTCAAATCCAACATTTGGCCCTAGAGGATTTCCTTTTTGGAAACCATGATAATAAAATCATTAGATTTAGAACTTTTCATAATCTCTTCATCATGCATGCATGTTACATATTAGCCTGATCTTAGCAAATTGTTTTCAGGATGTCTAAAACATTAAAAAAATAATAATAATAAGAATTTGAAAATATTAGTAGTGAAATAATGAACAATGCAATCCACTTATGTTTGAAAATTTATTTATTTTATATATATTATAAAGAGTACAGGATTCTACATAATTAAATATATAAAAATTTTATATTTTTAATCCATCAAATATAATTAATAAATTTTTCCAAGATTAATTGGTTTTTTGGCAAAAATGATAAGATAAAATTATTTTAAAAATAGACTGTCAGTATTAAAATTTTCACTTCCAATGTTAAAAAAGAAAAATAAAATAAATTTCTCCAAGATTCCAGTGTTTTGGAGATTTTGTTTTACTTGTCAGGGAGAAAAATTATATGGCCCATGAGCCATACCACATTCAATCATAATTTGCAGAATGTCCATACAATTGGATAAATGCTCAGACATGTCATTTCCAATAATTTGTTTTCACCAAATGAATAGTAGTTTTGATTTCTTTTTCCTATGTAGATTAGCTTATGGGCATTTGCTATGGTGGGGGGAAGTTTTTCATGGCCAATTTATATGAGCATATAATAAAAATTTTATATAAACTCTTGAAATTGAAAAAAAAAAAAAAAAGGGTAAATTAAGTTTAATTATTCACCTCTCATCATCTTCTTATGCATAATTCTAAATTCTTAAAATTGGTATCAAGTTTAATTTCTATTGACATTCCAATAAAATTAATTATGATAAAGTTATTAAAAAAATTAACCTAATTTATTAAATGAATAAGAAATTCATTTTTGAAACACAATTGAAGTTGGAAAATTAGTCATATATTCTTATATGATTTAGTGGCAAGTATATATACTACTTATAAATAAATATAAATTTAAATTAATGCTTTTTTGAAACATTTTAAATTAATTTTTTTATAATGTAAATTACTGTTAAAAAATATAAAAAAAAATATTTTTTATTTTGAAAATAGATCTCTATTTTGAGTGGTCATATTTTAAATATGTATAGAAAATGTGCTAATTCCAAGTCATTCTGATTTTTACTATTGTTGTTTTTTTGGAGAAATTTTTATTATTGATTTGACATATCATCTTCCACATGATACAAAGAAAACAAAAAACCACACAAGAAATTAATGTTGTCATAGGCTTCTATTTTATTCATTGCCATAAACTTCTAATTTAATTAGTTTTACTAATTTTCATATTTAAAAAAAATATACTAATAAAATTTAATTCTCTTAATTTGAAAGAATCAATCATATTTATAATTTTTTGATAAGGGTAGTGGTATTTTTTGTAATAATCAATGTTTGTGGAAGGAGGATTCACTTGTAATTATAATATTAGTATTGAGAATGCAGCTAAGCAGAACTTTGAGTTGCTATGTTAAATTTAACATTGGTTACATCAAGCTATGTAGAGCTTTATTAGATTTAGATATAATTATAATCAAAATGACTAGAACCAGTTATATGAATAGTTAACCCTTACCATTTATACATCTTTTTAATATTTTGTATTTATTAAATGTGTGATATAAACATTGAAGTCTATTTTTCTTATTTGTTCACAATAAATGTTATTGAAATAATATATAAAAAAGGAAAAACTTATTTATGTAATTCTAATTTTTTTAAGTTTTATTTATCAAGTAGTGTAACTTTTCAAAATTAATATCAATTTTTTTTAGTGATGTACAGATTTTCATTATTGAATTTCTTATCAATTTTATTAATAATGAAAAAGATTTAGGGAAGAATCTATTAAATGAGAAAACATCCAAAATATTCAAGGACATGTTGCATTATATACAAACTCCAAATTTTGTCCACTCCTCCAAATTTTGTCCACTCCTAGTAAGTTGACTCTAGGTTAGTAGAGGTGAAGCTATGCAATTCACATTGTTAGTTTGGGGTGAGTACTTATTTTTGTCCATTATATATATAAGACACTAACAAAATTACACAAATTATCAAATTACATCATGTGCTATACATATTCAATTATATTACTAATCAAAGCATTAATGACTTTAAAAAAATTCATTACAAGTCTTATAAGTATTGGACTACTACTACTAGTACTACATGAAATATTATAGTTGCACTTTCAAAAAAAAAAAAAAAATCTTAAATTTATTATTTTATTTTTAAAATCAGTATTTTCTTTTACTTTTCTGGATTAATTAGGTTGAATGATATAAATAATTTTATTTTGATCATATTAGAAAGATAAAGATAACTTTAATATGGTATACGAATGATAATATTATCTTTAGTAAACATCAAACAACTTATTCGAGAGTATAAGAAAATATGCTAAAAATTTAATCTTTCAATTAGATTAAAATTAAAAAAAAATGCTAAAATTTCATTCTTTCAATTGGATTAAAATTAAAGATAGCATTTATAAGCATAGTTCATTTGCATATCCATTTTAGGGCAAAAATGTTATCTAAGTTGGGGGAATGCCCTATTGCCACTCAACAGCATCTTGTGCTTCAACTAAGCTAGTTATGTTCCTAAAAGAACTATGGATAAACAAATTCTTGGAATAAAGCCATTCGTACAATGTCTAGGAAGAATTAGATTCTTCATTCTTTATTGCTAAATAAATTTTATATAAAAATCCAATAATTTTACATCTAAAATAATAAAATCTTTAAAATATCTAGGATCAAAATAGATATTTTAAGAAATAGCTAGTACATTCATGTTCCTCTTTGCAAGCCACATATGATCTTTTATTAATAATTATTTTTAACTAAATTAAGATTGAAGGTTTATACAACTCATGCCTATACCCTTTAATTCCAAATAAAAAATGATAGGTATATTTATATTATATAATTTAGGCCAATTACACTTGGCCATGCATTGAATCTTGCATATATATATATATATATAAAGAAAGAATCAAATTATTATTGAAGGAATAATTCTTTTTAATTATATCTTTTTTGATATATAAAATGGATATATTAATTGAAGTGAGATATTGTATTGGTAATTAACCATGAAAAATATAAATGCTAAATGTAAAATAGCAACAGGCAACTGGCATAGTAATATGTCTAGAAATATTCTATGACACCAATATCAAGATTTGAATATTCTTAAGAAAGACTGAGAATCTAATTCTTACCATTTTCTAGGACAATTCCAAATAAATTGGGAGGACATTACAAAAGCAAATCAATCTGCAGAATTGAAAACCTTAATTAGAGAAGTGGAGAAAAGCAAATTAAAAGGTCCTTTATGCCTTTTTGCCCTTTTTTTTTTTTTTTTTTTTTTGAGCATGTGTATGCAAATTTTTAACTAATGCTATAAAACCCTAAAACAATCACTGTTTTTTTTTTTTCTCCCTTTCTTCACTTGCTATGTGATTAATTATTGTTAATCAATAATTCAAGACAATAAATTTGAGACAGCAAGGATCCTTGTGGGAATTTTGGGGTATATAACCCCAACTAGCTGTAGTAGAGTCAATGTAGCTATCAGTTTCAGCACATTCTGATTCAATCCAATTTGAATTCCTTTTTATTTTTCTTCATCTATAATGGAATAAATGTACAAGCCAAAAGTGAAAATAATTGATCAACTATTTATTTATATTTAACAATTTATAATAAGGAATGATAATAAGACAAGGTGGTATAAATCTATTTCCATCATGCTATATTAGGCCCTGGGGTTCCTATGGTATTTGGTAAACGAGAGATAAAAATTGTCGAAGAGGGCATTAGGGTTGTTTGTTTTGCGACATTTCGGTTGTTTTATTTTCCTAGTTAATAAAAAAGGGAGCCATCTTTAAAAAAAATGACTCTCTTTTTAAAATCGAAAGTTACAATTCAGATTTTAACAAATTCATTGTAATAAAAAAAAATATAAATATAAATTCATTAATTTGTCAATAATCGATACTCACTATTGGTTATTGGATGTGTGCACTGTTCGATTTTTATCACTACCCAAACTTAGATACTGTGGCTGACATGTAGTTAGATCGAAATCCAATTAGACAAACCTAACTATACTAATACAATAGATATCGCACTATAAGATTCAAAATAAAAAAGAACCTAACTTGTAATTTTGTTAGAACTTTACAACTTTTTAATCTAAGAATTATTTAAAGCAATAAGGTTTAAAGTTCAAACAGCTCATAATTAATTTAAATAGCTTAAATAAATAAATTAAATTGTCTTAATAATTCAGAAATTATTTAGAATAGAATAACATTTGAATGCTTTTAGACATGACACAACTTTGGGAATGGAAAAAGAAATGAGCCTTGCCAACTATATAAAATCTACAAAAAAAAAAAGAATCTGTAAAGTAATGAGCATACACCACTTTACTCAATAAGAATACATACGGCAAGAAATTTCATAATAAATTTATTTACATCATATTACGTAAACTCATCATCAAATAGTATCAAAACACTTCACATAACAATTAAGTCAATCACAATATTTTACATAACAACTTCTTTCTTACTTTAATAGAAGACTTTAAGTAATATATTTAAATTACAACTTATATAGTACTTTCAACGACAACTTGAAATTTTTATAAGTTTAAATATGTTTAAAACATGAAATTTTTATAAGTTTAAAGATATTTATAATTTTATGAATTGAAATTTTTAATATTTTTTAACTAATTTTTTTATATCGTAACCAAATAATAAAAAAATACTTTTTTGAAAAATACTTTTTAAAAATAAGTTATTTTTCTGAAACAAATCCAACCTAAATTTCCATCTCTGTTAGCAATAACACTTTTGTTATTGGAGGAAAAGGGCAAATTCCATACGGCTTCTATCTTTCAGAAATTCAGGTGAATTTGTCTGGTATATATGCGTAGGGTGCAATTAATAATTTTCCGAGAAAAACAAAATAATGCAATCATGGAAATGAGAGGAGGAAGAAAATGTGAACATGTCGGCAATGGTTGGTCTGCCGACCTTTGTGTATGGTCAGCCCAAAACCATCGCAAAACCCAATTGCATTTAGACCGCTTCACAGCCTTTTAATGGTTTTCTCACTCTGGGCAAATAATCCAATGACAGCTTCACCTAGGTGGCCGGTTGGCCCAACTAGGATTTGTACTTTTAAATAAATTCAGTGAGATCTTTTTATTTATTTATTTATTATTATTATTATTATTATTATTATGTTCAAATTAGAAGTTCAGTCTAGGGTGAGCATAATTCGGTTAAATTCAAATAATCAAACAGAACCGAATCAATTCAGTTTGGTTTCAGTTTTAAATTTAAATAAAATTGATTAATTCAATTTGATTTAGTTTATCAGTTTGATTCAGTTTAAAAATCAGATTGATTGATTCTCACATTTAGTTCAATCAGTTTCAATTCTTAAATCCATTTATTTTCAATGGTATATCGTTACATGTGCATTTAAGTTGTGGTTTGAAATCAAATTTATTTTCAATGGTTCCGTTAAATTTGCTATGATATTTTATTTTATTCGAAATCAATGATTTATATAAGCAGTAGTAAATATTAATTACATATTAAAAATATACTGAACTTGTTTTAGATGCGAATTATATACTAAAAAAATATTAAATTTTATGACAAGGTATATTGTTTGTTGTTGGTATTAAAAGAATATTAAATTTTATGATAATGTATACTATTTTTTTAATAAGATATTAATATTTCTAATTTTATATTAATTTTTTAAATTCTAAAATTGATACCATATGTTTTTTCTTTTTTGAGAAGTTATACACTTTTTGTGTTGAAATTAGCTATATTTTGATTTTTTATGTATACTTTTTGATTAAAAAAATCAAATTCTAGCTAATTTCAAAAAATAAAAAAAAATTAAATGTAAAAATTTGTGAGATATAAAGTAAAATCAACAAAAGTTTTGTGATATGTAAACCATTATACATTTTTTATATCAGTTCAATCAACAAATAAGATAATTTTTTTTTTTAGTCTATACTAACAAAATTGCTTTAAGCAGGAGAAAAATATAATTATAATTGAAACTATTAACTAAAAATAGAATAAATAAAGAGTTCTTTTAAATCAATTTTAATTTAATAACCTTACTTAAATAAATTAAATAAGAAAAATAAAAAATAATACTACTATAAAAGAATAAATAAATATGATAGAATAATATCATTAATACATTTTAATTATTTTCATTCTTATATTCTCCCACAATTCTTTTTTTTTTCATTGAATATTATAATTGAAATTTTAATTTTTATATTAGTATATATAGATAGAAGTATTGACGGAAGATTGGCTTAGAAATCAATTATGATAATAATAATTATTTATATAAAATATACAATAATTTCACATGAATATTTATATATATTTATTTAAAATAATATTTATATATTCTCATTATGTATAAAAATTAATTAAAAGTATTTTTAGTAACAAATCGCTCAAAGTATGGATTTATAAAGTAGTTAAAGTAGTTCTTAAAACATATTTAAAGCTAGAGTAAGTATATTTTAGTAATCTACCTAGTAGTTTTTTTAACTGTAGAGAAGCCTTCAAATTCAAATAGCCATTTTGACCATATAAATATTATACATTGTTATTTAGCAGAAAGGTACATCCAATGCAAGAAAATTGACCTTGGTTATTCATGATAATATTAACAGATAAATTCTGTGTAAGGTAATGGAATTAATAGAAGAATGACAAGGAATAAATTATTGTAAATAGATGTCATTGACTCATCAACTAAAGGTAGATGGTGTTAGAAGAGCATTAACTTATCCTTAAGCTCCCCAGCAAAGCAGAGGCCTCATCTTGGAAGACCTTCCATGCTGCTGTTACATGTCTCTCTTCAGTCAATGGTGCTCCTACCGCAAAACGTAATATATACTTGCCAGATAGAACCTGATAAATTGGTAAGAGACTTTACTTGTGCACCAGCAGTAATTAAAACAAGTAAATATTTGGAGAGAGAGGAAATGAAAACAATGAAAGAGAGCCCTGTGATCAGCATTTCAATTGTTATTATGGAAGAAATATACAAAATTAATAATGACTTACTGTATGAGAAACAAAAATTTTCCCTGTTGAGTTTACTGCATCTAATAGGTCGTGGTTCAGTTTGTTGCCATGATCTTCATTGTTGTTGGGGGGTAAAAGGCGAAAGCAAACCAACGAAAATATTCGAGGAGCGACAACCTGATCACATGAATTATGGTAATGATTCAGGCTGTTTGTTTGACAAAATCATACGAGGAAAACCATAGACGTGGATTTCTCATAAACATGTAATGCAGAAAAATGATGCATGGAGCACCAGAATTATATCATCTGTCACTTACAGGCTACAGCACCTCCTCTCTATCAACTCATTTAAAAATTTTCATTCCACTCTTAATGTATCGAGACAATTTCACTACAAGCACTGTCACAAAAGGAAAAAAAAAAAAATCATGCTTTTGGAAGCATACCATTTCCGCTTTATGCCTGGGGGAGCTTGACAGTAGAAGCTACTATCCTATTCTGGCAACTGAAGGCAGGCTGTTAAACCTACTCATAATTCCTATTTTTTAGCAGCATGTTTGAGGCAATTTATTTGTCAAGCCAGTTGAGCTACCATGTCAGACAAAACATATTTTACTGCGTTAAACCCAACCACAGCTAATTCTTAGATAAATTGGATCAGGGGTTTGTTAAATGTATAGCACTGCTGGGTCAGCATGTGAATGACAACAATATCATAGGAAGGTTCTAAAAACATTAAATTTTTAATAACTGTCAGCTTCACAAATTGTCTGGTTGTAATCTTTTGTCTATTCTGCAATCCTCTCACGTCAGTATTAGGCGGTTCAAGTCTTCTGGATATGCTTCAACTCCATGCTAATCTTCTACCAGTTAAAAAGGCTAATGGTCATTTTAATTTCATAATGCATTTTTTTTAGCACCGCATGAAGTTAATTGTTAGAGATGTAAATATGAAAGAGTGCTAAGCTTGAGTTAGGTATGAACAGAAAAAAAAAAAGGAAGGAAAAGTAACATGCTTCTGCAATCTATGGAAACAATAATTCACCAAACTACTAGTGAAGGGTGTAACTACCTCAAACCTTGTGTCCTCAGCAACAAGCCCTTCAAAATATTTGGCCAAGTTGATATGATTTCTGATGTAGCACTGTAGATTTTCCACACCATATAATCTTAATACCATCCACAGTTTCAATGACCTGGGAGACAGCATCAGGTTAGTAGGTACTATTGCCTTTGGTACTTAAAAAGTGTGTTACAGGGAATATGTAATATGCATCCAAGCAATATTATTTCAATTGAATAGCTCATAATTCTCTAGGAGGCAAAATGCTGAAGCCAAAGGATACCTAAATCGACGTCCAAGAGGAATTTGCCAATCTTTGTAATCCACAACCTTGTTATCTTGGGAGGGCTGCAATGCCAATATAATATGAAATATAGAACATACAGATATATTTATATATCACAATGAACAATTTTCAGGTAAAAATCCAATCATCTTACATGAGCAACCTTTGTTATTTATCACACATTATTGCACCTTATCAAGACATTTACCCAATATAAAACAATGATGAAGCAAAAGGCAAAAGGCTGAATGGAAGGCATAAACATTTACTTCCCATTAATAATATCAACTTCTTTTCCTATGAAAATTCCCTAGTTAAGACTGCAGGATTTAAGAACTGTGCAGACAGCCTCCAAGTTGGAAGATTAATGAGTTTAATTTATAAACAAGTTTAGCTATTTTGGACCATTTCTGAGTTCAAATTGACAAATCATCTACACATCCATGATGATTTAGTTTAAAATATTGAAACTTAGAAAAGTTGGAAATATCATGTATTGATATGTTCTTAACAGATCATGAACATTATAACACCAAAGAACATTTTTATCAACCATTTGTAAACTGCCGTACCAGCAATATATATTAACTTTTGTCTGAATAACTTATAACACCAAAGAGCCTGGATAAAATCTTTTATGAGAAACTGTAGAGAAATAAATCAAGGAAAAGGAAGGAAGCTTACTTTGTTTTTCAGATACTCTGGATTTGTAGAAAGTGACTGAATAAGAGAATTTCTATCCTGTCACGCATAATAACACAACTTTCAATGCTTTTACATATTAAAAGAACTAAAATATTCGAGAGAAGCACAACTGAGACATGAAACATGTAGGACTCTGCAATGGGCTATTCTCATTAAAAACCATTTTAATGGCAACAGTTTCATTCTATCAGCAAAATTACCTATATTTCAGGATGTCAAGATATTGACTAACTAGACGTTTGGGAACTGCCATAAAGCATCTCTTTTCCCAGAATCACAAGTGAATACAGAATACCAGAAGTGCAATTTTCAAGAAAGTGCATAAATTGATTATGCAGAAATTCTATTGTTGCTGTTAGTAACTCAATAACTTGCAAACATGGTAATCCTCAAGAGGATTGTGATATGATATATTAAATGTTACTTCCTAACAGAAAAATTCCTCAAAATCCATACAAAGTCCATCCCATTCCTCCAAAGAATGCAGCTGCACTGCAAATGAGCATTCAAGATTTCAAATACGTGCACATGTAACCTCAAACTCAAGACAAGTACTGGGGATTTGCGGACATAACTCTTTTTTTGCAGCAGGGTAAGTGAAAGAAAGGGGAGGAAATTGAGAGGGAAGGGCGAGACAAGAAGAAGAGAAGAAGACAACAAATGAAAGTACAAAGACAGAGAATAGAGAGAAGAATAATCAACAATATATCTCATGCAACACTATCCTTTCTATTCATATGAAAAACTAGAGCTAACTAACTTACTAAAAAAAATGATAATCTTTTGATACAAAAGTGATTCTAAACTAAATTGCATGCTGTATTCTTCACACAAAAAGTTGGAGCTGCACATCAAATGCCCAATAAATGTTCATAGTTTCAAACCTGTGCACATAAGTGTCTCTGATAGAGAGACCACAAATGTTTAGGACTTACCACAATAAACTACAAAAAGTTACTAAAATGAAAATGTATCTAGACAAAACCACACGTATAGAGAGTATGATAAATATGCAAATGAGAACATGGCACACCTTCACCCAAAGGGCTGAGCAATCAAAGTTTGTTAAGAACCATTTATGCGCATTCATGTTAAAAGAGTCAGCTTCTTCAACCCCATTAATGTAACAGCGGTATTCTGGACATATACATGCACTTCCAGCATAGGCAGCATCCACATGAAGCCACATTCTGTTTTTCTGTCAAGCATCCACCCATACAAGCATTAGTCATCATTAAAAAATACAGCAAATTTTCTTAGAATTTCTTTTTGGTTTTCACAAATGTCAACATAAAGCAGTCCTCCAAAAGAGGCATCCCTTCAATTTTCAAAGCACATGGCTTTAAATATCAGCCGATATGTTATGTATCGACTGTTATGTATGGGATTTTCAGCCTACTGTTATGATATTTCCCATTACAATACATGTGTTTAGGAATTACATATTTTTTAAAATAAATTTGGTAATAAATTATTTCTTTAACTATATACTTTTCACTATAGTTTATTAGAAACATAAGCTTATGATGATATTTAGTTGAATTATTATTTATTCAATATTTAAGTCATTTTGTAAATTTTGAACAACTATTCACGATCCCGATTGCCAATTCACTCACATACAATCTGATTCCGTTGGATGGTTTTTGATTCTGGAACTGTTTCCAATTATTCCAAAATGGTTTCCAGAGTTCCTCATTTCTCCAGTGGCAGAAGAGGAACCCTAGAAATTAGAATTAAAGCTTATTTTTTTAGTCGACATCGTCAGCATACAATAAAAAATATTATTTTGATGTTTCTAACAGGTTTTCTCAATTGTTCCCAGTGCATTTGAAGATGATGGTGCATCAAGTGAGGTAAGGTTATAGTTAGGTGAATTCATTTTTAAATCTGTAGGAAGATAGCCTTCCTTGTTTTTTTTATTTTTATTTTTTATTTTTAGCATAGGAAGATAACCTTCTTGTTTGGCTTGGATAGGGCTAATTATCAAGCCTTCCTTTCGATGCTGTTCTAAAGATATCTCTGTCTGATAAAAATTAATTTAGTGTACAAGATAAGAGTTATAATTGCAATCAGATCCAAACAAGAAACTAATATAGCAACTTGAAGTCAGAACTTAGAGCATTTCCTGTTTCTCTAAGCAACTTAATTAAATGTTACCTCAGTAATCTTTCCAAGTGCAAGTAATGGATCAACAGCTGTTGATGAAGTAGAGCCCACCTGCAAGTATATGCAAGGTTCTGTGGTAATCAAAATTCTAATTGCAAGAAGGCAAGGATTCACATAGATGATGAATGACAAAACAGAATCTACATCTTGCAATGAGATGAATGTTGGCCTGGCTCAAATTTTAGGTCACATGAAGAGTTTATTATTTGAATACCCTATTAGAAACGGCACCATAATACCATCATAACATCCTTTTCCTTTTGCTGTCTTTTCTGCTTCCCATTAAAGGGCTGTTATCCAGTGCAAATTTAGAAGTATTGGTTCCAAACTAAAAGAAATATGTGCTAGTCATGGAAGCAACCACTTCATGTAAAATTGCTGGATGTCAGGAAAATTTCAAGATTTTCTCTTCTCCCAAAAGCGTGCTTCAGAAAAAGCATAATCAGACAATGACAAATCAGTGTAGATTGCAGTTAAGAGTTTTTATATTCCCAATCATCATCGATGCCAATACAAGTCAGATAAGTGCTAGCACATATATTAAGCCAATTTAAACATTTTAGGATTTTTAACTATCAGATCCAAGAATTCTGTTATCTAACTTTAATCCACTGACACTTAAAAACAATTAAGAAAATGTAAACATCAAGTATAATTCACACTAAATAGTATTTTGTACAAAGCATCAAAAGGAAACTAAGATAAAAATACTTTTGTTTGGGTCTCTTACAGTGGCACATAAAAAGAAGGGAATCAGTCCAATTGAAATGTCATGTGAAATTGCGTCACAAAGTACATCTGGGGAAAGAGCATAATTTGTGGAAGAGTCTGTTTTTAGCAGCCTGCAATTTTCTGGATGAACCCCTGCTATCTGCCATTGAACCAACAATATCATATAAAAATGAACAGAAATTATTGATAGCAAGAAAACAATGGCCTACTAGAAAAGAGCATTACTGAATGAAAAGTTTAAAAGGGTTGGATGGTAAGAAATTTAATGATGGTTTAACCGCTTGTTCCAGATATAGTAGCCTCTGGAAAAATATACGACTAGCCAACTGGAATACTGCTTTTAGAACTGTACTATCTTATTTTTCATCATGTGCCGGGTGCAGTTATTTAGAAACACATCTGGTGACTATACTATTTAAAAAGAATAGAAAGAAATGGCAACTAGGTCAACAAGCAATGAAGAACTAATGGAATAGTGCTTTTTTCAGTCATATGTGATTTGGATGAGTTGTGAACCATCATGAGCAACTGACATAATACTTCACTAATTTTATAATGTCAACTTCATAAATTTTAATTTGCGACGACAGTAAATAATAAAATCTACAACTGCATATTTACAAATGTACCTGGCAGGCTTTTTGCAAAGCCGAATGTGTTTGATCAGATCCATACACAACAAGCTTTTCAAGGGCATTTTTTCCCACCCTCCTCAAGACCTTGTCTCGAGCTGCTAGCAATACAACAAGAACAGCTTCACTTGCAGTACCCTGAATGACGCCACCTCCTTGCCCTGCAACATGATTCCATAGGCTTCAAAGAATTGTCCATTCACATTAATTTTTAACATCATTAAATTAAACTCGTGTGCCCATGTTTTGCAGCTTAAATTTCTAATTTACAAATTCACACTTCAAAGGAAATCATTTGCACTGTTCAAATCCTTTAAATTTCATCTATTTCATATCCCTTCTAGTAGATGCCAAAACAATTTTTAAAGCATTCATCACATTTGAATCACAAGCTCAGCAATTAAAATTCCTCTACTTCTGATACTTGAATATTCCTACTGCTGAGAATTATTAGGAGCACTGAAGGTTGAAATATTGTCTGATTCATTGTCAATTATCATCTAAGAAAACCTTCATGTCCTAATTAAAGTAATCATTTCAAATTAACATGAGTTGGAGAATAGAAAACTAAGGTGGCCTCAATAGAGCACTATCGTCTTACTGCTAGTAAAACTGCCAGTACATATGATTCTATAAACAAATGGCTTCCCAGTAACAACTTCAAACAGCCATTTAAAGTATTATAGAAAACTCAGAAACTTTTGTTCTAAGGGCTGAATGCAACAGATTTCCACCTAATCACATAAAACGAGTTTGGTAGATTTTTATTTATTTATTTAAAATTAGAAAAAGAAAATCTGCACTTCTCCATTGAATTTAATTTCAGATACTGCATACAACACAACTTTTAAGTCTTACCAGTCGAGAGAAAGTCTTCAGGTAGCTTGAGCAGTTTACCAAGCCAGTCTAGAACAATCATTTCAAGCTCTGTTGCAGCAGGAGAGGTTATCCAACTAAAACCCACCATATTGATACCAGCACTAAGCATTTCTCCCAAAAATCCGGCAACACTGCTATTAGAAGGATAATATGCAAAATAATTTGGGCTTTGCCAATGAGTCACTCCTGGTAGGATCTTTTCTCGAACATCTGCAACCACACACAAGCCCACCACCACCACAAACAACAAAATGTTAAAAAATCACATAAATAAATAGATACTAACAAACTCATTCAAAATTCATATATCAATTTTCATGAATATAGTTAGGAATATTTATTTGTATGCACAAGCAAGATATGAACTTTTACTTTATTTCTTTCAATTAGTTGAAGTATATGGTGATATAATTAAGTAAATTCACCATCAAGAACATTTTGCAATGACTCAGGTCGATTAGGTGCAGATTCTGGCAGAAGTTTTCGAAGATATCCAGGCTGCATAATCAAAATTAACAAATGAATTTATAATTAAAAAAAAAAAAACTTTACTTGGAGAACTGGGAAATGTGGGTAGATTCAAGAACCCAAAAAAGAATACAAATGTAAAAGATTATAGTTAGTTACCTCAACTTGGCTAAGAACTGGGAGATTCTCTATGGATTTATAGTAATCAGCAATAAAATCAACCATCTGATGTGCATGTTCTCTCAATTGCTCTGCATCCATTGGTCTTAGCTCCCCTTCCCTAAACATATATACGTATATATATAATACAAAATTAAGAACTATAAATCGAAACAAAAGAAACTGTAACCATTAGTGAGGCAGAGAGCTTTGAAACTTACATGTTTTTAGCTAAAAAGGCAAAGTGGGTATTTGATTTTTTTTATAATTTATAAACGAAAAGTGGGTATTTGTTTGCTTGTGGATTTTAAAATCCTAACGGAGAAAACAATTGTTTGGTTCAAGAATCAAGATAGGAGAAGAAAGAAAGATTTTTTTTTGCCAAATTAAGGAAAGAAAGATTATGTGTGTAAGATACAAGTCACAGGGAGTGCTTCAATTGTCTCCACTAGCTGCTTGTTTGTCATATCAATCCTACAGTTAGGATAATCAAAATTTAATCTCTAAATTTGGTTAGAAATTAATTAGATTTTTATTTGGTAAAGTATCAGTGATTTAATTAATTAAATTTAAAAAAATCTTATCAAAATTAGAAGATTAAATTGGTGATATAATATAATAAATTTAAAAATTAATTTCACCTTCTGATATTTTAATTATCATTTTTTTTAGAGTGAAGTTGCATCTAAAATTTCAAGTTTTAAATTATGATAGAATTAAAACAAAAATGATATAATTATAAAAATACACAAAATTCAACACAAAGTCTAATAATAAATTCTCTTATCAATCCACTAATTTCTTGAAATTTATATAGCCCAACTCATCAAATGTTTTGTTATATGGAGTTTGTTAGTGAAATATTTTTATATTGATTTTGTTAGTAAAATATTTTGACGCCATTAGTGAGCAAAACCGAATCGAAATCGAAAAATTGAGCTGAACTGAATCGATCGATTTGATTTGATTCGATTTTTTATAATATTAGTTTGGTTTCAATTTATATTTTATAAAACCAAATTAAATTTCTGTTCGGTTTGATTATATCAAAAAAAATCAGTTATAACCGAATATATATATATATATATATATATATATATATATATATATATATATATATATATATATATATATATATATATATATATATATATATATATATATATGGAAATAAATATATTTAAATGCTTATTATTATTATTATAGAAAATTGAGCTTTTTGAATAAAATGAATTAATATTATTTTTTTTGACTTATATATATATATCATATTTGTGAAAAGAAAAAAAGAAAAAAGCTCAGCAGCCTTAAACCGATGAACCGAATTTTTTTATTCGATTTGGTTTTTTTTTTAATTTCAATTTGGTTCAATTTATAAAATTTTAAAAATTTAATTTTTGGTTATTTCAGTTCGATTCGTTTTTGAACCGAACTAACCGATTGCAACCCTAGGAAGAAGCCAACAGCTCATTTTCTTTTCCTTTTGCCATTGATTATTTGGGAAGAGAATGCCAAAAGTAAGAGTAACGTAGTGTAATATACATATTTTCAAATCAAATGGTACTTGCATTAAACTGAACTTTTAGAAGCAATTACACTAGCAACATGACTTGGAGGGTCAGAAAGCCACTCCATCGGACCTGACATATACTATGCACCCCTAGCAATAAGATGGGTTGCACTATTTGTAGATCTTCGTACAAAATAGAACTACACTTGCCTAAAGTGCTTTACTAACTGTTGATAGTCTTCTATAATCAAATGAAAGCATGAGTTTCTAGGAGGACCTCAAACCTTTATCACCTGAGGTGTGTTTGATTCAGTAATACAATTGTTAGCTTGTTTCTACTTCAGCCAGGACAATGCCTCTTTAATACTAAGAGCTTCTGCTTCTCGCGGGGTGAAGTTGGCAGACATTACAGTGGCACGAGCCATGATCATTTTTCCCATAGCATCTCGCACAACACATCCCAAACCAATCCTACCTATAGGTTTTGAAATAATGTAGCATTTGTATTGACTTTTAGCCACCTTGCTGCATTTTTCACCCAGGCTACACTTCCATCTCGTTCCATATCAGTGCTCTTGGAATAGTCCTCAATATGCGATTGTGCTAACTGCCACTGAGAGAGCATTTACCCAGCCATGTTGACTTTTGCCCAAACATTACTAGCCACGTTACCAAACCCATCTATTATGCTGATACCAATGACTCTAGCAGACCATTGCAAATAACTCATCCTGACCTTTATCTTTATTTCGAAATACAGATGCCACCCATTCAGCAATTGAAGATGACTCAGGAGCATGGACACTCAAATGACATAAAGTCTATAACTTGATAACAGTAAAAAACATGATTTTCTTTGACGAAGACCCTTTTCCAGTATAATAGAAACAATGATTATAATAATACAAACACCAAGGGTGTTTGATCAAGCTTCTTTTGTGTCCCACTACTATCACTTGCTGCCATAACCATCACTCCTCCACCATACACCACCACCACCCAAAAAAAATAGAGAAAACAATAATTTCACCTTCATTTCTAAGCATGGAGCCAAAGAGACAAAAGGAAAAGAAGAGAAACAAGAAAAAAAAAATTGTTTTGAGGGTTCTTTTATGAGAGAAATGAAAACGAAAGAGAAACGAAGTGAAGGCGCATTTATTATTGACAACATTGAGCAGATAACGTAAGAGAAGAAGAAATGGAATATTGTCTACTCAGATGAGAAAGGAAAGGGTCATATAGTAAATACATATTTTTATTTTATAATAAAATTTATATTTTTAATATCTAAAGAATACAATAAAAAGCTTTCCTGCGTGATTTTGTGCGTGTATTGCAATATGCTGACTCAGCAAATAAGAGATTAATAGGTTCGATTTTACAAGTTGAAGTGTTTGATTAGTTAAATTAAAAAGTCAGAATAAAATGACCCATAGTATTAAATTCAAGAGGTAAAATGTGCATTAAGCCATTATAGAAATTGAATGGAATAATATATAAATATCATAATCAATAATTTCATTTATCTTGAACTTGTATAATTTATCAAAATATTAAAATTTTATTAATTTAATTTATAATCTTTTACATTGCTATCAATGTTATTTAATGACTTATCTCTCAAAAAAAAAAAAAAATCTATTTAACAACTTTAGATTTTCAAATCTTAAGGAGGAGCGTCCTCAATTGGATGAACAATTATGAGTTAAAAATTTCATGTCCAAAATAGATGAATATAATAAGTCTTATGACTCTTATCATTTGTAAAATTAATGATTAATTTTTTTAAAAAAATAAAATTTAAAAATTTAATTATAATAAAAAAATATTTAGATAGTTGAGTTTATATTTAAGTTACATAACTCGCCCTATTTATTTTAATATGAAAGAATTCTAATATAAGAGTTTAGAATTTTAATATACTTTTGATAAAAAAAATCAATCTGATTTATTTTGCATGATTCGCTTAATGAGAAAATGGATCAGATTTTGTAGGATCAAACTTATGAAACTTAAAAAACGAGAATATTGTTGTGAGACCTTGCCCGAACACCTGCCTAGTCCACTAAAGAGAATCGGGATGCTCATTCGGATTTAGATTCACGATAAAACCCTTAGATTCGGATTGGTTGATTTTGAAAATGATTTTAGAAATTGTCACCCTAATTTATTTTTAAATGGAAAAATTAAGGAAAAATCTAATTTAACTTAAATTTATTAATTTTTTACTTTAATTTGCCTATGGATAAAATCACTAGCCTCGAACTATATTGAGTTCGGGAATTAAGTTTTTGGTTTTAAATAATATAAATTTAGCTCTTAAGTTTAATTTGACTTTAGAAAAATTGATTTCATAAATGACATTTATAATATGATATTAAAGAAAATATATGAATATGGCATAATATGAATGTATAGTATATGGGGGATTAGCAAAACAATTAAAGTAAATATTCACAAATTACATTGATTAAAAAGGAGAAAGAAAATTGATTGAGATTTGGATTTAGATTCCAAACGTGTCTATGTACTACATTGAATGGGGATCAAAACTCACGTAGTTCATTATAATATTAAGTGGAGGGGTTTAGGAGTTGATCAGATTGATTTTGGTTTAGGTGTGTTGAAAATAAGAAAAAAGGCTGATACCTTTACTTTTGGTGGACAGAGAGTTTTACCGGACTGAAATTTCGTTTTATCGAAATCGGTTGATTAGACTGATTGATAGATTAATTAATTAATTAAAAAGATTAATTAACTAATTAATATGATGAAAAGAATAGATGGATTAATTAATTAAAAATATTAATTAATTAATTTGGATGAAATGTGGATTGAGAAAAATGTTTAATTTGATTTTGGAAAAAGGTGATTAATTAATTAATTAATTAAAAAGAAATTAATTAATTAATTAATTGAGTGATTAATTTTAATTTAAAAAAGAGTTTTAGTTAATTAAAAAAATTAATTAACTTTGTTAGGATGAGATAATTAATTAATTAATTAATTAGAGAGTGATTAGAGGGAGAAAAAGAGAGAAATTAATAGATAACCATCAATACTAATTCAATAGGTGTATAAAAATAAGAAGTAGATGGGGATATTTATAAAAAAAGTGGATGACAGTAGTTTAAGTAGTGAAAATGTGAAAAGACTATAAAGGATAAGGCAAAAAATGACTGAAAATTGGACTGAAATGGGTAAAAAGATTATTTTCTGCGCAAATGAGGACCACAGGGAGTCAGAAATTCGCAGAACTTGGTGCGGCGCCACATCAGACTTATGCAGCATGCCGCAGAACGGGCATGCAGTGCCACACAGGTCTGACGTGGCACCGCATGCTGCCACACGTCATGCCACGTGGCTCTAGCACGTTTTTAAAGATTTCTTTTCTTTATTTTAGAGATTGGTTGTTGGTATGGAGTTTGAAAAATTTGAATGTCTGGTGACAATATAATTGAAGGCTAAAAAAATTTTTTCGGGAGCACTGCTCCCCAACTTCCACCCACTAACTGGTTAGCGGGACCACTATAATAGCTCCGCATAATATATTAAATTCAATAAGTGCTAAAACTACATTTAAATGATAAAGATACAAAATTGAAAATTCACAATCGTGCTTTTTAATGAAAAATTAGCTCACTTGCGGAGCAAATAGAATTTCCCTTCTAAACTTTTTAAAATTATAATTTATTGATACAAGTCTATGGTATCCATATTAATGAAGGTATTATATTTTAAACTTTTTATTAATTTATTTTTCATTTATAAATTTTAATTAAAATTTATATAAATTAAAATACACATATATATTTCCTTATATTAATATTTTAAATCGGCAAAAAATAATATTTATACTCTTTCTATTTTATAATAATAGTCATTTTAAAAAAAATTATTTCAAATTAATTACTATTTTAAAAATTTTATGCAAAATTTATTATTTTTTCTTAAATTTTCTTTTATTTTTAACTCTATTTTTTCTTCTATTTTAATAAAAATTAAAATCATTTAATAATTTTTTAATAAATGCGTAATTTTTTAAGATGGTTATTATTATAAAAAAAAAGGGAATATTAAATAAAAAAAATTTTAATACCAATGCAAAGAAAAAAGAAGCATTAACATGGAACTTTAAAGGCGGTTAATCAGAGATATAAATCCTGCAAAAATCAAAAAAACCACAACGGCCAAATCAATTAGTCAGAAAATGGAAGAAGACGAAGCAGAGATTTACGACGGAATCAGAGCTCAGTTCCCTCTCTCCTTTGGCAAGCAATCAAAATCTCAAACACCTCTTGAACAAATCCACAACACCACTCGCCGGACCACCACTACCGCTGATCATTCCCTTAACACCGCCGCCGCCCAATCCAATGCTTTTCCTTCTCTCTCCTCCTCTTCCAAAACCTGGCTCGATTCTCTTCGCAGTTCTAAAACCCCTAACCCTAAACTAACAATTGGACCACCTGCCCCACCACCGGCCGATTCCAACACCCGGGATGATCGTCATGACGACGTCATGATTGGACCTCCTCGCCCACCGCCGGCTGAGGATGATGATAGTGAGGTTATGGTTGGGCCACCGCGTCCACCACCGATTGATGATGACGATGATGATGATGGCGTGATGATTGGTCCCCCGCGTCCACCTTCGGTACGGGATTCAGATTCAGAGGAGGATGAAGAAGAGGAGGAGGAAAATCGTTATAGGATTCCCATGAGTAATGAGATTGTGCTAAAGGGCCACTCTAAGGTAATTGTTTTCAGTATATGGCTGCTGCATAATTAGTGGCATAATCTGTGTTTTCAGCATTGGTCTCAGAAGACTAAGAGAGAGCTTTAAGTGAAGATACTTAAAATGTTTCTTGTAATAAACTATTTTGTGTTCAAAGTTTTGAATTTTTTGAATTTTCTAGAAAAATTATTTGACCAAGTTCTCTTCTTTTTAAAGAAAAAACAAAATTAGCATAGAATTCATAGATGGTTATAAAAGTTAATGTGCTTCAGATTATTTTGGGATATGATATTAAGGTGTATACTCAAATTCTCAATTTAGCTCCAATAAATTCTTAGGTTAGACATGCTTGTGAATGATATTTGTCAGCTTACTTTGGTGTGGCTTACAGTTTAATTGTTATTGTTCATAATGAAGATGATTTTCTTTGTTATGGTTGTCAGGTTGTCTCAGCTCTTGCTGTTGATCATTCTGGGTCTAGAGTTCTTTCTGGGAGTTACGACTATACAGTACGCATGTATGATTTCCAAGGGATGAATTCACGTTTGCAATCATTTAGGGAGCTTGAACCATTTGAAGGTCATCAAGTTCGCAATTTAAGCTGGAGTCCAACTGCGGACCGTTTTTTGTGTGTGACTGGTTCTGCTCAAGCTAAGGTATTTCTGCATAGCTTTTTCTCTTTTATCATTTATTTGGAAGCTACATTAATTTGGGAAAAATTCCTTTCCACTTCAGATATATGACCGTGATGGACTTACACTAGGTGAGTTTGTAAAAGGGGACATGTACATTCGTGATTTGAAGAATACTAAAGGCCACATATCTGGGTTGACTTGTGGAGAGTGGCATCCTAAGACTAAGGAGACTATTTTAACATCATCAGAGGATGGATCATTGCGAATATGGGATGTAAATGATTTCAAAAGTCAAAAGCAGGTTTGTGTATTTCTGTTCAATCAACTCTGCTATGTGAGATTGTGATCTGTTGCTAGAGAGATGTCATGCATTTTCTCATAATATTAGAATGAAAGAATACACCAAGTGAAGTATTCATGCAGTATACACACATACACACTGAGACTCAGAGACACACACACATGTAAATGTCAGTATGAATTTCAAAATTTTCAAATAAGTAATGATTAATGGGGATTTTTAATTCTCCATATTGAAAGTACGTATGGTTAATTAAAGGTTGGGCCTTGGTGCAACAATAAGGTTGCTCTATGCAGAAGTTGTGGAACATAAGTTGTGGGTTGCTCCATTGTGCTTTACATGCAGCTCTCTTTAAAGTTTTCAATTTAGGAAGTCCTGTACACTGACACTCAATTGGCTTGATTAATTATGATATGAAATATTTGGAATGTTATTCAATCAGGAAATAAAGGACTGGAATCAAGTGCTATAATCATTATCTGTGTAGGTTATCAAGCCAAAGCTTGCTAGGCCTGGAAGAATTCCTGTAACAACTTGTGCTTGGGATCGTGAAGGAAAACGCATTGCTGGTGGCATTGGGGATGGTTCTATACAGGTTTGTGCTCCAATGTCCTGATAACTCTTTTAACTGTTTAGTGTTCAAAAACTACTGTAGAAAATTGTTAAAAGCCAGTGCCCTCTCTCTCTCTCTCTCTCTCTCTCTCTCATAGATAGATCTTTGCATCACACCTGCAGATTATTTTCATTCTGCATTTTGCATCTCGTTGTTATTAGTCAACGTATTTCTCATATATTCTCTCTCTTTTTTTTTTTTTTTTTTTTGCAGATATGGAATCTCAAGCCTGGATGGGGAAGCAGGCCAGATGTGCATCTTGAGAAAGCTCATTCTGATGATATCACCAGTCTTAAATTTTCTAGTGATGGACAAATTCTGCTTTCAAGAAGTTTTGACGGCACGCTGAAGGTAGTGAAAAAACAAGTGTCCGGAGCATATTTTAGTTTATTTTATTCATTATATGTTCATTCTGAATATTTATGTCATACTTTTCTTCCCATGTAAATTACATGTGTTAGGTTTGGGATTTGCGACAAATGAAAGATTCTCTCCAGGCTTTTGGGGATCTTCCAAATAACTATGCTCAAACAAATATAGCGTTTAGTCCTGATGAACAGTTCATATTGACTGGCACATCTGTTGAAAGGGAGAGCACAACTGGAGGTTTATTGTGCTTTTATGATCGGGCAAAACTTGAACTTGTATCCAGGGTTGGTATTTCCCCTACTTGCAGTGTTGTGCAGTGTGCTTGGCACCCAAAACTAAATCAGGTAGGGTCATATAACATGCTTCTGTATTCAAATTTGAATTTTACATATAATGTTTTAGCTGTGGATTATCTGTGTTTTTTTTTTATTTTTGTTTAAGCTATTTTTACCTACATTATTTTTATTGTACATGTATGACGAACTTCTGCTGTTCAACTCGGTTTATTTACTCTGAAGTAAACATGCAGACAAAAAGTATAGATTAAGTAGTACACTAAAGCTTTGACTTTATTTGTTTGAAGATCTTTGCAACATCTGGAGATAAAAGCCAAGGTGGAACTCACATATTATATGATCCAACACTTAGTGAGAGGGGAGCTCTTGTTTGTGTCGCACGTGCACCTCGGAAAAAATCGGTGGATGATTTTGAGGCACAGCCTGTTATTCATAATCCACATGCATTACCCTTATTTAGAGATCAGCCAAGCCGTAAGCGCCAACGAGAGAAGATATTGAAGGATCCCATGAAGTCCCATAAGCCTGAACTTCCAATAACAGGACCAGGTTATGGTGGAAGAGTTGGTACAAGTAATGGAAGCTTGTTGACACAATATCTACTTAAGGTGATGTTGGCACTCTTGTAACTTCATTTTGCTTTCTGCTTTTGTTCTTAAATCTTTCATGTTGTGAAAACGAAAATTCTGGGAGAAATTTACGCCTGTTGAGTTCTATTGCAGCAAGGGGGAATGATCAAGGAGACATGGATGGAGGAAGACCCAAGGGAAGCTATACTAAAGTATGCTGACGTTGCAGCAAAAGATCCCAAATTCATTGCTCCAGCATATGCAGACACCCAACCTGAACCAGTTTTTGCAAAATCAGATTCTGAGGATGAAGAGAAATAATCTGAGTATCATGATGTGTTTCATTTGCTATTCACTACTTGGTAATCAAACTTGAGATATTTTCTTTATGGGTGAGCTCAGATCTTTACCACTAGAAATATTAAGGAGAACCTTTTTTTTTTTTTGATGCTATTTGCCTTGCTGAGGATTGCTAGTTAAATTTCGCTTTGCTCTTTATCTGTGGGTGAATTCAGATCTTTACCATCTGTATATCACCAAGTTTAAGTTCATCAGCAGTAGAAGGCAACAAAGAAATATGCTGGAAGTTATCATCATAGCTTATAATTGGCGACGGTTAATTTCTTAGGTTTTTCTTTGAAGTTCCAAGCTTACCAACAGATTGTGACATGGCACGGCCAAAATTTACAAGAGCAGCTGTTTTTAGTATCATGGTTTTGTATTATATTACTTGCTTATCTGGAGCGCATTTAGAGTTCTTCCTACTTGCACTTGAAAGGGGCTGTATAAACCTTATACTCGCATATAGTTCTGTAGAATTAAGGCGTCTCTCCTCCAACTAGAAACATTCTCGAGCAGTGAGATTGATTTGTTGTTCAATTCTTGCTGCGCTTGTAATGCTGTATAACTTGCCATTTGATTGGTTTCATCTGGTCTGACAGAATTGGGGAAGTGTTGCTTGTCCTGCTTACAGTAAAAGATAATGCAAGGTGTAGGTGATATCTTTCCAAAGAGCTAGGCGTATGAACTTCTTTTTCCTTTTTGGAAACTTAATTTCATTGTGTTTTGAATGTTTCAGTTTAAGGTTCTCTCAATAGGAATCAACAAGACAGATTTCATGTGCTATTCATCTTGTGAAGTTCTCGGTGTGCATATAGCGACCATAGCATATAAATAGCATTGGCTTCAAGTGAAGCTATTGAAATTTAAATTAAAAAAAAAGGTATTGCCATTGATGCAGAAACAATCTTGCCTTAAACATCCTATATTTTGTACAAATGAAAATTCATTTGGAATTGATTATGCTTAAACCAAGTTAAATCCTAATTTACAAATGAACATTGAATTAATAAGGCATTTTACAGTTACTAATCAAGTTAATTTGTGATACATTATGCACAGCCAGATAATCTTAAGAGGCATAATTATTTTCTCTAGCTCTTTCCGAATTTACATGTCTTAACTCGACAATAGATTGGAGTCCCTCATTCTTCAATGCTCAAAAAAAAGAAAAAAAAAATTATCATGGCAATGTCAGACAATACAGTTACATCAATACAGTTACGTCAACGTTCTCCGACTGTACAGTTACATCAATATCTAGAAATAATAGAATTCAATAAACTCCTGCCACAATTTGTCCATCCAATACAAAATCATCCAAGGTGTACCTAATTCACATACAAAAGTCCTCTTCGAAAATGTTTTTATCATGCTATTGACATTTACAGAATCTTCATGTGTGAGAGACCTTTGATAAGCAAAAAAAAGAAAACCACAACCCCTCATAAAAGATTGGGATTATGATCACTTCCATTTGTCATTTTTGTGGGCAATACAATAAGCATATAATTGGTGTTAGGCATCAATTATCGTTCTTATGTTACAAATCTTCTTCTTGCAACCTTTAGCGGCATACAGTTTCAGAGTTAATGGCTCCGGACACAAACAGAATGACATCATTTGTAGCACGGTCGACAGAACATAGTAACAGAAGCCATTATTCTAAACTGCATTACTTCACTTCTTAATTTGCAGTTTGTAATTTTGATTTGATGCATTGAACTTGTAAAAAGGATCAAGTTAGGAATGCTCAAAGCTTGACAAACGAGAGTCTGATAGAACAGCAAATAGTTGTGTGTCTACAAATAGCTGCAAAAACCATAACAGGATGCATAAGCAATCAAAATCCCTATGATCAACTCATT